>OU343047.1:38968545-39568545 GCA_910593695.2 Ocypus olens
GTGTGTGTGTGTGTGTGTGTGTGTGTGTGTGTGTGTGTGTGTGTGTGTGTGTGTGTGTGTGTGTGTGTGTGTGTGTGTGTGTGTGTGTGTGTGTGTGTGTGTGTGTGTGTGTGTGTGTGTTATTCGAGAAAAAATTTATTAATTTTTTTTCATTTTTGGTTTATAATTATGAAACGATAATAGTTACAGCAAATTTATGTTAATAATAATTATAGAGAATGCCAAAATGAAAAACCTATAAAGAATAAGTTTTTTTAGAAATCTCTTTCGTTTTTGAGTAAACTGACTATTAGGATTTGAAGTAAAATTTGTCATTTTCATCTTCCCTAATTTTGACGTTTTAAACGTCAGTTTCATCCGAGTGTACGACACGTTCGATGTACATTTAAAATATGATTTAAATTAAAAATAACCAATGAACGTATGAATATTATACGATCAAATCGGGGAAAGTAACTTGATTGTCACAATAGGCATTTTTTTAGAAAAAGTTGAAATCGTTTTTAGGGACCTCAAAACGGATAGTATCGTTAAATAATTTTTGAAAAAAATTTCACAATCCAATCCTTTCCCGTACTTCGCAACGGATAAAGAAAAAAGAAAGTTTGACCAGTCAAAATTACTATACCATAATTACTCATTTTCTGCTAGTGTCCTCTTTACTTATATAAAAAGAAAATAGTCTGTGCCTAAAAAATAATACCAAGAAAATATGTAAAAATGAACGATTACCTTCCAGTTTCCGTGAGAATTTAAATAAATCTTTTTATATTGAGTCAGTAGTCATCGCTCATATTATCAACGCAACCAATGGTGTCAAAATTAAATCTCAATTGTTAACATTCATTGACGTTAAAAATTAATTTCATTATGTTTGCAGCTGTGATGATCCAGCAAATTTTAATAATTTTGAAACCAATTGCGGTATGTAATGAGGGTAATAAATAATAACATAAATAAAATTAAAAAAGCACTTTATTAATACATATTATGTCAATCCCATTGAATTCATGGTTATTGGAATATACGCAATTAGTCCCGCAAGAAAAAGTTTAAGGGTAATTTTCTTGAGGGGCTACAGAGTATAATATAACATTTTATCCAAAATCGTCTGCAATTGCATTAAATATTGAAATAATGTTTATAAAATTTTGACAAGAAATATTAACGTACGTGGTATCAATTTGAATTATTTTAAAAATCTTACGAAGGATCTAATCATTACGTGAGTCCGAGTTATTCTCTTACAAGTGGGGGTAATGAACAACATTACTTCCATCAAATAACCATAGTAATTCGCTTATTACACACATTTTTTAATAAATTATGTTCTGTTCATCTACAGAACCAAATCACAAATTGTGAATTTCTTATTATTGGAGCAAAATGTTACGGTTTAAAATTTATTTTTCTTGCAATGCCAATAGTGGTAGCATATATTTTCGATAAAAGTCTTCCAACTTCGGAGTCATGGCATGCCAAAAATTATCATCTTTTTCTATCTGAAAACAAAAAATCCTTTTCTATAATCACTGTACACACAGATCAAAAAAATACATTCATTCGGTATAATAATTGTAGATATATCTTACCTCCTGACATGTAATCTCTAATGGTGTCCATACAACAAAGTAGCATATCCTTCTTCCTGTGAGTGCTAACTGACCTTGTATTTGGTAGAAGTAGTCATGTGTCCTTTTCAAGATTACATTATCTCCGTCCAGCAATAAATATGGCACAACTTTTCTTCTAGCTGCCTCTTTGGGGGTAATTTTTAAGTTTGCCAGTTTTAATGGACATTTAATTTCAATGATGGCATTTTCTCCAACTAGTCCATCGGGACTAGCTCCAAGAAACGGCAACGCAGCGGAAACAAATAGTCCACAACTTTCTATTTTATGACCAAACGTCTCTGTAATTTTTTTTTTGCTATTTCTTCGTGGTCTTGACTCCAATTGGTAGCAGCATTTCCAGAGAAATTGGAAAAAATCAGCCTCTGTGCTACTTTGTTTCCATCTGTACCTTGTCGCTTCTTACATACACATCCAAAATTTGACGCCGTTAACCGCAGACTTATCTCTTTCTTCCACATTATGTTGTTACTTTGGCCAACAGTTTTCCTTTCTAAACAAACTAACTCCTCCTGTGTTTTGGTCAAATACTCCATGATTAAAGATTTCTTTTCCTCCAGTTCTTCAATCGGAACTACGTCCATCATTCCGTAATCCTCATCAGCCTGTCCTGCCGTTACTTTTTTTCTACGTCGAGTAGAAAAGAGTTTTGACTGCGTGAGTGTGCGAGTGAGTTGTCTCTTGTTATTTTGGAGGATTGTGCCCGTCCATAGTTTACTAGTTTCCATATCATAATTTTCAGCGCATATAATGACGAATATGGAATAAAAAAATATGATTATATTATGAATTGAACTGGCTGCTAATGTTCGTATCAGCGAAGTATCCGATTACAGAACGCGTCTCAAACATGAATCACTGGCGACGGGCGGAGCTTCTCTACGATGCGTACCACATATCACAATTGATTTCAGTGGAATTATCCACAATATTTGAATTTGTTTTTCACGTTTATTAAAGGCCTTTTTGATGATAAAAAAAAAATATCATCACTACATATCTGAAAACGTTTTTTTAATAATTCTAACGTGAAAATCGAAAGTTCATGTTCAAAAATGGGGCTTAAAAATTGAAAACAAATATATCAAGGCGGGCGTATAGCCTTAAGGGAACACTGGCTACAAGCTGGTGAAGCAAATGGCCTGCGTATTGTAAATTTCAACGTAGGCCCAATATTTTGTCGTGAGCGCTCTTCACATGGTGGAGTAATGCAGTTATTTAAGTATAACATTTGTTTTAATAATATAGAACGCACATGTACGTTATATGTCGAAAAAGTTTGTGAGCTAGTAGCATCTTATTTACCATTATATAACTCTAATTACCGTTTATCGATCACCCAACAGCGATTTTAACAATTTTTTGTATGTTTTAGGAACTTTCCTGGATAATATCAATACTCAGAGAGGTACAGTTTTAGTGGGCGATTTTAACGTTAGGTTTAACACCGAAGAACGGCAGGCAACCCATTTAACAGACATGTTGTCATCTCATGGGCTCTTTAGCTCGGTAAATTTTAATACAAGGAAAGAAAATGTGTTCTCAAATATAATTCATACTCTCAATGCTGCCCCGCTTGATTCTGGCCTATCTGACCACATAGGCATTTATATTAAACTGCAAATGCAATGCAAACCAACAAATACCACAACTTCCAAAATAATTAGGCCCATTACTGGTACTGGGAAATTTATGTTATATAAACTACTCGAGGAAACAGACTTTAATTTCATAAATGATGTGAGTAAACACATAACTGATAAATTTAATATCTTTATTAACATACTTTGCGATTACAGTAGTGTTTGCTTCCCGGAAAAATTTTTCATTCTAGTAATGGAAACAGAGGCTCGTGGTTTAATAATAGTTTAAAACAAATGAGAGAAACACTATTTCTAATGAAGAAGAGTAGCAGTGATTTCCCTATTCTCAGAGATTGCTATAAGAAATTTAGATTACAATATAATAAAGCCGTGAGAGAAGCCAGAATCAAAGCAAACGTTGAATACATTGAACGATGTAACAACAGCAGAAAAGCCATGTGGTCCTTAGTTAAAAACGTCAATAATAATTCAAGTGGTACGTTCAATTGTGCAAAAACTTGTAATGATTTTAACACACATTTCAGCTGTATTGCGGAATCACTAACATCAAATTTACCAAAATGCGACTCAGATCCTATTGAGTTGATGTGCTGTAACCCACTCTATACAGATTTTTATTTTAAATTTTCGTAAGTCAGCCAGATTGAGGTAAGGAATATAATAGCTGAAATGAAACGCACGCCCAGTCGTAATGTATATGTCTCCTCCAAACTATCAGTGACGTCATTATCTCACCACTCGCACAATTAATTAATGAGTGTATCAGAACTGTTTAAAAATTGCCAACAATGCAATGTTTTTAAAAAAGGTGATGGAATGATCTGAATAACTATCAACCAATAGCTCTTTTCGAAAATTATAGAAAAAATACTATTCTACATACCAATCAATTGGCTTCCGTGAGGGATTGTCAACTGAGGACGCAATCGTGGCTTTGGTGGAATGAATAAGGTTTTAATGCTAAAATGTTTACTATAGCCTCCTTTTTGGATTTAAGTAAGGCTTTCGATTGTGTCTCCCATGACGTTCTCCGACGCAAGTCTAATAAACTCCTACCTTTCAAACAGGCGGCAGCAGGTTATATTTAATAATAATATGTCTGGAGAAACATTGATTCACTGTGGGATGCCTCAAGGGTCTATTCTTGGGCCCTTGCTGTTTTTATTGTATGTGAATGACCTTCCACACGGTATCCACAGCACTAATTTAATAATGTATGCTGATGACACTGCATCTACAATTCAAGCTCATAATATCAACTTAGCCCTTATTACTACTGATGTAGTCAATGATATGATCCGTGAGTGGTTCACTGCCAACAGACTAACTTTAAATGCTGATAAAACCGCCATGAAAGTATTTTCCCTAAAGTCCAGCGACTTTATTGATGCACCAACTAAATTCTTAGGAATTAGTTTGGATCAAAAAATGGATTGGCATTCTTACGGCAGTACGATATCTACCAAACTATGTAGTGTAATTTTCTTGTTGAGGAACTTAAAAAATTCCTTGCCTCAATCTGCCCTGAAAACTGTATATTATGCACTATTTCACTCGCACATCTCATATGGAATCTTGTCATGGGGTCATTCTACAATTGTGTATCACTTATTTGCCCTTCAACGTCGTGTTATTCGAGTTATCTCCAATTTAAAGTACAGACTGCAAACCGACATTTATAGAGTCTCACATTTTGCCCTGCATCTACATATTAGAATGTCTGGTA
This sequence comes from Ocypus olens, assembly GCA_910593695.2. Taxonomy (NCBI): domain Eukaryota; kingdom Metazoa; phylum Arthropoda; class Insecta; order Coleoptera; family Staphylinidae; genus Ocypus; species Ocypus olens. Next base: position 38,973,507 of record OU343047.1, read on the forward strand.
TATGTTAAGAAACACAGCGACAAGTACACTAGCCATGATGAAGTTCATCAGCATGAGACCCGTAACAAGGAGCATATTTATCAACCTTACCATAGAATCACTAGGTGTAGAAATGGCGTGAATTACTATGGGCCCACCTCTCTTCCTCAAACTGTTTAAAGCCTCTCTGAGTTGCAATTTAAAAAGAAGGGCAAATCTTACTTAGTTCAAAAGGCCTTTTATTCCTTAGAAGAATGTTTGTCCAGCAAATTTCTAGATTTCACAGTGTAATTATGTCCATTATATCACACACATACCTATCTTAATTAATATTTGTGATTGTTTTATTCAATATTTTATTATACAGCCGTATTTTAACGTGTTCGTATATTTCTCGTCTTAATTAATATAGATTAATTTCTTACTCACTGACTTCAATTAGTTGTAAACATTTTATTTATTGTCTTTCAGTACACTCTGTCTTAAAATGTAGTCCGTCTATCAGTCGCTTATACAATTTCGTTTTTATTTACTACCGTGGACAAAAAAAATGACACCCCTAATTTTATTAATGTAAATATGACTTTTCATTTGACAAACTGGCAAATGTCAATCTTGTCAGATAAATGCTACAAATGCCACATTCATAACAAATTTTCCTGGAAGTTCCCGAACAGCTGGCAGACGTATAAAGTTAAATGCGTAATCTTGTCATGCCGCAGCCAGAAAACCTCTATTGACTCAAATTAATAAGGACATTAGAACTGGTTTTGCACTGGAATATCTTCCGAGGCAAGAAGACTTTTGGAGTAAAGTGATTTTTCAGATGAAAAAACGTTTCAATCATCCTATTATGGAAGAACGAAAGTATACCGGCCACGAAATGCACGATTAGAAGAATCCTATCTCCACAAACTTTAAAGAAAGTTCTCTGTGAATAAATGGGGATGGATTTCTTCGGCAGGGGTTGGTATACTTTGTCGTCTAGACCAGACTTTAAATGGTGCGGTGTACAGAAATATTATACTGGAAGACGTTATGATGCCTTCAGTATCTATTATATTTCCAGAACACAGCTTTGTGTTTCAACAGGATAACTGTCCTGCGTATACTTGTGTGATTGTTCGAGAATGGTTTTTGAAGAACTATATTAATGTATTACCTTGGCCAGCAGTAAGTACAGATTTAAACCCGATGGAAAATGTGTGGGGGGTTTATTACACAACGTATGTACAACGCAAAATTCAGACCTAAAAATGCGGATAAACCATACCTTTTTTCTACATTACAAATTTAATAGCATCTATGCCTAGGCGTCTAAATAGTGTTATATATAATAGAGGAAATGTTACAAAATATTATTTTAATAAACATTATTATCATGTTCAGATTTACTGTATTGCTAATTATTACTGTCACTGTCAAATATTAAGGTTACTTAAGTCAAATTCACAACACTAAAAAATAAGAAATAATAGACACATGACAAATTAGGGGTGTCATTTTTTTTGTCCACGGTAGTATATATTTTATTATGCGTATATATAGCGCTAGCTCACTTAATTTATACACTAATTTATTTATGAATGTGTTCTCTATTTATTCACTTATTACTTATTTATGTATTATCCAATTACTACTTACTATTTTTTATGACGTATGTAAAACTTTACAGTTGTGGCATCAATAAATGAATATGAATATGAATAAATACAACACCTACGGCTGTACTAATAGTCGCGGATTAATCCGGGATTGAGGATTAAATCTCGGATCAGGTTAGAACGCATCCAATAGTTGATACAATCCTAGATTAATCTGAAAATAATCCTCCTTCAAATAATCGTCTGTCAGCCGCGATTAAGCCCAGATTATTTGTAATCGGTCAATTTATTCATGTCATCAAAACAGCTGGTTTCATATAATAATCTATATTATAAACTTTATAATATTTATTTGATACTAACATACAATGGATGAAGCCGCATTTCGGGATGAACATCCATTAACTAGAGTTGCTAAGAGAATCTTTTCCATCTCCGTGTAATGTTTATTTCTATCCATTTTAACTATTAGGTTAGGTTACTACTCATTATGAATACAGCACCAACACACATTTAGTAATATTGTAATGTCACTAAAAATATTACCAAATCCTGGTTTCATTTTCAAATTTGCCGATCTTACCCGAATCCGTGACTATTGGATACGATAATAAATATCGACTAATCCAGGATTCTACATCCGCGATTAATCCGATGATTGAACATTGTGTATTAGTACGGCCGTAAGGGACCTGAGTGAATATTTCCGGTTTTCGGAAAAATGTACCCAGTCGGACGGGTATCGGGCTTCAGAGCCCTGCAGGAGCTGGTTTTTGAAAGCCAGGCCCGATTGTGAAAATTTTAAACCCGGCCCGACCCGGTGATAAGGCCTGTCTTACAAACAGTCTGTCAAAACTCAATCACTTAATATTGGTTCATTGTCGTAGGCCTATTCCATGATTAAGAACTGGTTACTGCAATCTTATATTGTTAATAATTGTTTTTTTTTATTTAATTTTCGCTAAATAATGTGTGTTTTTCGATTATCTTGGAAATGAAACGAGATACGCAAAAAAGTTATTTAGATTTTCTGTTTGAAATTAAAACATGTACATTTCATTTTTCGCCTCCGATTAGGAAACACCCTGTATATATTGAATGTTGGAAACCAACATATTTTTCCGCTACTGAGTGGGGCATCTAACGAATATCGACGCGTTTTCTTTTCTGTTAACGTATTATTGGACTATCCGCAACAATAAAAATTGTTTCGGGAAGTTCTAAGTGTGCATCAGCCCACTTATCCGCATCGCCAATTCAACAAGATCCACCATCAGGCAGCACCGGAAGTGCTCTCTAAAAATTGAGAATCATCAGGTTCCCAGACCAAGGATCAAGGACCCCATCTCTACTCTGTACCAAGTCCGCGGACAACTTATGGCTAGAGAAGTGATCACAAATCGGTCTAGTTTATATTTTAACTCCGGCTCTGACTCAACAAACTCAATAAACTGCGGTAGCACATTGATAAATGAAATTTTGAAGATTTTCAAAATCTGAACAATTTTCTATAATAATTGGAACAGCAGCAAAATGTATAAATAAGGTTTTACATGTTAAATTCCTACGATAAACTTTGAGAGTTTTTGAACGGATACCGGTATCCAAGTCTTGGCTGGAAACTATAATAATACATTATTATACAAGTTTAATAAGAGGGTACATTGTGGCACGTGTGATCCAAGGAACGAGTGCCCCACATTGCCTCTTATAAAACCTTTATAGTACTGGTGGCGAACCCTCCAATATGTATTATCGAACATTATTAGTATGTAACACATTGGAGCGGAATTATCGTTAACGGCAATTTTAAATTTTGATTTCGACACCTGTCACGTTTTAAGTACTGCCAACCGCGACAACTAAAATTTTTACCAAAAATAGTTTAATAATGAGTACTACTAATGATACTTCTTTAGCTAATACAGCGACAACTACATAATAAATAACCTGTGTATAACAAATAGTTTCATATCAAAGTACCACAAGTTCTTTCAAACTAATAATGAAAATATCTAATCTAAATACTAATCAAGTCATTACGCCATCTGTATACGCGTTTCGAGATTTATCTCTCATCAGTACAGCGTTACCACGGACTTTAATACCGTATATTAATAAATTAGACCTCATTAAAATTTGCTATATTTCACAAGGAAGAATATTTTCACAAAATAATTTCATTTTTAAAGCTTCTATTTAATTCCTTATTTGGTAAAACGATTGAATTTAATAAAACCATTTCTGATGGCACTGTCACAAAGCAACCTGAAACAAACAAAAGCATAATTAGTAAACGTATTGGCACTTACTTCATACAATAATAGCTTCAGTTAATTATAATGATACAACAGTTGTAAAAATGTAATGTAAAACATATCGAGTTGGAATTGAAAGTCAAAATTCCAGGAAAAATATTTGTTCAAAATAAAGAAAAACAGTTTTACAGAAAATAAATATAAGTAAAAAAAGTTCAAAGTGTAACATTCAATCGCAAAACGGCAGAGATTAAGACTAGCTATCACGATCAGGTAGGAGGCAATCCAATAAAAATCACCCACACCACATTGCTCAACATGTTTGATTTTCCTAATTTTATTTACCAGTTACTTCCCAATGCTAGGTGAGTTTAAAACTATAGTTAGAAACATTTTTAGGCTTATACTTTTTTTGAAGATATTCTACTTTAAATATTACCAAAATATGATTTGGGGCATTTTTGAAAAACTATATAAAAAAGGACAAAGTTCTCAATCGTGAAACTTCTACAGAAAGTAGTCCTATAATATATCTATGCAAGAAAAAACAATTAAAGATGAGTCTTTCTTTCTTTTGATAATTTTGTTGCACTAAACCTCCCGTTTTAAGTTAATTTTAAATTTATATTTGTGTCGCCAAAAAAAAGTATGAGCCTAAAATTTTTTCGAACTATAGTTTTGAACTCGCCTAGTATTGGAGAGTTACCAGATTTATCAAAGATCTTATTATGTGGATTACCGTTTTTAATAATATAAAAATTTCACAACAAAGTAATAATTTTAACAATTAAAATTATGTTTTAAGCATAATTAGACTCATTATCGCTTATATTTGTAATAATAACTTATGAAAGTATAATATTACGGTTTATTAAATATAATCATGTGTATTGTATATTTTATACTTCGATGTATATCCGGCAACGCTTAATGAAGTCTCACCATTTTTATTAACTAACCTCAATAGTGCTGTGAGTGCTAGTAATTCATGTTTGAAGGTAAGTTATAATATATTATAACAATATATTACTTCTATTTATTAATAATGGAAACATCAAATGGCCGTATTAAATATTCTTGTAAATATCCAGAATGTCAAAATTCTTTCTTTTCCAATATGTCTACTACAAAAATTTCTATAAATTTCTATAAATTTCCCAAAAATGAAGAATATCTTAAAACACGGAAAACCATTTGTGATATTGAACAGACCGTTCATTGTTTAAATTTTTATTCATGTGAAGATCATTTTATTCATAAACATTTTGTTAACCATTTCCGCAAAAAATTAAATTGCAATAGTAAGTAAGACAATATAACTACACTAATTTACTTTTTTTTACTATTTTAATGTCATGAATCCTGGATACGAGCAAACAACTGACCTGTTACGACACCTGAATGAAATGTCCTAAGAAGAACGAAGAGACCTGATGGAACATTGCACCTGGACAAGACCCTAATACCCGATTGTTGTGATATTTTTATATTCGATAATTTTTATCATTTTGTTTATTATAAATGTATATAATTATTCTGCTAAATAATTTTTTTCCATGTAGGCCTATTTTTATTTTGTGAAATCCATTTTTTTTTCTTTTACCAAAACCAGTAACTTCTCCATTTATGTACTATCTAAAAGTATAATCAATTATGTGCTCAAAATACATAATTGATTATATTTTTAGTGTTATTAAATTGAAATATATCGTGTAGACGAGTATAACATTTTTAAATTTTGGCGGAAATCGTAGTAATTTGCCACCCCGACACCAGGCGACGCCAAAAATCGTGTTTCCGAAATTTAACATGTCCTTCTTGAAATTCATTTAGGGCCTTAGCATAATTTACAGTAACCTTTTGTCCCTGGCTTCCCTGTCCCACTAGTCCCATTTCACCTTATATTTGCAGTCATGTCCTACTTGTCTTACTCCCCTTTTCTTTTGTGTTTGACACTCCTGTGAGAGATCATTTGGTAATTCTTAATTTTCACCCCAATCCCATATACAGGGTGTTTCAAAATTCATGCACCACAAATTTTCTGCGTACTCCTCGTAGATAGAAAGAAAAAAAACCCTTATGACAAAATAAAATGGATTTAACCCCTTCGCTGAAATATTAATGAGACGCCACAGTTCCCTATCAATGAATACGTTCGTTCGCTTGTATAAAAACAATCGGTGTCGATTTTAAGTGTTGACGCATGAATGAATGGTGACTTAATTTCGAGCGCGCAGTTGAAAAAATTTTATCTAAACATAAATAGTGCGATCACCCCGTCTCCTCCAAAATTTTCGGGTATTTATCTCATTCTTAAGATTTGGGAGGGTAAGGGGAAGAAACAGACCGCACTTGGCGGCTCAAGGGTCGAACACTAGTTTTGTGGTAAACAGTAATTAATCTTTCTGCCGGGCGTTCCGCACGTGGAGATACATCTGGTTCCTTGAGTAAACACATTTGAAAAACCCCAGTTTTTTCATGCTTATTACCTGAATATTTTATACAATTTCTAGCATACATTTATATTCACATAACAATAAATAATAAATAATAATAAATCTAACCGTAATAAAGGATTATGAGAGGTGAAGTCTGAAAAATAAAGCAAAAAACGGAAAACACTGTTATAATCTTTTGGGCATACAATTAAATAATTTCAACATATCAATTCTTTCATGATCCTTTATTACAATTAAACAGTAGCAGATAATATCTAAAGTTATGCTAATATAACTCATTCCGAAACATACACAACTACCTGCAATAATTAGGTAACTCATAATATAAAACTTAAAATAGATACAGTTAAAATTCACTTAAAAGAAAATTTGATTACATCAAATGGAATCCAAAAATTATGGTTTTTCCAAATCACGGCTTTATTGACCGAGATTTAATTCGTAGATATTTCTCGACGACACCCTTCATAAAAGTTGCTTTCTTAATTTTTGATTATTTCTGTTTTCTAAACGCGTTCGCATTTACGTACAGGTTGTTTCAACCCAGACTTAAAGTTGTAACTGTCCTAATATTTAGAATACAAAAAAATAATATTGTCGCAAATTCTTTCTCTTTTTCGAAATAAGTGATGTTTGGAAACTACACTCGTGCCGTTGTAATCGTGTAGTTTCCAAACATCATTTATTTCTCAAAATCGAATGAATTTGTATTTCGCCACCAATTGTTAATACACTTATTGTATTACTACTGATGATTAAGTATGTAAACTGCACTAATGAATTGACCCAAAGAGTAATGACTGTCAGTATTTTCTAATAAGTTAAATATGCAACAATATGAGATTAGTTAATGGTTATTTATGCAATAAGTGAGTAAAGAAATACTTTTTCCACAAGTGCGAGCCAAAGGCGAGTGTGGTAATTCCTACTAGTGTAAAAAATGATTTACACACAATCCCAATATCCGGTTGAAATTCGTCAATTCGTGATTGTATGATAAAATTTAAAATAATCTATGTACAGAAAGCGTCAATAGGGTTAGATTTTCTACAGGTGCTTCAAATATTTTATTAAAATTAAAGTTACTTTAAAACAGTGTCAGTTTTATTAGTACTATTATTAAGGTTTCGTTTAATTAGTTTTAACCGGATTTTGGTATGATGGCCTACTTTTATTTCGTCGAATTCCTTTTGAGTTTTAAAGGGAGGGTCTAAAGCAGGTACCTATTTGGGGTGAAGAATGCAGCTTTTGCTAAAATTATGCATTTAGATGCCTTATGGTAGCCACATGTTCGCATGATTCACCCCAAATTTTCTACCTGTTTTCGACCATCCCTTTAAATTTTAAAAGGAATTCGTTGGAATGAATGCAACATCTCAACATCCGGTCCAAACTAACATTCATTAAATAAACTTAATTCACATTTATTTCATATTACACGTATTTTCAAGTTACAAATTGCAATTAACACATAAAAGCATTAACACATTTAAGGTGAAATGAGAACGGATAAAATAAACCATGAAAGGAACATTAGATACATAATTGGGGCTTATTTTATATCCATTTTATGAACGTAATTTCATTAAAAAAATACTGAAATAAGGAGGAAGTGTAAATCGGGAATGAGCAAATATTATTTCAATCGATTATATGTCGTAGCAAATAAAATAATTTATGAATTATATACATATATCAAAATCTTTGTTTTAAATAACTTTAATGACTATTTTCTGACTCTACATATAGTTTCAAGAAATCGCATTGCTATATTTTTTTAATTATGAACAAGAACCAAAAACAATTCATATAAAAGTTGTTCGATATTTAAAAAAACACCTACTAGTGACGTCAATAAATAGTTTTTAATATTTTTTTTAACGGAAAACCACCAAGTTTTTTTTTACTTTTTGGATAGTGTCGCATAAGAAAATTTCGAGGATATTCGACTTGAAAATAAGCGGTCAGTATCGCATAATGACTTTATTATTATTTTATTTACGGAATCTAAAATTGATTTTTATAAAAGTTCTTTGGTATGTTATAATACAACAAGCCATGAAGTTGGATATTCGTGGGCACTTATTATTTTGTTGCTATGACAACCGACTATTTATTTTATTTTCAAATCAAATTCACTCAGAAATATTATAATGCAACTTTAAAAAATTAAATATATTGCTTAAATATTCTCCAATACACTAAATAACCTAGGTAAATTCCCGTATTAACGTACAGTTCATGTATTTCTATCAGGGCGGTGGCGATTTAAATGAATTGATTTAGATCATGTTTTAATTTAAAATCAACTGTGATGGTAGTGATGGGGATAAAGGAGACATTTTAATAATCGATTATTTGGACTAAAATATTTTAATAATCGATTAGTATATCGATATTTTATTGATGTAATAATCGTTTTCTCCACTACTGATTGACGAGTAAGCGCATTGATTCTCATTATGCTGAATATGTTATGGTTCCATTTATAAATATAACACGTTTCTTGTTACTGATCATCTCTAAATTCTGTCATTTGTCAGTTGTGTGGGAGTATTCGAAAAGAGATAGTCAATCTATTTATAAGACTGTTACATGCCAATTGTGCAACAAACGCACACACATATAAACATGTACTCAAATCAGTAAGCAAAACGAGTGACTTGTTAATTCCTGGTATACGAACTGATTGTTTTATATTGATGTGCCAATCTTTATTCTAAACAATTATTTAATATTCCATAACATCTAACCCCCTTTCTGATCACATCTACCGTTTTTGTACTTTGTAATTACTAATTTACAATTTATATATGTCCGTTTAACATGATACAAATAAACCCTTTCTGTTCATCGATGTACAATAATCGAGTATATCGAGATATTTTAATAATATACTAGTTCGATAATGATTTCTTGATAATTCCCATCACTACTCTTCACCATAAATATCAGTTTATCAGTTTTAACATATTTTTTTCAAAATCGTCAAGTCGAACAATAGCCTCAAATAAATCAGAATTAATCCCATTATTTAAATTAAATCAAATTGATTCTAACTGATTGCACAATAAATACGAACTGCCGTTCAAAATGCGGTTTCTTTTCTTCCATTATTTCTCTCCAGCTTGAAGAGGGTGTCTCTCTTTACAAAATTTACATTTGGAGGGACCGAGCAGTCCCTGGACCGACTACCTGATCCCAAGAAGGTCTCGACGGCACGTGCGGCAAATGTTTCCTTCCCAAAGTGTCTGTCGGTGTTTTTGCGGTCGGTGTTTTTCCCCTTGCCCTCCACCTTTTCGGGAAGGAGATGCAACGACCGAAATTTTAGACACTTTGCGGTGGTCGCAGGAGATGCAACGACCGAAATTTTAGACACTTTGCGGTGGTCGCGGCTTGGTGATAAATTCTTGCGGACCTGTCATTTTTAGCGGCTCTTCCGCTGCGCGGTTAAAAAAGGAAAGAACAGTCGCGGTATGCACTATCGCCGCCCAGCGAGATTGATTGGAACATTTTAACCAATACCCTACCCTTAAACGGATGATAGATTTACAATTTTTAATTCTCTAAAAAATATTCCTATACGATTTTTCTCTTAAATGAATATGGGAGCTAGTAATTAAATATGTGTAATTATTAGCTCCCCTATTCATTTTAGAGAAAAATTGCACAGGAATATTTTTTAGAGAATTAAAAATTGTAAAAGTATCATCCATTTAAGTTACGTTTGTACCATAATCCACCTCAGACATAATAAAAATAAGTTGAACAATGTATCATTTAATAAAAACCCTTGCCATGAGTTCGACAAATGTCATGTTATGGACTATATCCCGCCAAACGTAGCATGCCGAAATTCAAATGAATTAGAACCAATCAGATTCTATATAACTTCTATTTTCAGGAAACATATCATGTAGAGTTCGAATGCGGCTTTGTGATTAGTTCTCTACTCGCATTATGTTTCGGCACATGATTGGTTTCAAGAAAAACAATGTTCAATGTCAAACGTCAGTTTGCGGGTAGAACGCTATTAAAATTAGTGAAAACTCCGCATTGGAAGTGTTTCTCTTGAAGTAATTCAAGAAAAAGGGAAAGAGGCCCAACCAAAAAGTTTGGGCGGAGTCACTAACATGACCTGTACTCGGGAAGTCATTTCTACAATATTGGAAAACGGGGCACATAACGTGCGAAACGCGAACGGTACGTACTGTAAAGAAAATGTAAACTCCATATGGAATACCAGTGCTAAGTTAGTGCAAGAGAAGTACGTTTCTGATTTTTAAATTTTGTTTGATCCATTTAAAAATGTAATATTCAAACCGGCACGACACGCCCGCGATGACAGTAAATGTCATTCTATTTTGTTGTAATATTTTTGTTGGGATATAGTCTGATAAATTGCTCTCGTGCATTGGAAATTATCGCAAGTTTGCACTCTTTCGACAAACTCAGTCGCATTGTTTTAGGCAACAGCCCCTCGCCCTTCCGGGCTCGGGACGGTTGCCAAACAATACGACTTCGTTTGTCGAAATCGCACAAACTTGTTACCGATAATTTCCAATGCACTTGTGCAATTACTGTTGAGAATAATTTCACTAATCAAATATCAAATCACGCATTGTAATTACTATGAACAAAAATCTGAGTTATTCCAATGAAGAGAGCGTATTCATTATCAAAACATTTTGCAGTGGTGTCAGTTTACTCGTTTACTTTAGTTCGTGACATTTTCGGTTAAATTTAATCGACCAATTCCATCTATCAACTATTACCAAGTTTGTGAATAAGTTTGAAAACACAGCAAATGTAGTGGCAGCTGATTCAAAATGTATTGTAATAGTCCAATTTCAACAAATATTATTTCAAAAACAGTTTTTTAGATTACAGGCAAATGGAACAGAAGAAGCAACGATGAATGGGAAGGCAGAGTTTTGGGTTTTATAAATGCTGAACAAACAACTAGCATACGATGCATTGCTCGTGAGTGCAACGTGTCTAAATTCTCTGTACAGAAAATTCTGAAGAAGCATGGTGATCATTTCTACAAGCATCAATGCTATGAGGAGATACTGTTAGTAAATGAAGAAACTAGGCAGTATTCTGTGAAATAATGCAGGATCGAACAAATACAGACCGAAACTTTTTGCAGATGAATGCTGGTACACACTTAACAACGACCCCAACGTTATTGTTCATAGTAAATGCGTGAATTGATATCTATCAAAATTATTTTCACCATGACATGACATTTGTCAAACTCATGGCAAGGGTTTTTATTAAATGAAATATTGTTCAACTTATTTTTATTATTTCTGAGGTGTATTCTGGCACAAACGTAAATTAAATGGATGATACATTTACAATTTTTAATTCTCTAAAAAATATTCCTTTACGATTTTTCTCTAAAATGAACAGGGCAGGTAATAATTACATATATTTAATTTTACATGTCAAATTCCCCTGTTCGCCCCTTATCCCAGACACTCGGTATATATATAGAGTATGTTTTTTTTTATCGTGGGCCATAGGATTTTACATACTAAATATTATACCTTCTGTTAATGTATATTTTATCATATAATTTTGAAGCAAATTTTAGTTATATTACTAACTAAAATTTGCTCAATCAATTATTTTTCTACATGATCCGCTTCATTAGAGTAATTTAAACATGTTCTATTCGATTAAAAAGTGCTTTTGCTCGGAACCGGACGATTGGGATACGCTGCAGAAAGATTTCCCTAAAATAAAAATTCGCTGACTTCTTGTAGAAAAATACGGCTAGTGTTTACTTTAAGGTAAATGGACCCGGGGGCTGAAGTTTGTTTTGAAAAGGGGAAAAGTTATGCCCCCTTAAAGTTTCCCATGTTCGACGGACAACTCGCTCAATCTACGAATTTCTGTGTAAAACAACTTGTAAACTAACAACTACAATCGACTAATAATGATTTTAACTTACGATTTAAGTGGTGAAAGTGCAAATTTGATATCATATTCTTCATGAAAATTCACATTTTAAGGCCATGTTAAAAATGCGTATTTTCATTAGTTCATCGTCCCATCGCAACTGAAGGACTGGCGTGTCGAAATAAACACTATAAAGTTATCTGTGAACTATCATTGCGTTAACCCTAGATTACTTATATGCGTTAACAATTGCAAGGAATTTTGAATTGTTCTGTTGTAAATCTATTTACAATTTCTTTATTTGTGCCCCAGTTTTGTGGGTGTTTCTATTTTTTTTTTTGGAAAAAGGTGCCCCTACCAAACATAAACACATGCATGTATCTTTAACCGGGATCCTAACCACACAAATTCATCTGATAAAAATTAGGGACTAATCAATGATTAAATGGCAATGTAATAGATATTTATGCATTAAGGGAGATATGGAGGTCCTCTGGCCCGAGGTTTGTAAGTCAACCCAGGGTGAAGAACATCAATATCTCCCAAGGTGCATACAATATTTGATTTTATAATTATTTATTAGTAATTAGTAAAAATATTCAGTATAGCTATCCGCAATATGTATTTGCATGGTTGCTATAAGTTGGTTTTAAAACAAACAGCTCGCATTTCATGAACTAACGTTTATTTAATTTGATTTGACTTTAATGCTTTAGCAAAAAACGTACGGTTGTGAATAAAACAGTGAACAAACCTGGGCGATAAGTTTAAGTCATCATTACCTACCAGTTAATGGTTGCAAATGGTAGGTGCTTATGCTTAGGTTAGGGTGAGGTTACAGTTGCCCCCCTTTAGACCAGACAGTAGTTTTACCCGCAGTACTGGTTGATGGCAGAGCGAAGCGAAGCCATCGACCACAGCGAGTTCGCTTGCTTATGCTTAGGTTAGGGTGAAGTTAAGGTCTCCCCCTTAAGAGCGTTGGGAGTATCAGAACAATATATGTAAATGCATGTAATTTGTTAACATGAATTGAAGCTAAATGGTTAAATTTATTCTATTTCGGTTTTCACCGAGTAGAAGATGTTATTGTTTAGTAATGGATCTTCTAACTGTTTTTGTCCAATTTCACCTCAGAGTATTTTTTATAATAAGATTAATATTGAAAAAAGTGCCCGATAATAGGCTTATTTTTTTTAACAAAGTTAACGCAGTAAATAAAGTTACAATATTAAAATAAATGAGTCGATGCAAGAGCCCAATATGTACTCTTGAATCTCACTTAAGAATGATTTATTTTGATTGGAAAACCAATTTTATTTTTATGTTAACGTGCGACAGTGTTTCAGTGATAAATGTGGGTCTAGGATTATTTTCTCTTTTCGTCGCACACTACGCCCCGCTATCTCGTTGCTCCGCCCATACCAGTGGTGTTCGTCTCACAAGATATTGAATTACGATCCGACGACAGAAATACTATTTTGAAACACGTTTCTTAAGAGCATTTATGAGCGTACGTATTCAAGTTTGGTATGAATGAGTGTGCTAATGTATGCTTTATGAAAAGTGTGATTTACACATATACACGTTAATAAAATGCTATGGATTATTTTTAAATGGATATGTTTGCAAAATAGAAAAATTATATAATCGAATTCGAATTTATAGAGTGTAACTGTTTCGAATCGTTCTGCCAGTTTGGGCGACGGACTCGTCATAAAGAAATAAATCGTACGAGTGAACAATGCGGAAGGAAAGAATGAGGCCTGTAACTCCACGGGGTGTTCTTTGGTCTCAATTTCTTCTTGGTATCTGGAGGCTCTTAATTTATGCAGGACCCGCCATGCAGAGGGTCCCCCAGTCGCCAGCTGCAGCGCTTGATTACCTGGCGCACTCACTTTTGACAATTACAATTAAAACTAAATTGAATTATAGTACTCTTATAAGACTAGAGATCAAGGTAAAGTTACCATAGGCTAATTGCGATTGCAATCACATTACTTAAAAAAAAGTTTTTGATTCAAGCAAATTAACAGATAAAAAAAACATTGAAACATTATTTTAAATTGATTTAAATTGATTTCATGAGCATTGATATGAAAACTAGTCTAAATTGTAATACCGGCTAGGCGTTTTTTTAACTGCTACAATTTTCGAGAAAATTGAGGCGGTCATTCAACTTGTATACCATATATGTCGCTATACAATTGTTCTCGGCCAAGAGTGGGATTAAATGTTAAATGCTCTTAACCATAAGATAATATTCTTTTGAAAGTAATCGAACATATTATCTTAAAAATATAATTTTCAATTTTTATATTTAACAATATTAAAATTTGAATTTTTAAAGAACGAGTTTTAAAAATCATTAGGTTTCATTTTAGATTTAGAGGCTGAAAGCGTTTGAATTTTTAATCAAAATGTATGATAAAACATTCGATTTAAAATTATTCAGGATTAATAGGTGGAATTAATAACATTTAATTCCACGCTCAAAAATGTATTTTTGCAGTTATTAAATGTCGTGTGTCCAATAAGGACAATAAGGAATATAATTTCGATGCGAAGATAACATTTCATTCATTTTCATTTTTGGGTTATTGGGACTTTGTTCCGAAAATCAAGTATGGACAAAAAATTAAGAATTTCGGGTTTTACAAGTGAACTAATTTTAAGTGGGATTTTGAAAGCAAACGTATTCTCTATAATATGCTAAATTATTATAAATTTTATATAACTCTAATATATTCATATGACACAGAAAACATTACAAAATTATAATGATTTTCTTTGTTTCTTTGTTTTTCCCAAAATTAAGCCATTGGTGAAAAACATTTGCTAATACAAAATATTCAGTTTTTTCGTTATTTGTAACATTTATTTGAACTTTTGTAAAAGAAAATTATTTAAAAAATAACGAAGCGAAAATAAATTTTGTATTCATTCATCTGTGGTTAAGCCGAGTTAATGGAATTTATCTAACAATAAATTTATAAATAATTTACTCAAGTTGTAATAAGTACAATATATTCACTAAAAATGTAATAATATCGTCATTCATTATTTATTTCATATTTCCAATTTGATTGCTTGCCGATCGACTTTCTACCCGAAACAGATGGTCGTGCGGTGTTTATTTATTTTTCTCGCTGTTTGTTTACATAACAGTCCTGTGTGCGAAGAGCGATTGCTCGAAATCGGGGCACGCGGTTGTATTGCCCGACCAAGTCTACACCACTGAATCACGAGCGAGACAGACAATAATACTTCCCGTAAGTAAGAGCAGTACCATGGGTTCCGACTCTAAGACACTCGTTTGCGGTTAATATATACCACGCCGTGAAATGAATTTTATGCGGGATGGATATTAGACCTCTCACAATTATATTCTTTCGACTACTCCCAACGCTCTTAAGACCGGCCAGTAGTTTTACCCGCAGCGGATAGGTGACGGCGAAGCCGTCATTAAGGAAGTAGTTACGCTGGCTCGCTTGCTTATGCTTAGATTAGGGTGAGGTTTAGGTCCCCCCTTAGACCGGCCAGTAGTTTTACCTGCAACGGATTAGGTGAAGGTGAAGCCGTCATGAATGCATAGGAAACAGTTACGACGGCTCGCTTGCTTATGCTTAGATTAGGGTGAGATTAAGGTCCCCCTTAGACCGGCCAGTAGTTTTACCTGCAACGGATTAGGTGAAGCCGTCATTAATGCATAGGAAGTATAGGCCTATTCATGAGTAAGGGCGGTTTACGAACTAAGTTCTGAACATTCAAATAATATTGGTATCCTTTTCTACTACCTGATAACCGAGCGGATATTCCCAAGACGTACGATTTCGTCGGCCGTATCTAGAAAACACACACGCGGCCTGCGTAGCTCGGTCTTAGACCAAGCGGTAGAAGGAGAAAGAAATAGTTTACGGCGTCGCTTACTTACCGGTTATTTCATAGGCGCACGCGATTTAGCCTATGGTGGAAAATTGCAACGGACAGTACTTGATTCGGGCGGACAAGACATCCCGACCGCCATCTCCGCTGAATAGCTCTATAGTTACGCTGGCTCGTTTCGCTCCGCCATCGACCACAGCAAGCTCGCTTGCTTATGCTTAGATTAGAGTGAGGTTAAGGTCCCCCCTTAGACCGGCCAGTAGTTTTACCTGCAGCGGATTAGGTGAAGGCGAAGCCGTCATGAATGCATAGGAAGCAGTTACGCCGGCTCGCTGTGGTCGATGGCGGAGCGAAGCGGGATTCTTTGTCATGATAGCACACTTTCACTTTAAACACACTAATAGCACTATAGAACACTAATGGAAATAACAGTAGCAATTACTAGAACATACATAAAAGAGGTTTCAAACAAATCAGTGAACTTATTGGGACTGTGTGAAAATCAACTAGAAATTAAGGACATGGTAATTTATATGTAAATGTTAACTGTTTAACCTCTTAACATACGCATTTGTTTTATTGTTAATATAGTTAATTTCAGAAATATAATTATTTTTATTTATGCCGTACTTTATGTATTCACATATTTTCCGTGGGTATTAGATTGGTTTTCTGATTATGATGTGACCAGTTGGCAACCCTAATAATCACAGATAAGTAAATAGAGTGTTCAGTTTGCATGTCCGTCAGTTTCGGCGGAACAATGAACTGTACATAACCTTAAAATGAAATATTTATGTAAAGAAAAAGATATAAAATTTGCATTTGCACTACTTAAATCGTAAGTTTACATTGTTATAAATTGATTGTGGTGGTTGGTTTACCAAAATCTAGCCAGCAAAGCAGGTTTTCAGCGTGTTGTCCGTCCGATATGACAGAAACTTTAAGGGGGCACAACTTCTTCCCCTTATGTTTCTCAAAGTTAACATATACATTTTTGGACTCAAAAAACTACGTCTACAAAGAATTAAAAAGAAATAAAGAAACAGCCCCCTTCCCGATTTTTCCCGATTTACCCTAAAGTAAACCCTTACCAAAAATACAACTATATCTCTGCTGGACAAACCTCTTATAATTGCTGTTACAAATTCCACCCGTTCTTCAACAGTATAAACAGACATTTTCTAGTATAAATTCGTTTTTCCGCTACCGACAACGTAAATAAGCATTGCATCCATAGTTACAGGTACCGTAAGTGGCTGATAACATTCGTGGTGTTTGTTGTCCTTGGCGACGGAACTTAATTTTTACTTACGGACCTAGGAAAATAATAAACAAAAACGTAACGCTCCAACATATAGGCGAGCAACACATTTTCGTCTATACTTATAGCATCGGCATCCTTTTTACATAACCACTGCTTAAAAGAGTCGTAACAGGGCACATACCTTTTTCGATTTTGTCGGTAACAGGTCTAATACGCAATATTCGTAGCTTCGTTTGCATCCATGCCCGCAAAAACTGTCACTGGATTGACACAAACATACAAAATTAGACATTGTTTTCTCGGTTGCTGGGTTGCCATAGGACACATAGGTGACTATTAAAAAATTGAATCCCAAATGTTACAAGCCGTATTTTAGAATATTTTCTGATCTTTTTTAAGTATTATATATCCGGTAGCGGAAAAAAATTAATAAGCAACACGGAACGTAATGACAATTAACATTTTCGGCAGGCGACGAGCCTCGGCTCCCCTCGGCTCGTATTCGCCCACCTCAAATGTTAATACGTCCTTACGTTCCTTGTTGCTTAAATAACTATTGATTACTTGCGTCTCTAATCAATCTGACATTTCGGAAATTCAAGGTACTTTGATTAATTTTGGTCAGTTATTTATACCAAATAATTTAATTTTTTTAATAAAATAAAATATGTTTTAAGTTATTTTAATGCAGAGTATCATGTAGAAAAGTAATTGAATTATTACTAACTAAAATTTCCTTCAAAATTTTATGATAAAAAAATATACATTAACACAAGGTATAATTTTTAGCATGTAAAATCCTAAGGGCCACAATAAAATTATGAAAAAATATTAAATTTGTTCAAATTAAAGTACTCACCTAGAATAGTTATTGAAGGATTCATTCTGCCATCTTTGTTAAAGAGTGATGGATTTTCCATTTTTGCAAATGGCTTATTTGGATCGGGATCAGAGGGAGTACCTTCAATCCGAGCCCAACGACCGATTCTAGAGCTGTGTCCTACTATGCTGTGCAGGATTAAGCTGTGATTTTCAATTGTAGAATTCCTTAATATAATGCTTTCTCTTATTCGTACACCTGGCCCAATAGTGACATCAGGACCAATGCTAACATTGGGACCCAACTAAAAGTAAATATAGAACAATAAATTATATATTAATAGAAATGCATGATTTAAAAATGTAATTGCAAATGTATCATACATTGTATTAAAGAGATACGCAGTTTTAAAACTATAGGGACCTAATAAGATATTGCAAGCAGTTTCAATTTTCCATAAAATGCTACTTGAAAAATAATCAAAATCTGAATAAATATTAGCATTTTTTCTGAACCCCCCTCAATATTGAAGACACGGCAATGGCATTCTGACTACGATGCTGATCATGAGTGGCAATCGTGCTGCGTGTATAATTGCCACCGAAATTTCTCATGTTGGTATTGTCATCGCCGGACTTATTAAACTGTTTCCACACTAAATGTTGTGATCTCTTGTATTTTCGGGCGTTGTGTTATTGATTGTTTTCGCGCTCGTGCTTTTTACTTGATTTACAGATATTGTTGGCAGAAACGCGAAGATAATATCAGACTGTTATATTTTTACCCTTACAACAGTAGAGGGAGATAGCCCTTCCCATGTTAAAATTGCATCAGACCTGTTCGGACTTGTATAATATAACCTCCATTTTACTACGCCATCTAGCGAGTGCGCTAGCCGCCTATACACTAGATTTACCGACTAATTTCATGGTGTTAATAATGCGCGCGCATCGTAAAAATTCACTCTCATCATTTTCCCCTAACGCGCCAAAAGAAATATAACTCAAACATACACGTAAGTTCAAGAATTAAGAAAGAAATTTTGAAAAAAAAACATCATTTTAATTCAATTATAATATAAGTAAATAAGTAGTAACATATGTATACAAAAGAGAACATATAATACAATTATGGAAATTACATTTTGATTTATTAAACGTATTTTTCCAATCTTACGCTTGGTTCAAAATATGTTTGACATTTTTGCTCGATAAAAATTTTCTAGTCATTACAATTGTAATCGAAATTTTGTTTGATCATTACTTCAGCTTCTACGGTTTGGGCATCTTCAAATTGTCAAATCGGGATTTTCAGAAGCAACTCGGGACTCGGAATTTTTCTGTCGATCTCGGGAAAGTCCCGCTCAAATAGGGACGTCTGGCAACCCTGATACCAAGCCAAGAGATTCAGGTCAGGCATAAAAATCTATTACAAAATCGACAAATACAAGTGCTACTCTTGCTTGCAGAACCGAGATACCATATGGGCCCTCACACATAGAGGTGAACCTCAACAAGTATACCCACATTCGCGGCTCATTTTACGTGGAGCAGCCCTCGTCAATGGAAAACGTAGGAACTCGGTAACAATAGAACGGCCGAACGCACGAATTCACCTAGCGATCGGCGACGTCGTTTCACGGCAACACAGCATACACATAGGAAAGGTCATTTATTATATTATCACTTTGTTTGTAAAACAAACAGCACGAAGAAACAGCGATAGTACAATAATAATAAACAATCTAATTTGGAAGCAGTTCTGAGTCAAGTTCAATCATCTCCTAGCGGATATGTAGAGGATACTATTTCGGAGTTGGAAGAAAGGCGCATCAGGGCCTCTAATGCCATTATATATAATCTCAATGAATCCTCCTCATCGGTTGTTGAAGATAGAGTTAATCATGATACAATTCTAGTAAATAATATTCTCCAATCTCGCAACATCTGCATTGCTCCTGTGAAAACTGTACGTTTGGGGAAAAAAGTGTCTGGACTTAAACCTAGACCGCTTAAAATAATTTTTGAGAATAAGGAACAAGCTAATAATGTATTACGCAGTAATGCGTCTGCGCCGAATAAAACATTTTCTTTCCTGCCTGATCGAACAAAAAAGCAGATGGATTATTATAACTCACTGAAGGATGAATTAACTAGAAGAAGATCAAATGGTGAACTAAATTTGCGCATTGCTTACAGAAATGGTACTCCTTACCTGTCTATTAATAATCGTAATTCTCCTAGTGCATCTTCTTCAAATAACTCAAAAAACTAAAAATCTATTATCGAAATTGTGGAGGGTTACGTACCAAAATTAAAGTTTTTTTACTTGCTGTTAATGTGAATGATTTTGATATTATTATAATCGTGGAAACATGGCTCTATGGCAATATTTTAAACAGTCAGCTTCAACTACATAATTACTCCCTCTTCAGGTCTGACAGAAGTATTGATGGCAGCGTTAGAGGTGGTGGGATACTCATTGCAATTAAGGCTCATCTAAACTCATCACTTAATTTGAGCGACAATTTATTGAAACACATATTCGTTTTAATTAAAATTAATAATTGTTCCTATATTGTAGGAGGCGTTTACATCCCACCGTGTTCCCATTATGATAAATACTATGATCATTGTGTATGTATTGAAAGTTTGGTTGAAAAATATAATTGTCATAATATTGCAATTTTTGGTGATTTCAATCTACCGAGTATTAATTGGGATAACATGATCAACAGCCAAGGTCAACCTGATGCAAAATCATCTGTTATTACTAACTGTTACAACTTTTTAAATGCAGCACAAATTAACGTTATTCCAAATTCACGGTGCACGTTTCTCGACCTATGCTTCAGCTCACTAGCCAATATATCCATTTACAAATCCCTCGATCCCCTGCTACCGACGTCCGTACATCATTATGCGAAGCTCTCAATTGAGTTTAACCACAACGTGGTGACATGTGAAAAACAATTTCTTTATAATTGCTGATTTCAACCTCATTAACTCTTACCTCAATTCTATCAACTGGGATTTCCTGACTTCAACTGATGACTTCGATGCCGCGATTAGTGAATTCTACGATATCATTTATACCGCTATTGATACATTTGTTCCATATAAATATACGCAGCATTACACGAATAGTTACCCTAGATGGATGTCCAAACATTTGATTTCACTAATTAAGAAAAAGAAAGAAGCGCATGCATCCTATAAACTTTCTGGTCGGGTTGAGGACTACCATCTATTTTCGCAACTTAGGAAGGATTGTAAGAGCTTATCTGAATCCTGCTACAACAAGTATCTCAATGATGTGCAATCATCTATTAAATCGAACCCGCGTTATTTCTGGAAATATGCCAAAGAGTTAAAAAAGGAAGCTGGTTATCCGAATGAAATGATTTATAATGATATCTCCGCTGATAATGGTCTTGATATAGTTAATTTATTCTCGGAATACTTTAGGACTGTCTACACCACTTCATCTAATTCATCCAATCAATCTTATTCTGGTTCCTCTGAGGTTCATGATGTTCAACTAGTTTTAAATATTCAAGATGTGTTTAGTGCCATTTCTAACTTAAAACCATCGCATACATACGGTCCTGATCAATTATCTAGTTATTTCCTGCAAAATTGCATTTACTCCTTGTGTCGTCCTATTTATATCATGTTTGCTAGATCATTGAATCAAGGCGTAGTACCGGAGTTATGGAAAAATAGCTTCATTGTCCCGTTACATAAATCTGACTCGAGAGCGGATGTGAAAAACTACAGGGGCGTATGTATACAATCCACGATCCCTAAAATGTTGGATAAAATGGTTACAGATCTGTTGGCTTGGTGTACTAAGTCTATTATTTCTCCCAACCAGCATGGGTTTATTGCTGGTAGGTCCACTCTATCTAACCTTCTGGAATATAAGGAATTCGTCTCGAATGCTTTAGACAGTCGGTACCAGATAGACACTATCTACACTGACTTTACCAAGGCGTTTGATAGAATTGACATTATTCTTTTGCTGGATAAGTTGAGTTCGTTGAGTTTACGTGCCGAAGTTTTGTTATGGATATCATCCTTTCTCAATAACAGGGTACAGTTTGTTAAGATCGGTAACTTTACATCTAATGCAATTACAGTTACTTCGGGGGTACCCCAGGGGTCTCATTGCGGCCCAATCCTCTTCCTATTATTTATCAACGATTTACTTGAATCAATTGTAAACTGTAACTCCTCATTGTATGCCGATGACTTAAAGATCTTTAAAGTCATCCATACACCTGAAGACTGTGCTGAGGTTCAGGCTGACCTGGATCGTATAAATATGTGGTGTGTCAGAAATCGTTTGTCTCTGAATGTCACAAAATGTTTTTCAATGTCTACATATCGTTGTAATCATCCAATCATGCATACTTACACTATCAACTCAGTTAGCATAAAACAGGTTACCACTATGAAAGACTTGGGCATTACTTTCAATATAAGATTCACTTTCAACAACCATATTGCTAATATTACTAATAAGGCATTGAAAATGTGGGGGTATGTGTGGTCCATAAGTAAAGACATGAATGCTGCAAGTTTGAAAGTTTTATATTGCTCTCTTGTTAGATCAATTTTAGAATATAACTCACCCATTTGGACTCCATTTACTACCACCAATATTATGCGACTTGAACTTGTCCAAAAGAAATATCTAAGAAGCATGGAGTTCAAACTAGGCCGTCATCATATTCGAGGTGATTACCAGGCGATATTGGACGTCCTAAGCATGAAGACACTGGCGGAGCGTCGCATTGATGCGGACTTATGCTTACTACACCGTTTGGTTCACGGAAAGATTGACTCCCCAAATATTTTAAAAATGTTTTTGTTTCATACTCCTAATAGAAGGACTCGATCAACTACTCTTTTCTACCAAAACACCCACAATACTGTATTTGGTCACAACAATTCGATTTCTCGGCTGACTACACTTGGAAATGAATTTAATCGCCATGACTGGTTTGATTTATTTGTCAATTCATTTAATCATTTTAAAAGAAACTTGAAATTTAGATGATGAAATTTGTATTTATTTTTGTATTCTTTACTTTAACGATTTTAATATTATATAACTTAAGCATTATATAACTTTTATGTCAATTTTGATCTCTACCATTTATATGTTGTTTCTTTGTAATGAATGTACTCACTAAGTTGAAATGTTTCACATACTTTATTTTGTTATTATATATTTTGTATTTTATGTATACAAAGGTGGTTACCGTAAATAAACTTTATTATTATTATTATTATTATTACAAAGTTTTCAAATTCAATTTAGTTTCATTTTTCAAGTTAGTCCTGTGGGTAGAAATAAGAGATCTTAAACCAATGTTATTTCACTAGTAGTACTAGTAATAACATGCAAATTTCTTTTGTATCATTCAATATCCGGCGTGGCATCAGCCAGGGAAGTAGTTGTTTCAATAAGTTATTTGTTTATAGTCTTAGTAAGACTTAATTTTGCTTGCAGAGTTACGAACAGGTTGAATATTTATATATTCAGGCTATATTTCGTTTTTTTTAAATTTATTTAATACTCTCTGCAATAAGTAAGGTTGTTTCTATTTTATTCAAAAATTATGTATTTAGAATAAATTCGAGTCTATTTTAGTCAACGAAATGTCTTGTGACGGTGCTGCCTCGCACGCGGGATGCTAAACTAATTACATAAAATTTATATAAAAAGTGGCAATGTAATATACTGAAAGGCACCGCTTGTTCTAGACGCTTCCAACGTAAATAGTCTGTTTATTCTCCATTCAGTTACGTGTAATTTGATATTTGGCTGTATACGATGAAATCCATTCCAACACAAAATTAAATCTTCAACCATTTTATTTAAAATAAATGTACCAAGGAAACTTTTTTGGGAAAAATATATTTATTAGCATGTGGAAATAAACATTTATAGTGCCTCCCTATTATTCATTGACACAAATCATCTTTATTCAGACTGAATAATACAGTTTTGTTTATTTATTAAAGTTAGGTTTTACGAGACGATTTACAGTACATAAAAGATTCTTGTTGACGCAGCTTATTTACGGAACAGGATATGCAAAATGTGTCGGTAAAGTTTTGGTTTTTTGACGCCACCGTCACAGTAACTTAAAATTTCGACCACCTGCAATAATTTTCTTGCCTCCCTTAGGTACATATTGATGAGTGCAGGATAATGGAGGATTTGTATGGAGGCCCGGGGCTCTTATAATATTATATTTCTTTATCTCTCACTGCGGCCTCAAGATGTCCTTCACGCATTGCGTGACGCCACTGAGTACGCTTGGGTACGCTAGAAGGGCTCAAGGGTAGAAACTATTGTTAGCGTTTGCGAACAGATGAGATTTCTCTGTGAACAGCCATCTTACGCCTTTGTGAACATTGTGTAAATTGTGTGTCTACTCGTATAACTAAAATAGGTGAGATTCCTATCATCATGCGTATTAAAGCAATTACAAGTGAAGTTTGAACTTATATTGCGCTGTGTCAATAACCCGAAAACAAAGTCTGCCTTGACCCGTCGTCGCAGAAAGAGCAAGTCAAAGGCTGTACAAATCAGTTTGCGATTTTGTTCTGAATATGAAATAAATGACGTGGGTAGTTTCATTTACCCTTTTTCCCAGTGGCGGCGGTAAGGATTTGGGGGCCCCACAGCAAAAAAAATCTTGGGGCCCCCCTTCATCAAAAAATAAAAAAAGTAATTTTTAAAACTTACTATCTTAGTTAATGTTTTCCAAATCGTCGGTGTTTTAGCGTGATGAATTTGGCAGCCAACTCATCCAAGTCTAATTTCCGCGTTCGTTCATGTTCTATACTAAGTAAAGCCAAAGCACTCAGTCTAAGTTCACTCATTGTACCGCGCAAGTAACTCTTGATAAGTTTGAGTTTTGAAAAGGATCTCTCTGCACTAGCGGATGTAACCGGTAATGTAAGAAATAATTGAAATAATGAAAACACGTCTGGTAGACTGCTGAAGATGCACCTGTTATCTGTCGCGAAGAAATAAGTTGCTAAATCATATATGCTCGTTTGTTTTCGAATTTCCTCGGATAAGGCAGTTTTGAAGCTTATTAATTGTTCAGGTAAACTCTGGGAAAAATCAGATTCGTATTTGTTTAATAACGCGGCTGCATGAATCTTAATTTCTTCATTAGATAGGCCAACGAATCGAGGAGGTACCAGAAAAGAAAAATGTTTCATTACCTCGTTCATACTAGTAAACCGTATTAAAAGTTGGTTGATTAAAATATCTAAAGATTGATTAAAAATTAGTATTTTAAATCTCTTTATAGGATCTTCAATTTTGTGATGAATTGCTAATTCATCAAAAAATCTCTTTACGTGTTTCTGTCGCTTCCATGGCAGTTCTGGCTCAATATCCCAACTTTTTGCCAAAATAGAAGCTTCCTTTTCGATCTCTTCGAAATTTTCCCTCATACGGGACAAGTTGTTTTTTGCGATATTAATTAAATCGCAAGCTCGACCAATATCGAATGTTGAGCTCTGCAAGCGCTTTGAAATTAAATTAATATTGCCTAAAACTTTACTTTGGAAAACCAACAGTAGAATAAATTCATACGTACTCATTTTACGTAGAATAGAATTCGCCTCGTCTCTGTCAGCTGGTTTTTTACATATTAAGTTTAAAGTTGATAAACACTGCATTACAGATATTTAGTTTGCATTAATTGCACTGAGGCAATCAAATCGGGAAGACCATCTTGTAGGACACAGCCTCTTTAAAGTTTTTATCACAATGCCCACACTGGAATTGTTTTCTACCGTTCTATTCAACTCTTGCCAACGTGGCAAACTTTGACTAAAGAACAAATAAATATGTTCTTGAAGTGCATAGAAATTCCTTATTTCTGTCAAATTCTGCACGGAATCATTTAATACGAGATTCAAATTGTGTGCAGCGCAGTGAATGTAATCAGCAGTTGGTACTTTAGCTTTAATCCTAGCTTGCAGTCCAAAATATTTCCCACTCATGTTAGCAGCTCCGTCATAACCCTGACCTCTACATTTTTCAATGTTAATTTTCATTTCTTCTAAAGAATTTAGGAGTACATTTTCAAAATTTTGTGAACTTTGGTCACTTACTTCGGTAAATCCAAGGAATGATTCCTTTATAACGCCTAAATTTGAGTTAGATGGTGTATTTTGATCCAAATTTATATAAACATATCTAATAACAAGACTCAGTTGATCTTTTTTGGATATATCTTGTGTTGTATCAACTATTATTGTGAAGAAAGGAGCTTTAGAAATCTCAGAAATTATTTCTTCTCGGACAGTTCTTGGCATCAGATTAATCATTTCATTTTGTATATCATGGTGTAAATATTTATTTCGATTGTCTGTATTTATGAGGTGCGATTTTAGCAATGGATCATATCTAGCAAATAAATCAATAAAATTTAAATAATTACCACTTCCAGGTCCAATTTCTGCAATACTTTCACTCGAAATAATAAATTGCATATTGCCACGCTTCTTATTAAGTCCAACAAACGGATTATTATTTGTTTCATGGTGTCTTGAGGTCCCACAAATAATTTATCAACAGTAGAATTTTTTTTCCAAGCTGTGTACGTCACACATGAATCAACATGCGTTGCACTTTTTTCGTGTGTTTTATTTTTTTTGGTTAATCCTTTCCAATCACGGATACTTCCATCACGCCAAGCCTGCGATGATTGTGCACCAAAAAGCCAACATGGCTGGCAGTAGACTGCGTCAAAAATGTTCGAGTAGCACAACCAGTATCTGTCAATCTTCTGTCCAGTCTTGGTTATGGTACAATAGTAATAGGAACTAAATGATCGGTTTTTGTCATCTTTGGGAAATGGCTCTGTAGGCCTATTTGGTCCAAATGCAATAATTTTCCGCTTTTCCACATCAGACAGATTTTCCGAAAACAGAGCCCTGTCAGTATTAAATGTATTGATCGCGCTAACTTCACTGGTACTATTATTAATTTGTTCGCTTATTGTAGTAGTATTTTGGTTATCGTCTGACTTGAATTCACTGATTGAAGTTCGCCTTTCGTCGTTATTTAGTAAATCTTCTGAATACGCAAAGGAAGTACTGCTTTCTGCTACATCTGCATTTTGTTTACCTCTATTTACAGGTTCGGTGTTTTGTTGAAAGAAGGAACTTATTTTCGTAAGTTTGCTGGCTTTTTCTAACTTCTCTTGCTGCAATTTACGTTTTTGTGCTCCACTTAAATATTGTCTTCCTTTCCCCGACATATTTATTTATTTATTTGTTATTATGTATTCCAATATGAGTACACAGACAAATTAATATGCACTTAACACACTAGAGACGAAATAATGTAGCACCAAAGTATTTATAGATAAATAATAATACCCACACAGAGAGCACTATAATGTGTATTTATTATAACCGATGCACCACGTTTTTTTTTTTATTTTAATTATTTTATTGTTTCCAATAAATTGTTGGCCTAGTTGCAACACAGCAATTTTACCCGTCGATCGCGAATATTAAACATTCTCCCTCAGAAAGAACTAAGAAGTAATCAAACTGAGGCATTGAGACAAACTGAAGAAAGAAAATGTAAAATTTCAAATTATTTGCAATACACACATGTAAAGTCGAGCAGCATTTCTTTTTTCAAAGACGCTTATCGCGCAAGGAAACATTAAATCAATCACATCTAACATCATATCAAAGCAGTGGCCGCCGCGCCGCACCGATAAAGCCTTTAGCAGTCCCGCCGCTATGATACAAATAAAATAAAAACAAATATTATTACTGTAACAGTAACGTCGCGCTTCGTTGTTTACAATCATCACAAAAATAAATTCATTAATACGTGATCGATTTTTAATATATAATTGCATGACCCGGGGCCCCTAGATGCTCGGGGCCCCCCCGCGCCGCTGGGTCTGCGGGGGCCTTATCGCCGCCACTGCTTTTTCCTTTATTCCTGGCTAGGTAGATGTCAGTATTAGATTTGTATTTCTTAGCTTATGGTGCATTCCTTCATATCACATAAATAAAATATTATAAAACATCAACATTAAATTTGTTTCAGACATGCATAACATATTTGCCATTATTTTTTTTTGTTATACCGAGTGTCTGGGATAAGGGGCGAACATAGGGATTTAACATGTAAAATTAAATATGTGTAATTATTAGCTCCCCTATTCATTTTAGAGAAAAATCGTAAATGAATATTTTTTAGAGAATTAAAAATTGTAAATGCATCATCCATTTAATTTACGTTTGTACTAGAATCCACCTCAGAAATAATAAAAATAAGTTTAACCATTTACCATTTAATAAAAACCCTTGCCATGACTTTGACAAATGTCATGTTATGGTGAGAATAAGTTTGCTAGTTAGATCTTATTTGATAATCCGAAGAACTGAAAAGCTTTTGGTAAAATTTCGTATACCGGAAGTGGGTGTGTACCTTAACTGTTTTTTTTTGTTTTTTGCCAATATTTTCTTAAATATGAAATATATCACAAAAACATTTAAACAAACTTGGAAGACAATAAATAAATGAACATCTTTTGCTTGAAAATATTTTTCATAAAATCATTGCTATTCGAAAAATATATATATATATTTTTTTTTAATTTTTGGTTTATAATTATGAAACGATAATAGTCACAGCAAATTTATGTGAATAATAATTGTAGAGAATGCCAAAATGAACAACTTCTAAAGAATAAGTTTTTTTTCGAAATCATGTTAGTTTTTGAGTAAACCGAGTTTTTCAATTTGAAGTATAATTTTTCCATGTTTCATAATTTTGACGTTTTAAACGTCAGTTTCATCCGAGTTTACGCAACGCTCGATGTACATTTAAAATATGATTTCAATAAACCATGAAAACGTAAATATAAATGGCTATGATACCATCAAGTCGGAGAAAGTAACATGGTGGCCACATCACCATTTTTTGGTTTACTATTGTTCCACATATCAAGCTTTCCTTTGCGCATGCATTTTACTCTCGTATTTCATTGCATTTTTAAAAAGATAATATATTTTTGTCTGGTAGGTTTTTAGTGTTATATATTTCAAGAAGTAATGAACATTATTACGCAAATTATCCAAGATATGAAAAAATATCAAGAGTGTATATACACGAAATTTGATCTTGTTTTTATCATTTACGGCCGTACGCTACCGTAGTCACTCCACTCGTTCATAGTTTCAAGCTTTATTTTGTGCACGCTTCTTTTCATGAATCATATAAATGTGTCTCCCGCTGGCGTAAAATACATGCCTGGGTGTATACATACATATTAGAAGGTCAGCCTCGCCCCGCTCCCCCCATAGCCAGTGCGTGGAGGAGGAAACACGCGGTATATGTTTTTATAAGAGTCGCCGATCTATTTTACTTTATCTATGCAAATGTTACTGCATCTTTCTTCAACAACACCTTCTCTCTCAAAATCGCGATTTAATTTTAAACTAGCGATTAGGGAGCCATCTGTGGGAAAATGATTCGTACCAGACGAGTGTGGCATGCCCTTAAGGGGAATCGGTAGACCTCTTTGGTGTGTTTCTGG
The DNA here is from genome assembly GCA_910593695.2 of Ocypus olens. Classification (NCBI taxonomy): domain Eukaryota; kingdom Metazoa; phylum Arthropoda; class Insecta; order Coleoptera; family Staphylinidae; genus Ocypus; species Ocypus olens. Next base: position 39,003,297 of record OU343047.1, read on the forward strand.
CTCAGTAGATGGCACCGCTTTATATGGGACTTATAATGTAAAAGTTTTACAGTTTTTTCTCGACAACTGTGGTTTCTAGAGGAAAACAAAAAACGGAAACGTGTTTAGTGCAGTCAGGAAATTCCCGGTAGTTTAAGATTTTTTTCCTAAAAATTAGTATTTATAAGAAAATAATGAAACAAAGTGTAGGCTAAACTCCCGCTTGGGTTTGTATTCAACGTGAAATGGGCGTTAACATACTTCTTGCCTTAGTCAAATAAACACAAACGTGAAACGATCCGAATACATTTTTATGTGCAAAGAAAGAGGATAGATAAATGAAACGTCGTTGTAATTTTTCAACTTGTAATTTATCGCACTCCGTCGTCTCCGATTGGCGATTGACGCCGCGACATGCATCTTTCCAGTCCACGTGGACTCGAAATTATCTACATAATACAAACAAACATAACAAGAAATTCGATACTCGAGTTTCTGAGCCGGCAGTCGGGAACACATACTGATCTGATCGACTTTCAAGAAATATTTTCGTGGCGAAATTTTATTTCCGACAAAATTATAATTTGTATTTTCTCCGTTACGAGGTACGGGAAAGTATTGTGATCGTGAAATTATTTCAAAAATTACAACAACAAGCAACATCGAACACGTGCTTTTTACTTGACAATTACAACCTTTTGGTAAAAATTCGTACACCGGAAGTGGGTGTTTACCTAACCTTTCTTTTTTTTTCGTTTTTTTGTGAATATGCAAAATATTACAAAAACATGTAAACAAATATTAAAGACAATAAAAGAAATCTTTTGTTTGAAAATATTTATCAGAAAATAACATGATGTTCATATCTCATTTTTAACCTTTACAATAATAATAGTGGGTTTGTTGCATTATTTGAGTCATAAAAAAATTACCGTTTCAGTAAACGTCAATGTTACGTGTGCCAATATTTTCATTTCGTGACTGAATTTTGAAAATGCTAAAAAAAGGCGTGTTCATTTAGTATAATGCAATGGAATTCGATATTTATGTTATCAATACGCAAAAGGAGAGAGGGTTGAGAGGCAGATAAAGTCAGATTGGCGCGAAATCCTTTTCGCTGTTATTTACACAAAGTTCAATATGCTGGACACAAATGACATAATAACATGTTCAATCGGAAAACATTTACACTTAAAAGGTCACAAGAAAAATAAATACGGAAGAGTCACAAGAGAAATCACAGATGCGTCACTATAGTTCAGACAAAGTTCGGAAGGGCAAGCACCGGTATGCACGGCAAGAACTCGGATAAATTACCGGAGGGTGACTTCACATCAGCGGATCAGCAGCTTCGGTGGATCGGCGATCTTGGTGTAGTTGCTTCCTTGGAGGCGACTTCTGTCGTAGGTTTTTTAGTGCTCCCTGATAGGCATATTACTACATGTCCGTGGATCAATGATTTCTTTTAATAAAATATTTTTATAAAAATATATTAATTTTTCAATCATTTTGTTTCCCAAAAATTGTCGTCGTCTCTGGCAACTCTCTCAATCGACAGGTCTTGTTTCGTCCATATGACAAAATGAGAAAAGTCGACTTTTGCAATATGCATCTGGCCCTGGATTTGATAGTAATAATTGTGAGTACGTTTTAATTTCAAATCCGTATCCAAAAAGAAATTTTTTTTTCGATTGATGCTTTTGCTGTTGTTATTTTTTCTATCAATTTTGGGCACTTTACCTCAATAATTCCGCGACCATTTTCTATCAACCCATCTGGAGATGCTACCAAAAAAACCATACGTCTCATCCACAAAAAAGCCACACGGTGTCACCGAAGTTTTTGTCATGTCTTCGTACTTTCGTAAGGCATTTTTTACTTTCTCCGTTACGAAGTATGAGAAAGTATTGTGACATGATTTTTTTACGGAAATATCCGTTTTGGGGCCCCTAGATGCCATTTCAACAATTTCTGGATATTTTTTTTGTGTCTATGTGTGTGTGTGTGTGTGTCTGCTGTGCGCGCTGTATCTCAAAAAATAATTAAACAATTGATATGATACTTTGAACATATGTCTTATTTGATATTCTGAAGAACTGAAAAGCTTTTGGTAAAATTTCGTACACCGGAAGTGGGTGTTTACCTTAACTGTTTTTTGTTTTTTGTCAATATTTTCTTAGATATTAAAAATATCACAAAAACAATTAAACAAACATTGAAGACAACAAAGAAATGAACATCTTTTCCTTCAAAACATTTTTCATAAAATCATTTTTATTCGAGAAAAAATTTTTTATTTTTGGTTTATAATTATAAAACGATAATAGTTACAGCAAATTTATGTTAATAATAATTGTAGAGAATGCTAAAATGAACAACTTATAAAGAATAAGTTTTTTTTTAGTTTTTGAGCAAACTGAGTTTTTTAATTCGAAGTATAATTTTTCCATCTTTCATAATTTTGAAGTTTTAAACGTCAGTTTCATCCGAGTTTACACAACGCTCAATATAGATTTAAAATATGATTTCAATTGAAAATAATCCATGAAAACGTAAATATAAATGGCTATGATACCATCAAGTCGGAGAAAGTAACATGCCACATCACCATTTTTTCATTTATTTGTCCGTAGACCGTGGCTTCATTTGAAAATGACTCCTTATAAAGTAGATTTGATACTAGAGGAGCACATTTTGTTTTTAGTCGCCTTTTGCAGATTGTGCTAAATTTAGATGCTGTCAATCGGTATTTCCGGAACCTTTAGTATGTTGTAGTACAGCAGACACCAACGAACAACTTTGCCGAAAAATATCAAATTTCCGGGATTTATTTCACTCGATCACCTTTTTATAGTATAATTTCACTGGGCTATAATATAAATAATACGATTACATTGCTAAATTATCTAACTGTTGTTTATAAAGGCCGAGAGGGCAAGGGCACCTGACTCACACGAATAGACTGAGCCAGTCACATAAATCACGTAGCGCGGCTCCTGTATCGCCCAGAAATATGCCTCATTATTTAGGTACTTTTGAAATCAAATTGCAAAAAAGACTTCACGGAAGCGGTGCTCCATATTTCTAATGTGTTCCAAATTGTTCTGAAGAGTTCGATGAAATTATTTGTGGAATTTTTACACAATTTATTTCGCCCGAAAGTGTTTTCGCACAAATACCTCTCTGTCAACTGAAATGAAAATAATGTTATAGAATAGAACTGCTCGGAACTATTTGAAATACATTTACTGAATTATCTAGCTGTGTTTGTTTATGAAAGCCGAGAGGGCAAGGGCACTCATACGAACGGAGCGAGCCTGTCACATAAATCACGTAGCGCGGCTCCTTTATCGCCCAAAAATATGCGTAATTATTTAGGTATTTTTGAAATTTAACAAATTACAAAAAGTACTAAACTATCGGTAAGCTCCTGAATTTTCTGAATTCATTGCAATTTTTCTTTTTTTAATATGACCTATAGTGTCCGAGATGTACCGGTATTACTTTTCATTCGAAACCGTGGGTATGGAGATTCCCCTTAAGGGGAATCGGTAGAGCTCTTTGGTGTGTTTCTGGCTCAGTAGATGGCACCGCTTTATATGGGACTTATAATGTAAAAGTTTTACAGTTTTTTCTCGATAACTGTAGTTTCTAGAGGAAAACAAAAAACGGCAACGTGTTTAGTGCAGTCATTAAATTCCCGAAGGTTTAAGATTTTTTTCCTAAAAATTAGTATTTCTAAGAAAATAATGAAACAAAGTGTAGGCTAAACTCCCGCTTGCGTTTGTATTTAACGTGAAATGGGCGTTAACATACTTCTTGCATTAGTCAAATAAACACAAACGTGAAACGATCCGAATACATTTTTATGTGCAAAGAAAGAGGATAGATATATGAAACGTCGTCGTAATTTTTCAACTTATAATTTATCGCACTCCGTCGTCTCCGATTGGGGATTGACGCCGCGACATGCATCTTTCCAGTCCACGTGGACTCGAAATTATCTACATAATACAAACAAACATAACAAGAAATTTAATACTCTAGTTTCTGAGCCGACAGTCGGGAACACATACTGATCTGAATCGGCTTTCAAGAAATATTTTCGTGACGAAATTTTATTTCCGACAAAATTATAATTTTTATTTTCACCGTTACGAGGTACGGGAAAGTATTGTGATCGTGAAATTATTAAAAAAATTACAACAACAAGCAACATCGAACACGTGCTTTATTTGACAATTACAACCTTTTGGTAAAATTTCGTACACCGGAAGTGGGTGTTTACCTAACCTTTCTTTTTTTGCGTTAATTTTATGAATATGAAAAATATTACAAAAACATGTAAACAAATATTAAAGACAATAAAGAAATCTTTTGTTTGAAAATATTTATCAGAAAATAACATGATGTCCATATCTCATTTTTAACCTTTACAATAATAATAGTGGGTTTGTTGCATTATTTGAACCATCAAAAAAAAAAAATTGTTTCAGTAAACGTCAATGTTACGTGTGCCAATATTTTCATTTCGTGAATGAATTTTGAAAATGCCAAAGAAGGCGTGTTCATTTAGTACAAGGCAATGGAATTCGATATTTATGTTTCAATACGCAAAAGTTTTTGTCATGTCTTCGTACTTTCGTAGGGCATTTTTTTCATTTATTTGTCCGTAGACCGTGGCTTCATTTGAAAATGGCTCCTTATAAAGTAGACTTTATACTAGAGGAGCACATTTTCGTTAGGATCAGAAAACATGAAATCGGGTTCTCCAACCATGAGAACTTTTAGTATGTTGTACAGCAGACACCAACGAACAACTTTGCCGAAAAATATCAAATTTCCGGGATTTATTTCACGCGATCACCTTTTTATGGTATAATTTCACTTGGATATTATATAAATAATACGATTACATTGCTAAATTATTTAACTGTGTTTGTTTATAAAAGCCGAGAGGGCAAGGGCATCTGACTCACACGAATGGACCGAGCCAGTCACATAAATCAAGTAGCGCGGCTCCTGTATCGCCCAGAAATATGCCTCATTATTTTAGGTACTTTTGAAATCAAATTGCAAAAAAGACTTCACGGAAGCGGTGCTCCATATTTCTAATGTGTTTCAAATTGTTCTGAAGAGTTCATGAAAATATTTGTGAAATTTTTACACAATTTATTTCGCCCGAAAGTGTTTTCGCACAAATACCTCTCTGTCAACTGAAAAGAAAATAATGTTATCGTATAGAACTGCTCGGAACTATTTGAAATACATTTACTGAATTATCTAGCTGTGTTTGTTTATGAAAGCCGAGAGGGCAAGGGCACTTGACTCATTCGAACGGAGCGAGCCTGTCACATAAATCACGTAGCGCGGCTCCTTTATCGCCCAAAAATATGCGTAATTATTTAGGTATTTTTGAAATTTAACAAATTACAAAAAGTACTAAACTAGCGGTATGCTCCTGAATTTTCTGAATTCATTGCAATTTTTCTTTTTTTAATATGACCTATAGTGTCTGAGATGTGCCGGTATTACTTTTCATTCGAAACCGCGGGTATGGAGATTCCCCTTAAGTGATCCTTAGACGGTTGCTGACGCGCCGATAGGTTTTTCTCAAGTAATAAAAATGCACAAATTTTAAATACAGACAAGTACATATGCCAAATTAACCGCCTTATCTCTAGATTGTTTCAATGTTTGTACTCAACATAGGCAGGTTTATAATTTGTTTTTTCGCATCTTATTAAATAATATAGACGTTGTTAAATCGTTTTTGATTGAGAAAGTTGTCCATTATTCGGCTGAATCATTTTCTCCACAAGTGACGTCCAATCAAATGATAGCAATTTCTTTGCCCAACAGGTGACGTCCAATCAAATCATAAATAAATAAATCCATTTATTTACATATACAATCATATAATAGTTTAGCTAGCTATAACTAGCTATAGCTATACAATAATATAGATAGCAGTTTCATTACCCAACAGGTGACGTCCAATCAAATAATAGCGGTTTCATTACCCAACAGTTTAGTTGTTACTATGGTTACGATTCGTTTTTTGTCAGCGAACTGCCGCAATTTCCAAATAGAAAAATTATTCGTTATAATTTAATACAAACAGAAAAATCTTAAGGTAATTATTTAATATGATGCGAAAAAGTATAATATTAAACTCGTGAACAAGTTGGCCATTGCCAGTCGGGTGAATTGCAACACTCGCCTACGGCTAGTGTTGCAAACTTCACCCTCGTGGCAGTGGCCAACTTTATCACTCGTGTAATAATATACTATTTTTCATCTATGTATTATGTCGAAGTAGATTTCCCAAAGCCATGCAAAAATATAGTTTCTCCACGACCACTGTAGAATTTAAGAATTCTAAAATCAATTTTGACATAGAACATAGACATTCTCACTCTCGTTACGGAACAAAACACTATACGTTTATGCGTTTTGCATGTAATTCATCCATAACAAGTAAAGGAATGAATATTCTCACACCGTTCCGAATAAAACAATTAGCCTTGGATATCACAATTCTCAAAATACTATAAACATAACCACAAACACGTAATAATATTTTTTTTTTCGAGGAGAAAGTACAGTCTGCTGCTCGGTAAGAATGGAAATTCTGATGCTTGTGGTTCCTCGCGCTCGGAATATTCCACTTGCCTCGAAGTTCTATTCTAACCTTGTTACAGAATATACTATTCCAATTTTATATTGTTTTGTGTTTATTTTAAGACGACTGAATGTTAAGTTTTGATTTTTATAAAAGCCTTACTAAGGTACCTTACTAAGGTAGCTTAACCCGAACCTAAGTATAAGCGCCAATAATTGCAAATTAAATTGACTGAAAACACCCCGATTAAAATAAGGAGCCGTGACAACATACTTTTAGGTAAAAAAAATTTTGTTAAGAATTTTTAAAAGTTTTTTTTATTTTTTGGGAAATTAAGTGTTAGATTAGTGTGTTATTATATACCGGGTGTGGCACTTAAGACGCCTCGGACCATAGCTCCTTTACGATAAAAGCTATCGAAAAAAATCTAAGAACAAAGTGGTGCAGTTACCGTCGCTATGTTTCAAAAATATTTTTAATCATCAGTGGCGTGCCGTACTCCAGTGGCGTACCAAACTTATGTTTTTTTAAATGGAATGCCCTATTTTTTATTGCAGATTTGGAAAGTGCTCGACGAGTACTTATTTTTTTATCTAACATGTTATACCCTTCACTTTAGCGGTTTCGCTGTTATAACCCCTTCTTTCAAAATTGCGCCCCATTTTTGAGATTTTTTTGTAGAGAAACTAAATGACGCCGGCGCCTAAATTTTGAATTGAGGTACAGGTTAAGACCTCGTATACCTTCACATAATTTTTTTTCGGGTAATTTATGGAAAAAAAATAATTTTTGATTGATCTTTGCATGTTGTCATTTTTTCCGAAAATTTCAAATGGCACCCCCCTAAAAAAATTACGGCGTTGTACAGCCAAAACTCTAAATTTTTCATTGGTGTAAAAAAAATTACACATTGCATAACAAAATTTCGGAGAAAAAAAGGAATTTCATCGCAAATGTCGGGAAACGTTTTCCGTTCCCAAGTGTGCCATGAGAAAACAAAAGATTGGTAATTGTCAAAGTAAATTATTAGACGTCAGTAGCAGCCATAAGTCATTTTTGATAAACGTTCTAAAAATGTTCCGAACTCAAGAGGAAATGGTTGACATGATATTTATTCTTGGAGAATGTAACAAGAATTGTTTCTTGGCATCACGAGTGTACGCTGCGAGATATCCGCACAGGGCACATCCAAATGAACGTGCGTTTCAAAAAGTGTTGGAGAGATTTACTACTACGGGAAGTGTGAAACGGCCAAGGAGAGTTAGAAAGAAGGCAGTTATTACCGAAAATAATGAACTGCAGGTTCTGGAGGCAGTTATTGAAGATCCTCATACCAGTATCCGTGATATTAGTAGGAATCACGATATTTCAACGCGATCCGTACATCGTGTTCTTAAAAAGTACAAATTCCATCCATTTAAGATTCAACTGCACCAAGAATTGCAACCTCAAGATTTTCATGCGAGGCAAAATTTCTGCATGTGGGCTATCAACAAAATTGAGCAGGAGCAATCATTTCTTATGCGCGTATTATTTTCTGATGAAGCAACATTCCATAGAAATGGGCATGTCAATCGCCACAACTACCATTATTACGCCGATGAAAACCCACAAGCCATGCGAATGATAAACCACCAGCAAAGATAATCGCTGAATGTTTGGGGAGGCATACTTGGAGAACACCTTTTGGGTCCTTATTTCATCGAGGGGCACCTGAACGGCAACAGTTATTTGAGGTTCCTTCGCGACGACTTGGATGATCTCTTGGAAAATGTCCCTCTAGCCTCTCTTCGACAGATAGTTTTCCAGCACGGTGGAGCTCCTGCACATAATAGCTGTGTCGTTCGGGAATTTCTCGATGAAACGTTTCCGGACTCCTGGATTGGTCGTGGGGGTCCTGTGAGGTGGCCGCCAAGATCACCAGACCTCACACCTTGACTTCTTCCTTTGGGGCCATATCAAAGACAAGGTTTACAGGACGGTACCAACTACTGTCGAGGATATGAGGGAGAGAATCCGCGCGGCTTTCCGCGGTATATCACCAGAAGTCCTTAGGGCAGTGTCTAGAGCCAGTGAGTCGAAGTTGCGGTTATGCCTCCGGCAGGAAGGTCGTCATTTCGAACATTTAGTTTTCTTTATCTGCATTTTTCATATCATGTTGAATAAATAGGTACATACTATTATGTTGACCGTATTTGTGTATTTGTTTTCTCATGGCACACTTGGGAATGGAAAACGTTTCCCGACATTTGCGATGAAATTCCTTTTTTCTCCGAAATTTTGTTATGCAATCTGTTTTTTTTTTTACACCAATGAAAAATTTAGAGTTTTGGCTGTACAACGCCGTAATTTTTTTAGGGGGGTGCCATTTGAAATTTTCGGAAAAAATGACAACATGCGAAGATCAACCAAAAATTATTTTTTTTCCATAAATTACCCGAAAAAAAATTATGTGAAGGTATACGAGGTCTTAACCTGTACCTCAATTCAAAATTTAGGCGCCGGCGTCAATTAGTTTCTCTACAAAAAAATCTCAAAAATGGGGCGCAATTTTGAAAGAAGGGGTTATAACAGCGAAACCGCTAAAGTGAAGGGTATAACATGTTAGATAAAAAAATAAGTACTCGTCGAGCACTTTCCAAATCTGCAATAAAAAATAGGGCATTCCATTTAAAAAAACATAAGTTTGGTACGCCACTGGAGTACGGCACGCCACTGATGATTAAAAATATTTTTGAAAGATAGCGACGGTAACTATGCACCACTTTGTTCTTAGATTTTTTTCGATAGTTTTTATCGTAAAGGAGCTATGGTCCGAGGCGTCTTAAGTGCCACACCCGGTATATACAAACATCTTTATTTACAGAAATTTTACAAAAAAAAGCAATATATAATAAATTTAATTACATAAGTAAATTTCTGCTTAAATGGCTATCGACCTGGAGTCTTTCAGCCTATGTTATTATATTATTAATGTTTTTCAGATTTTTTCCGAGTGTTTTTAGGCCATTTTGAATTTTTGATACGCCCCCTGAAAGGCTGGGGACCCCGGGATCGGGATATTTGTGTCGGGGACATCAAGTAAGTTCAGTATATATATATATATACCGGGTGACCCAGGGATCTGTAAAAGCCCCATAACTTATTTGTTATTTGAGATATCGACTTCCAGTTTTCCTGAACTGGTACCGACACTTATTCTACATATTTTAAAAATATGTATGTTTTTGTACAGGGTGTCCCAATATACATAACAGACCAAAGTTATGTTTTTTTAAATGGAACACCCTATATTTTATACTTTATTTTGAACCCTCTTGAGAAGTTGATAAAAATAGTATAAGATAGTATGGGTCTATTATGGACGGTTGGTTAGTTATGGGCAAATTTGTCGCAAAAACAAGGACACATTGAAAAAGTTGCAGAAGTGCTCCTAGCAATGCTAGCGTCGTTTTTTCATGAAGAATAATACAAATCGGCTTTGGTTCTTTTTTGTTCATACTGCTATACAGGGTGTCAACATACGCAAAATAATGGATAGCTATTTTTTTTCAAATGGAACACCCTATATATCTTGCCACCAATGCATGGAATTTTTAATAAGCTTTCCAATGATGTACAATTTGTATAATGAAATATTAAGGATTCTTAAGATTTATCCATAAAAACATTTTTCTTTTGTGACCTCCTGCTCATTTTTGGATTATCAGCCAGAACTATGCATTTTCTGAAAAAATAATAAGAGACCAAAGTTGTAGAGCGGAAAATTTTCGATCGATATAGCTCTTTCGACTTTTCCAATAATGCATGCATTGCCCGCCAGAGTGCGCAAAATCGTGACCGTTTTTTCTCAAATTTTTTGTTAATTAATTGCACTATACTTTATTTTCCACGTCCGCTAGCAGAAAAACTGGTAATTATAGAATTATTTAAATGACCTACATCGATTAAAAATATTCCGCTCTACAACTCTTAAAAGAAGCATTTTTTGCCCAAAATGCATAGTTTTCGCTAAAAATGCAAAAAACCCATTGAAAAACGCAAAAATTGATATATACATTTTCAATTTGCATTTTTAGGGAAAACTATGCATTTTTGGCAAAAATTGCTTCTTTTAAGAGTTGTAGAGCGGAACATTTTCAATCGATACGGGCTATTTTAATTTCCCTATAATTTACCGTTTTTCCGCTAGAGGGTGCGGAAAATAAAGTATAGTGCAATTTATTTAAAAAAAAATTGAAAAGAAAACGCTAAAATGCATATACAGTCACGATTTTGCGCGCTCTGGCGGGCAATGCACGCATTATCTTAAAAGTTGAAAGACCCACATCGATCGGAAATTTTTCGTTCTACAACTTTGGTCTCTTACAATTTTTCCTGAAAATGCATAGTTTTGGCTGAAAATCCCAAAATCAGCAGAAGGTGACGAAACAAATATGTTTTTATTGATAAATCTCAAGAATCCTTAATATTTTGTTATACAACCTGTATATCATTGGAAAGCTTATTAAAAATGCCATAGATTGGTGGCAATTTATATAGGGTGTTCCATTTGAAAAAAAATAGTTATCCATTGTTTTGCGTATGTTGACACCCTTTATAGCACTATGAATAAAAGAGAACCAAAGCCGACGTGTCTTATTCTTTATGATGTGGGAAATTTTCTAGTGTATAAATTATGATGCTATCTTTGCTAGGAACGCTTCTGCAATGTTTTCAATGTGTACATGTTTTTGCCACAAATTTGCTCATAACTAACCAACCGTCCATAATACACCCATACTATCTTATACTATTTTTATTAGCTTCTCAAGAGGGTTCAAAATAAAGTATAAAATATAGGGTGTTCCATTTAAAAAACATAACTTTGTACTGTTATGTATATTGTGACACCCTGTACAAAAACATACATATTTTTAAAATATGTAGAATAAGTGTGGGTACCAGTTCAAGAAAACTACAAGTCGATATCTCAAATAACAAATAAGTTATGGGACTTTTACAGATCCCTGGGTCACCCGGTATATATATATATATATATATATATATATATATATATGCGTCATGGATGGTCACGTTTTGGTCCACTCGGACCAAAATGTCTGTTTATACTGTCGAAGAACGGGTGGAATTTGTAACGGCAATTATAAGAGGTTTGTCCAGCAGGGAAATAGTCGTATTTTTCTACAAGAAGTCAGGGAATTTTTATTTTAGGGAAATAGTTGACAACTTTTCTGTAGCGTATCCCGATCGTCCGGTTCCCATCAAAAGTACTTTTTAAACGAATAAAACATGTTTAAATTATTTTAATGAAGAAAAATAATTGATTTATATTACTAACTAAAACTTGCTTCAAAAATATATGATAAAATATACATTAACACAAGGTATAATTTTTAGCATGTAAATTCCCATGGCCCACGACAAAAAAAAAACATACTGCATATAAAGTGGATTAAAGTATTAGGTATATTTTAAAAATACATATAATTCTGTAAAAGATTTGAAATATAAATACTAGATTTATAGTACATGAAGTCTGACCTTTTTGTATTTATATACGTTGTGTTTAATTTTTGTAGTAACCCTTAATTATTTAACAGATTCGTTACGAGTGTCGATGCGTGTTGGTTAGGTTTAGGTAAATGAAATGCTTGTTTGTTGAACGAATAGACGTTTATTCATTTGATTTATTAGTTCTTGCATTTGCATTGGTACAACAAAGAGAATGTCATCTGATTTACGAACACATTTCCTTGTTGTACCAATAGATCTGGGAAAACCCTGTGGGAAAACCAGTCTCAGAACTGTCGTCGAACAATTTACAAAATGACGCTGCAAGAATTTGAGATTTATGATTACACATCGGCGTCGTACTTCCTCTTTGACCAGACCAGAATACGTATGACTCCGAACAAAACGACGGGAGGCTTAGAAACGGGCTTCCTCGTTTAATGTCAATGAAAGTTCACTCAATCTCAATGAATAACTTTAACAATCGGAGACCATGATGACACACCTTCGTTCAGAGAATCATATTACCATCAGAAATTTGGGGCTCGATATCAACAGCGCTAACTTAAAGCAGCCGGCCAGACACCAATTTCAACATAACTATGCCACAGCGCTTAGAGCGTCCGGAAGCTATGAGGAAAGCAAATACGTTCAATACTGACAGGTTAAAGCTATTAGATATTAAATTTTGGGGAGCTTGATATCAACAGCGCTAACTTAAAGCAGCCGGCAAGATACCCCTTTCGACATAACTATGCCACAGCGCTTAGAGCGTCCGGAAGCTATGAGGAAAGCAAGTACGTTTAATAATGTCTTCTAACTCTTGTTAGCCAATATTTCTGATAGTAATTGGGGTTTCGATATCAACAGCGCTAACTTAAAGCAGCCGGCGAACACCCATTTCAACATAACTATGCCACAGCGCTTAGAGCGTCCGGAAGCTAAGAGGAAAGCGATACGTTCAATACTGACAGGTTAATGCCCACTTGCACCGCAGAACTTAATCATGATTAAATTTTTATCATGATTAACTTTAATCAGAGTATTTCTGTTGCACCGTCGGCTGATTAAGCATCTATCGACCACCGAGTATTATTATAGAGAGCACACGTTTTTCTAGGGATTTTAAGTTCTTTTTTGGTTGTTTTACGTCGTTCTATTGAGAACAGAGGAAACAAATGCGCGGTAAATATGAATACTAAATGCTAACTAACATACTATTATTATTATTTCTTATTATTGGACGAGGTAAACTAATTAATATTAATAAAATCATTAACCTCCAAGCCATCGATTTCATCAATCTGCTCAACTATTCCCAAATCCATCGTTTTTAATAACAAAGACAAAACAAAGGTTATTAATTTCAAAATCATCTGCCAAATGTAACTAACTTCACGACTATATTCGTCGTGAAGTTATTCGTTTTTGAGTTAATCGGCCAAAATCGGCTGATTAAATATTTAACGTTTCTTGGGGACTTTAATCATGATTAAGTTGCGGTGCATGCCAATTCTCCACTAACCATTGATTAACTTTTTAATCATGATTAAGTAGCTGCGGTGCAAGTGGGCATAAAGCTATTAGACATTAAATTTTGGGGAGCTTGATATCAACAGCGCTAACTTAAAGCAGCCGGCAAGACACCCCTTTCAACATAACTATGTCACAGCGCTTAGAGCGTCCGGAAGCTATGAGGAAAGCCAATTCGTTTAATAATGTCTTCTAACCTTTTTTAGTCAATCTCTCTGATGATTTCGCATTTCGTAATAGAATGGTTACTCCCATGTGAATTATTCCACATTTCGTAGCAGAGTGATCATTCGGATGCGATCATTTGTGTTTCGCATTTCGTGGCAGAGTAATAATTCAAATGTGAATTGTTTCACATTTTCGTTGCAGAATGATTACTCAGATGCAGTTATTCATTGAGACAAGTTCACTTCACATATTAAAGAAATTACTCACCCTATATATTATCGAATCACTCACGGATTCTTACCACTCTATCTCCATCACGGAAATCCTCTCGACTTTTGTGATCCCGTCCCTTTTATCATCTAATTTGCCCCCGCCACATTCAGAAATCCACGTGCCAAATTGCCTCTTGTATCTTTGAGTTCATGAACGTTCCCGTGAATTTACTTATTAGTGTTTTCTGGTCTTATTTTCGACGTTGACTTTTCTGAATTGCTTCTTTATTAATCTAGGTCAAGAGGATGTTTACGTTTTCTTCCCGGTACTAAGTGGTGTGTTCGAATTTACGTTGTTGATTTTACATCGTCGATTTTATTACTTGAATTAGTTTTCGACACGATTTTAGATGATAAAAGTTAAAGAGTTCTTTGTCCGAGACATATTTTTCGACACGTTTGGTTTTGTTTATGTCATCGATGTTATTCCGACCGCGAGACCGCGCGTGTACGCGTTATTTGTTTACTTATCGCAAATTCTTGCTCACATTGGGCCCTATTCTGTTTTTATCACGGTGATAACTTTACGCCGTGAAAATTTATCACATCGTTTTCGATCGAACGGCAAATTGGTATTCCGTTTCTAACGTGATAAAGTAAGTGTGACAACACTGTAAAATCGAAGCAAGTGAACTAATAACGGCATGCTTTCGCCATTTTTCAAATTTGCGCGGGAAAATCAGTACCGAGTGCACTTGAAGCGAACTGTAATTAAGTTAATTTTGAAGAATTATGGAATTGAAAACCATCTAATATTGGTGTGTTGATTCGAAACACTCACAAATTTGTTGTTTTTAAAACAAATATTCTAAATTCACATTTCGGCGTCTCAAATGGATTGCTAAATTCCGTAAATGTCGTTAAAATTGCAGCAAATAATAATTTTCAGCTGCTGCTTCTTGTTCCCGCAGCAATAATAAAGCGAAATAAAGACCATATTCACAATTTTATGGTTAACACTTATCACCTGCTCCGAACTCGGTGATAAAACTGAACCTTACTTTTCGACTGACGTCATTCGAAACTCGATCGGTGATAGAAACAGAATCGGAAACTTGCGTGAAGTGAAAAGTTTTCGATGATAATCGAAAACTTTTCGAAAGTGATAAAAACAGAATAGGGCCCATTATCTTTTAACTATTGATATTTATCACGCGCTGTTATGATTATTGTGTGAATTACATTTATCAGATTATTACAATTACGAATGATTTTGCTGAAAAAAATATTACATTAATTATTTTTATTACGGGACCCATGTACTCATTACAGATTGTCGTGAAATGGAATTTTCTTGAATTAAATAAAGGACCCCTCATAAATCAAATGGAAATTGGCTTTCGGTGAAATTCACCAAGTTTTGGATATGTTGTTCCTTTCGGTGTCCAGATCAAAAGTCTCAATGGGCACAAAGCTCGAAAATCTTCCCTGCGGGCAGTACCCAGCTCCAAAGGTTAGAGACCGGTAATTCCCGATTTTTGTTGATTTTACCTCTCCCCTTGCATTTTTGGGATATTTATAAGATAATCGGAATATATATAATCTTCATATACACAGCTCAACATTTGAACTGGTACACTTACAAGAACATATATAAAAAACAATTTACTACTTTTTGAGCAACACCTTCTTGCTTAATGAATTAAAAGAATAAAACTTAAATTACGAATTTCAAATGTTCTTATAGAAAAATAACAAAATCTTCATTTTAGTATTACAGAAAAGTTTGCTCTGGAAAGAAATGATAACAAACACTTCAAGATGAATAATGCGTGGGACCTCCTCTAGCTCTTATGACCTCTTGGAAACGTGTTGGCATGCTGGAAATCAAATCCCGAATGTAATGCTGAGGAATATTTAGCCATTCAAGAAATTCACAAAAATTCTCTTAAAACTTGATTGTATAAGCATTACGCATTTGTTCGCATTCTGAAACAGAGCCCTAATCATTTAGGAAGTCATGCCAAATGCATAAAAAGGGTTGTTTGCTTTTACTGCATTTTATATAAGTGTACCAGTTCAAATATTGAGCAGTGTATATCCCGAAAATGCAAGGGGAGAGGTAAAATCAGCGAAAATCGGAGATTACCGGTCTCTAACCTTCGGAGCTGGGTACTGCTCGCAGGGAAGATTTTCGAGCTTTGTGCCCGTGGAGACTTTTGATCTGGACACTGAAAGGAACAACATATCCAAAATTTGGTCAATTTCACCGAAAGCCAATTTCCATTTGATTTGTGAGGGGTCCTTTGCTATTTAAAACCGTATAATAACTTAAAATAAATTTCGTTCATTATTTATATAATATTTAATTGGACGTCTTTGGCAGGTTATCTCTATCCTTTAATTCAATTAAAATTTAATCCGATGTAGCGATTTCATTTTTAAAGAATAATCTATGTACAATTTTCCGAACGCAGAATTTTTGCTGCTTTTATTGTAGATATCGGTCGCTGGACGTCCTTTGAGACGTTTGGACTTGTTACAGCCATAATCTCCTTACACTCCCTAATTGTGTGAAACTCAGTACTTCTAGCCAATCCAATAGAGCCATTCAGCAGAGATGGCGGTCGGGGTGTCTTGTCCGTCAGAATCAAGTAGTGTCCGTTGCAATTTTCCACCATAGGTCAAATCGCGCGCGCCTGTGATATAACCGGTAAGTAAAGAGACGCCGTAAACTATTTCTTTCTCCTTCTACCGCTCGGTCTAAGACCGAGCTACGCAGGCCGCGTGTGTGCGTTTTCTAGATATGGCCGACGAAATCGTACGTCTTGGGACTATCCGCTCGGTTATCAGGTAGTAGAAAAGGATACCAATATTATTTGAATGTTCCGAACTTAGTTCGTAAACCGCCCTGCCCTTACTCATGAATAGGTCTATATAATGCATGTTTAAGAATTGATTGCATATTGCAATAATTGGCACCACACTTACCTAATGAATCGACAATTTTGTGTACGACGGCAGTACGTTTTAAATCCTCTTGTATTAAAGCTTTATATAAGATGGTTTAAGCTTTATATAAGATGGTTTTGGATTGTTTTTCCTCAAGCGTTAATGCTCTAAAATCCAACCATTTCCTTTTCGTGGGGGGCGAAAATGACACCAAACTTGTGCTGGGTATATACATATCTATAGTCGCGGATGAGAGGAATCGTTTCTTACACTATTAACGGGAGAAATAACTGGCTAATAACGGAAGAAATAACTGGCTAATAACACAAAAACTGAGGCGAAACACGTGGAACCGGTGGGACACAAGGAACGGTGAGAGATCAGCTGATCACAACGGCCATTACTGTTTTAAGCAATTTGGGCCTGTGTAAAAACGGCGCCCGTTTGGCCAATCACAACAACGCATTTTAGCGGCTATAATTTGATTTAGTCCGCCTGGTTATTAAATGATTAAATGGGGTATAGTTACAAATTTTGTGCCAATTCTGCTTTTCTCATTATTATTAGTTTGTATTAGTGTGCGCGTTTCAGTATATTTGTGTTTCTGTGTTATTTTCGTTTTGTTTTGAATTTTACTATTTACTCATAATCTCTTTTACCTTGTGAATACATCTGTAAATAAACCCTGCTCTATTAATATTACTCTTATACTCTGACCCAACCCACATAATTAATTATGAGATTATTGAAAAACAAGACGGGTCCTTTGACTATATACTTATGGACCTTTGACTATATACTAATGGACTGCTATTCCCCCTCCATTTCCCACATGATCAGTTGTCCACGAGCTGGAGCCCGATATAAATCCCTCCCCGGAGCCGAAAACGGAGCGTAATTTAAAAACCGGAGAGCAAAAAAATTATTTCTCGATGTATTCATCAGCAACATGGAGAATGCAAATGCGATCATATTTCGGCAACTCGGGTCCACTTTCCTGCCTGTTCTTTACAAGCAAAGCATCAACCCATAATTTACGAAGTTCCGGATTTGATGGAAATCTAATACAGAATTTTATAAGTCAAAAGTCAACTGACGTGTACATCGGCTGACGAGTATTATAACCGCGTTGGCATATATACGTGGACATATTGCAGCCTTTCGCATAGCAATATTTTGATATAGTGTGAATATTTGACAATATAAATGTTTATATATTCAAAGGTGTGAATAAATTGCAGGGTATCACAATATGCAATGCGAGCTCATAGAGTCATATGTCATAGACACAAAATAGCTACCAATTTAGTAACATACCGCAACCATTTAGGGTCCCGCCGCGCCACCGTTGCTTGGAGACACACATGAAGCGGCGCTAGCAGTCCAATAGTATATAGTCAAAGTTATGGACTGATAACGCCAACTTCATGTGTGTCTCTAAGCAACTGTGGCGCGGCGGGACCCTAAATAGTTGCGGTATGTTACTAAATTGGTAGCTATTTTGTGCCTATGACATATGACTCTATGAGCTCGCATTGTATATTGTGATACCCTGCAATTTATTCACACCTTTGAATATATAAACATTTAAATTGTCAAATATTCACACTATATCAAAATATTGCTATGCAAAAGGCTGCAAAACGTCCACGTATATATGCCAACGCGGTTATAATACTCGTCAGCCGATGTACACGTTAGATGACTTTTGACTTATAACCTAAAATTCTGTATTAGATTTCCATCAAATCTTCGCAAATAATGGGTTGATGCTTTGCTTGTAAAGAACAGGCAGGAAAGTGGACCAGAGTTGCCGAAATATGCTCGCATTTCCATTCTCCACGTTGCTGATGAATACATCGAGAAATATTTTTTTTTGCTTTCCAGTTTTTAAATTACGCTTCATTTTCGGCTCAGGGGCGGGACTTATATCGGGCTCCAGCTCGCAGACAACTTTTGGAGCAGTGATCATATGGGAAATGGAGAGGGAATAGCAGTCCATAAGTATATAGTCAGATGACAGATCGTGAATGCTATGTTGCCAAATGTACATTTCTTTTAAATGGCTCCTGATGGCCTATGAGCCATGATAGAACATTTTTTCATATATTTGTTTCTTATAGGTGGTACCAAATAATCAATCAGGATCATCACATATATTACATATTATAAACCGTAAATTTATTAATGAATGTATAAAATTTTTATTGTTACTATTTGTTTTTTTACTATTCATCCAGACTAGACAACTATCTTTATTCAGACGAAAATAGAACATTAGTACAGTAATTAGAATTGTATACGATGTGAGGTGATTAGTCTGTCTGGGCTATCGACCGAAGGTCGTTCTGCTCCAATTCATCAAAATAAAATTCTTAATACTACGGTAAGTCCATTATTATTAATATTATTTTTATAAATTTGGTTTTCTTTTTATATAGACTACAGGCTTAAATATACAATGGAATAAATATATTTCACTTTAGGAAAAAATATTGAATATACATATTAACTAAATTATATACACAGTGGCCAAAAAAAATAAAACGGTATAAGTAGTTTTGTACTGCCATATCTTCGTGAGTTATTAATATTTTAAAATAATTAATAGTGAATAGCCCAATTTTTATAGTTAAGATGAAGTACTTTTGCTCTAAAGCAATAGTACTTAAACTTGTGCCCGGGGCACCTTCTTGATCACAAATAATGCATGAATTTCTGTCCTCTCAGGATATTTTTCTCCCAAAAACTAAAATAACTGATACAAGTGACGGATAATGTCTTAGATTCATTAGAAAACCAAAACAAATCATGGTCCACTAATTGTCGTACCTACAAATGCGACGCGAAAGTGCTTTATAAACTCCCGCCTTTGCAGAGCCTTCATTAATGTGAAATATCCTCGATAATTCAACTCATGTATTAAAAGGTGCATTTAAAACGGCGGACAAACAAATGGTTAAAAAATGATTTACCTTCACCATGACAACGATCTTTATATTAACAATTTTAGAAAACAGGTAACTTCAGTTATCTCAACAAATACCACTCGCGGTTATAATTTCGGCAGAATAAATTTTATTTTAAGCACTCGTCATTTCATCGCAAATTTCTTGAATGAATTGAGATTAGGCAAAATCCACTCGCGCTAAAGCGCTCATGGATTTTTCCATCTCAATTCATTCTCGAAATTTGTATCGATTCAATGGCTCGTGCAAACAAATAAAATATATTCGGCCAAATTAAACCTCTTGTGGTATTACCCGCGATAATTCAACTCATGTATAAAAAGGTGCATTTAAAACGGCGGACAAACAAATTTGCAAGTGGATAAAAATTTATTTACCTACCACCGATTTGTGAATTATAGAATTGGATTGCATTTAATATTCATCTTGTTCTATCATGTTCTAATAGTATGAAATAAACATTTATATATTAGTGTATTTGGCGTATTCTTTTATGTGTGTCGGAAATAAGTGTACCGGCGATTAAACGATCAGCCGTTATTGGTCTCATAACATCATGTCGCTTGTAGTATGTGTGGTGAGAGAGGTTATAACTTATAATATAATATAAGAAACGTCAGAAATGTGTGGAATTTATACTAAATGTAAGTAATAATATATATTTATACAAAACAATAATTATAAATATCTTTTTAACGGCTAGATCCCAACTCGCAAATGCGCACGCTCGAATTTCGCGATTCCCGTAGCACTCAACCGTTTTCATTTTACCCATACACGATTTCGACGATTGGTGCTTCATCAAATTCCATTACAAATAAACAATGCTCTTTCACCCATTGTACTTTTAATTAATATAAATTGCTAATTTATAGTTCTTATTCGTTAAATTATCTCAACAAATACCACTCGCGGTTATAATTTCGGCAGGATACATTTTATTTTAAGCACTCGTCATTTCATCGCAAATTTCTTGAATGAATTGAGATTAGGCAAAATCCATCTCAATTAATTCTCGAAATTTGTGTCGATTCAATGGCTCGTGCAAACAAATAAAATTTATCCGGCCAAATTTAACCTCTTGTGGTATTACCCCCGATAATTCAACTCATTTGTAAAAAGGTGCATTTAAAACGGCGGACAAAAAAAATTGCAAATGGTTAAAAATTTATTTACCTTCACCATGACAACGATCTCTATATTAACAATTTTAGTAAACAGCTAACTTCAGTTGAACAGGGGCAGTTCGTGTCAGTTCTGAATACCTATGCGGTGAAATATAATTGAAATCCGTTTCGGACACGCTTCCACGTGAAATTTTTGTCACGATTTTCTTTCCGATCCATGAATCAGTTATCAGTTAAGTAAGTATTTCACCTTTTAGTTAAGTGCATTTGCAATTACAGCCGGCGACGGCATTTCGTACTTCGGCCGCGAGATGTCGCAAGCGTACGGTAGCGCTGTCACAATGCGTGAATTTTACAATTGGATTGCATTTAATATTCATCTTGTTCTATCATGTTCTAATGGTGTGAAATAAACATTTATATATTGGTGTATTTGGCGTCTTCCTTTTTATGTGTGTCGGAAATAAGTGCACCCCTTTGACTATATACTATTGGACTGCTAGCGCCGCTGCATGAGTGTCTCCAAGCAACGGTGGCGCGGCGGGACCCTAAATGGTTGCGGTATGTTACTAAATTGGTGGTTATTTTGTGTCTATGACATATGACTCTATGAGCTCGCATTGCATATTGTGTTACCCTGCAGTTTATTCACACCTTTGAATCTATAAACATTTATATTGTCAAATATTCACACCATGTCAAAATATTGCTATGCGAAAGGCTGCAATATGTCCACGTATATGCCAACGCGGTTATAATACTCGTCAGCTGATGTACACGTTAGTTGACATTTGATTTATAACCTAAAATTCTGTATTAGATTTCCATCAAATCCGGAACTTCTTAAATTATGGGTTGATGCTTTGCTTGTAAAGAACAGGCAGGAAAGTGGACCCGAGTTGCCGAAATATGCTCGCATTTGCATTCTCCATGTTGCTGATGAATACATCGAGAAATATATTTTTTGCTTTCCGGTTTTTAAATTACGCTCCGTTTTCGGCTCCGGGGCGGGACTTATATCGGGCTCTAGCTCGTGGACAACTGATCATATGGGAAATGGAGGGGGAATAGCAGTCCATTAGTATATAGTCAAAGGTGCACCCGGTCAATTAACGATCAGCTGTTATTGGTTTCATAACTTCATGCCGCTTGTACTGTGTGTGTGTGAGTGTGTGTGTTTGGTGAGAGGTTATAACCCATAATATAATATAAGAAACGTCAGAAATGTATGGAATGTATACTAAATGTAAGTAATAATATACAGGGTGTCCGAAAAGTATGTAATATCCCGTATAGCTCAGTAAATATCCACTTTAGAGAAAAAAGTTTTACATAGAAGTTATTTGACACTTAGTTATCCACCACCTTGGATATATCAATTTTATTTTTTGCCATAAACAAAAGCGCAACGAATAACACTTACATTTTTTTTTAAATGACAAAGCACGTATTTCTTATACTCATTTGATAGAGTTTTTTTTCTCTTTTCAACGGCATAAAACTTGATTACCTTTACATAAGAAAAATAAGAAAATGTCTTGGATATTTATTTTCATTTCATTGATCAAATCGTACATGCAGTATTTAAAAACCGAATTTACCACTGTCAAATCATGAATGGTTTACACTTTGAATATTTGAAGTTTAGTTTAATTACATTACTCATTTGTTAAACAATTTCATATTACAAAAAATAAATATCCAAGATATTTTCTTTTTATTGATTTTTGTTTTAGATAAAAGTAATCAAGTTTTATGTCGTTGAAAAGAGAAAAAAAAACTCTATCAAATGAGTATAAAAAATACTTTTTTCTCTAAAGTGGATATTTACTGAGCTATATGGGATATTCCATACTTTTCGGACCCCCTGTATATTTATACAAAACAATAATTACAAATATCATTTTAACGGCTAGATCCTAGTGTTTGTACCACTTGCAAACGTACAGGCGCGAATTTCACGATTCCCGTGGCACTTAACCATTTTCATTTTACCCACACACAACTTTGACGATTGGTGCATCATACAATTCCATCACAAATAAACAATGCTCTTTCACCCATTGTACATTTAATTAATATAAATTGTTAATATAAATATGGTTCTTATTCGTTAAACTATCGCAACAAATACCACTCGCGGTTATAATTTCGGCAGGATAAATTTTATTTTAAGCACTCGTCATTTCATCGCAAATTTCTTGAATGAATTGAGATTAGGCAAAATACACTCGCGCTAAAGCGCTCGTAGATTTTTCCATCTCAATTCATTCTCGAAATTTGTATCGATTCAATGGCTCGTGCCAACAAATAAAATTTATCCGGCCAAATTAAACCTCTTGTGGTATTACCCCCGATAAAAAAACTTTAAAAAATGCAATTAATCATTTTTGTAAACTACAAAGTGTAAACATTTTGTTTTTTAAAGCAATATTTAATGAACAAATTAGAAACAACTTTACTTGTTGCAGAAAGCATTAGATAAATACAGTTTAAAGTTTCACATTTCATTTTAGAATAATTTTCTAAGTTAGTCTTGTATGTAGAAATAAACGACCTTAAACCAATGTTATTTTCTAGTAGTACTAGTAATAACATGCAAATTTCTTTTGTATCATTCAATATCCGGCGTGGCACTAGCCAGGGAAGTAGTTGTTTCAATAAATTATTTGTTTATAGTCTTAGTAAGACTTATTTTTTTGCTGCAAATTAACGAACAGGTTGAATATTCATACAATATTTAATGCATTATTTATTATTGAAAATATGAATATTTCTAACTTGTACCGTTATTTGGCCCACTGTGTATAATTTCTGTTTCTTTATTTTGACCATATTAATTATTCAATTATTATTTGCAAATTATTGATTTGGAAATAAATAGTGGATAATTTAAAATATTGTCGTAATGAAAAAACTTAAAATGTTATAAAACGCACAGTATATTTGAAATATTTGTAAATCCCGCCTGGCCCTCTGGCCCCAAGTTGAAAGGCAATATCCTGGGCGGCGCTGAACGCAGTCTCGGCCAGCTTATGCTGGAGTGGGTCTTCCATAGATATATCTTTTCTATGCTATGTAGCATTTTTTTAATTTTACAAATTTTGTCTGCACACGCTCGATGTCATTAGGTAAGCACCTTTGACTATATAAACATGGACTGCTATTCCCCCTTCATTTCCCATATGATCACTTCTCCAAAAGTTGTCCGCAAGCTGGAGCCCGATATAAGTCCCGCCCCTGAGCCGAAAATGGAGGGTAATTTAAAAAGCGGAAAGCAAAAAAATATATATTTCTCGATGTATTCATCAGCAATGTGCTGAAAAGTCAACTGACGTGTACATCAGCTGACGAGTATTATAACCGCGTTGGCACATACTACCGTGGACAAAAAAAATGTCACCCCTAATTTGTCATCTGTCTATAATTTCTTATTTTTTAGTATTGTGAATTTGACTTATGTAACCTTAATATTTGACAGTGACAGTAATAATTACTTCCCGGAAAATTTGTTATGAATGCGGCATTTGTAGCATTTTCAAACAGATTTTCTATTAAATAGTTTATCACAGCATTATTTTCTTCGTTATTTGAAACTTTTTGGCGGCCCAAACCTTTAATCTGCTCTAATCGCCTTTCATTCCTCCACATTTTTGAATTTTTTTGCACTGTACGTCTACTTACATTCAATTCAGCTGCTACATCATTGATATATTTGCCACATTTGACCTGCATAGCAATTTGTGCTTTCTGTGTGTTACTTAGGTGTGGCATATTCAATTTATGTTCATATATCAATATGATTAAGAGGGGGGTATGGTAATGTAAAATTTATATGTTAGAATTACCATCGAAACGCCGTTATAAGTGCAAACTGTGACAATTTACTTGGAGAACTATAAATGTATGCCCTTTCCCAAGAACTTGGTCTCAACGGATTTCTAAAATTAATGTAATTAACGTGAATATAATTATTTTTAATGGGCATGTATTCACTTATAATTTTTACGACAAATAAATTATTTATTTCATAATGAAAGTTCAAATAAAGATTTTATCAAGGTCATGTTCTTTATACGAAGTATACTTTTATTCTAGGGGTAAAAATAGCAAGAAATATGAAGTGAAAATCTGAGTACGAAAGAAAAACCAAATTATTCCCATATAAATAAATTTGAGGCAACCTCACTTGATTTATTCCCATATAACTAATGTAAAAATGTGTATACTGGGCTGCATAGGTCACCTAAAATCGACGACTAAGAAGTTCAACGGAAAAATGTAAGATGGAGATATTAGAGTTTGTTTTATTTATTTATTGAAGTTGGGTTTTACGAGACGATTTTTGCAATATATAAACTACTACCATACTTCCTAATAAATTGAATACATTTTATGTTCAATTAAATCAAAAATTATGTATTTACAATAAATTCGAGTCTATTTTCGTCAACGAAATGTCTTGTGACGGTGCTGCCTCGCACGAGGGATGCTGAACTAATTACATAAAATTTATGTAAAAAGTGGCAATGTAATATACTGAAAGGCACCTGGTACGTGTAATTTGATACTTGGCTGTTTGTTTTTCGAAGGTCGTTTGAAATATTATTTCAATAGACCGAACGAACATTGAATGCTAGGACGATGAAATCCATTCTAACATAAAATTAAATCTTCAACCATTTTATTTATAATACACATTCACAATGGCCCAAGTTAAAATTTCGACCACCTGCAATAATTTTCTTGCCTCCCTTGGGTACATATGCAGGATGATGGAGGAT
The DNA here is from genome assembly GCA_910593695.2 of Ocypus olens. Classification (NCBI taxonomy): domain Eukaryota; kingdom Metazoa; phylum Arthropoda; class Insecta; order Coleoptera; family Staphylinidae; genus Ocypus; species Ocypus olens. The sequence continues at coordinate 39,029,160 of OU343047.1, forward strand.
TAGTATGGAGGCCCATGGCTCTTACAATATTATATTCCTTTATCTCTCACCGCGGCCTCAAGATGTCATCCTTCACGCATTGCGTGACGCCACTGAATGGTACTGAATGGTAGAAACCATTGTTAGCGTTTGTGAACAGATGCGATTTCTCTGTGAACAGCCATCTTACGCCATTGTGAACTTTGTGTAAATTGTGAGTGAACATTGTCTACTCGTATATAGGTGAGATTCCTATCATCATACGAACAATTACAAGTGAAGTTTGAACTTATATTGTGCTGTGTCAATATGCCGAAAACAAAGCCTCCCTTGACCCGTCGTCGCAAACAGACCAGGGGGTCAAAGGCTGTACAAATCCGTTTGCGTAATCTTTTAGGAAGAATTAAAGGTAAGTAATTCATAAACAATTTTTAAGTTGTGCGTACCTAATCTTAGAAATCTAAATTGTATGCTTATGTGCACATTGGTGCCGCGCCGCGACGATGTGTAGGGTGTTCGCGTACATGATTTGTGTTCGGTATAGAGATGTAAAAGCGCGGAACCGTTTAGCACGGAAAACGCGAAACCAGATTGCGGCAAAAAAGTGTGAATACCAGCGCGCAATGCACATGTACCTTTGCTAAATTATCAAAGTGCGAGGCGCGATTCTCATCATTCACGTTTCGGGGAAGTACAAACGTGAGCCGCCCGCAATCTGGTTTCGCGTTTTCCGTGCTAAACGGTTTCACGCTTCTTGCGCGCTTTTACTTCTCTAGTTGTTCGGCACATGGTATAATATAATAACATTTACAAAAGCCACCCTCCGGATTCATAATTATAAATAATTATTCTAAAGTAACATTTTCACTTTGATAAAAGTTCACTTTAGTCAGGCTAATATTAAAAATATCAAATTGCAGAAGGTTGCAAAAACAATCAAAATATAGCTGAATGTATCTTCTAACAACCCTATGAAAATTATTTGTCTATTAGCACGTTTTAATTTTTTTTATATTTTCTTTTTAAATATGCGCTCTGAAAAATATTGGCTTGCAGAATAAATAAAACTCAAAATTTTTACACAAATATCCGTTTTGATGTCCTCAGATACCATTTCAACAATTTCTGAAAACAAATGTGTGTGTGTGTGTGTGCGCGTGTGCGTGTGCGCGCGTATGTGTGTGTGTGTGTGTTTGTGTGTGTGCGCTGTATCTCAAAAACTAATGGAGCAATTGATATGAAACTTTGAACATCCGTGTTATTTTATAATCTGAAGAACTGAAAAGCTTTTGGTAAAATTTCGTACACTGGAAGTGGCTGTTTACCTTAACTGTTTTTTTGTTTTTTGCCAATATATTTTAAATATGACAAATATCACAAAAACATCAAGCCAACAAAGAAATGAACATCTTTTGTTTGAAAATATTTTTCATAAAATCATTGTTATTCGAGAAAAAAATTGATTAATAATGTTGCAGCAAATTTATGTTAATAATAATTTTAGAGAATGCTAAAATGAACAACTTATAACGAATAAGTTTTTTCGAAATGCCTTTAGTTTTTGAGTAAACTGAGTTTTTGAATTTGAAGTATAATTTTACATTTAAAATATGATTTCAATTGAAAATAAACCACGAAAGCGTAAATATTAATGATACCATCAAATCGGAGAAAGTAACATGATGGCCACCATTTTTACAATTACTCTTGTAGCAAACCAAACTATTCAGCTTGTAATAAACCATAACTTTTAATGATCCTTATTATTATTTCATTCTGTAAATTATCTACCCAAATATACCGCGAGCTTGGATGAATTATCAAAAAACATTTTTTTCGTACGAGACAACAAATGTTATTGTCTGGTTAAATTACTAGGTAAGAAGGTACTCCAAAAACTAGTTTTTGATAATTAACCTCGATCTAGGTATATTACTACCGATAATCTCTGATTATTTTTATTTTAATAATCAGATTCAAAGATTTTTTCATCAGAATCAGCCGATCACTGGTTGGTAAAAATATATATAAGACAACATTTTTTATTGCAAAATTGTATTTGACAATTTTTTATTGGTTACCTGACATTTGATATGTTTCAATTAGTATAGGACAAAAACGTTTTTATTTATATTTCGATCATTTTTGGCTCGTATTGCACATCCTTCCACCAGTAATCCAATAACAGGAGCTCTATCAAATGTAGCACCACAGGCATTAAATGAAAAACATTAATTTGTTGTTGGTTTAAATTGAAATTTGTTTTAGGAAGATTTTTGAATTTGAATAAAACACATATCTTGAACTTCTGAAAATAATTTAGCTTGTTTTATTATAAAGTCTTATAATGAAGTTTCAACAAATGACAGTCTCGTCTAAATATAAGAGCAGTCCAAGTTGCCGAGAAAAGACTTTATACATCTACCTGATGATGGCACAGTGTGTTGGAACAACTGTCGTGGAGCATTAAATACACTAACCACACTAAATTAGTGAAAATGGCAAAAAATATTAAATATTACTTTCATTATCAAGCAAAACATTATTCTCTTTTTTATTGGTATAACAATTATTGTATATCGAAGAATTTGGGAACAAAGACTTGGGCATTGAAAATGTAATGTGTAGAAAGAAAATATTTTTTTGATTTTTGCGAGGCATAAGTAACTTCATGTTTTCTATATTTAGTTAACCTCAACATTTATAAAAATATTTTTATTTTCAGATAAACAGTCAGTAGATCCTACAGTAAACATTATGGATACATCCCCTCCTAATTTGCAACCGCTCCAGTATATACGGCTATCAGACGAAGAAAGACAACCTTCAACGTCAGAGCCAACTTATGAAGATGCGTGGGGCTCAAATGAACAGTTCCAGAATATAATGCATCATACATTGTGTATAGAAGAAGATAAGGTGGAACCTATCTTGTCAGGCAACAGGATAGTAGACATAAATTATGTACTTAATTGGACCATTAACACGACTTTAAAACACGCCAAACTATGTACAGGTGGATGTTTGGAAGCTGTAGGTGAGAAACGACTAGGACTTTCAAGTATCATTATTTTAAAATGCTCAATGTGTGAGAGGGAATTCAGGAATTCGACACATCGGCCTTCTTGTTCTTCCATAAACTTAGCAGCGGTTTGGGGAGTTTTGGCTACTGGGAGTACATACAAACATTTGCAAGAATTATTGAGTGTTATGGATATACCCTCTTTATCATCAACCACATTTTATGATGGGCAGGTTAAATTAAGTGATATATTCATCAATTCATATTTAGAGGATATAAAGAAAGCTGGCGAACAGGAATTACAAATGGCATTGGAAAAGGGTAACGTAGATAAAGACGGAGTACCATATATATCCGTATATTTGGATGGAGGTTGGAGCAAGCGGAGTTATGGGCATACTTATAATGCTGCATCAGGAGCAGCAGTTATAATAGGTCGAGCGTCAGGAAAAGTGTTATACCTAGGGGTACGAAATAAGTTTTGTATTATATGTGCGAAGGCAGAAAATAGTGAGATTGAGCCACGAACACACGTATGTTTTAAAAATTGGAGTGGATCTTCGTCCAGCATGGAAGCTGACATTATTGTGGAAGGTTTTAATTCCAGTATTGACATGCATGGCCTAAAGTACAATAAATTTATTGCAGATGGTGACTCAAGTGTCTTTGCTAAAATTAAGAAAAATGTGCATTATGGCAATGAAGTTATGAAAGTTGAATGTACAAACCATGCCATAAAAAATTATGGGAAAAGACTTTTCCACATAAAAAATGATAAAACTATTTCCCTACTTGCAAGAAAACTTTTGAATATTCAGAAAATTAAAGAATTACAATCAATAGCGAAAAAGGCTATATATAACAATGCACATGGCAATATACCCCAACTGATAGATGATTTGGCAAATGGACCCCCGCATGTTTTTGGGCAACATAAAAATTGCAACACAACTTTTTGCAATTCAGTTGGTGCCGTAGGAGGCACTTTGTACCAAGAATTTAAAGCAAGTGGTCTTCATCGACATTTATTTGGAGCTGTAAATTTGTTAATTCGGAAAGCAAACTCCATTATTGATAATGATACCAATAACAGGGCTGAAATATTTATGAATATCCTTTCAAGATTTAATATGGGCAAAAGGTTAAATTTAATTCAAAGGGGCTCTTTCCAAACAAGGTCTCATCTTGCAGCACTGAGATACAATCAGGGCTTTAACTGGCATGCTACTCCATGGAAGGTAGCATTTAATGAAAGCCCCAAGAAAATTTTAAAAAAGTTTATATCTGCAGAAGAAAGAAAAAAACAGCTAGCAAAACAGTATGCACCAAGGAAAAAAATACATGTGGAAAAATCTAAAAGGAATTTGGATTATGGAGTTTATGCAGAGCAACCTCCATTATCAGAAGAAGAAATTCAAGATGAGTGCCAGCGCATCTTAGATTCCCTCGACTTAACTGAAGAAGAAAGAGACCAACTTGCTAAAAGTACCGAAAGTCAGTTTAGTAATCCCCTCTATGTGAGTGAGAGAAGCCAGAGGCTTACAGCATCAAATTTTGGAGCTGTATGCAGAAGATTGCCACATACTAGTTGCCACTCACTGGTTAAACAAATTTTACAGCCGTCTTATATTACAACACCTGCAATGGAGTATGGAAAAATTAAAGAAGGGGTCGCAATAAAGAAATTTGAAGAAGAATTTGGTAAATTGGTGAAACCAAGTGGACTTTTTGTAGACTTAGTATTTCCGTTCCTGGCTGCTTCACCTGATGGCTTAATAAATAGTGATGAGATCGTGGAAGTTAAGTGCCTGTATAAAGTTTTGCAATCGGGATTGTCTCTAATGGAAGGAGTGAAAAAGTTTAATACTTGTTTAGAAATAATTGATGGACAATTGCGTTTGAAACGAACTCATAATTATTATTATCAAATTCAGGGACAACTGCATATAACTAGACGTGAAAGGTGTAATTTCATAGTTTATGTGAGTGATAAAGAGACTTTATTTGTGGAGGTTATTGAAAGGGATTTAACATTTTGGGATAATTATATGGCCGATAAACTTGTTACATTTTATATACATTGTGTTTTGCCAGAAATCGTACGAGGAAATATGAAAAGAGGTGAAAAGTGTGCCGATCCTCAGTATATTTTAGACGCTAAAATAAGACTACAAGACAAAAAGAAGAAAACCTAGTACATCTTATATACATCTACTTAAGTCCGATACACTTTGCCTCCCAAATGACAAAAATACTTGTCTAAAAGCAATACTTTTGATTCGAGTGAAACAAACTATAAGTTCTCAAAATACCGAAGAAAAACTTTAAATTATTGCTTTATTTCTTAAATTCGATACAGACGATAGCCTGAATATATGAATATTCAACCTGTTCGTAACTCTGCAATGCAAAATTAAGTCTTATTAGGACTATTAATAAATAACTTATTGAAACAACTACTTCCATGGCTAGTGCCACACCGGATATTGAATGATACAAAAGAAATTTGCATGTTATTACTAGTACTACTAGCAAAATAACACTGGTTAAGATCGTTTATTTCTACCCACAGGATTAACTTAAAAACTTTAGTTAGTCCATTCAATATCCGGCGTGGTAATAGCCAGGGAAGTAGTTTCAATAAGTTATTTGTTAGTACTCCCAGTAAGACTTAATTTTGGAAAGTTACGAACAGGTTGAATATTCATATATTAAGGCTACTTTCCTTTGTAACGAATTTATGCTTCTGCAATAAGTGAGGTTGTCTCATATTTATTTGCTTTATTTCTTTTTGCTGAAACTCCATTTGTTGAACAAGTAATGAAATGAAAATTGGTTCCAAATCTTAGTCACACTCAAAATAATTAATTTCAAAATAACAGTTAGTACTCGTATTTAATTATCGGTAGTAATATACCTATATCGAGGTTAATTATCAAAAATTCTTATTTTCTGGTAATGTAATGTTTCACGCACCCCACTTGGAGATGGCTGCCCTACATAAATATCATTTTCTTTAGTTTTCATGGCCCATTTCCCCTTTATGTCAGACAATCTTTCGTCTAGGACCCCATTTTACCTCTCTATAAGCTTTTAGGCCTTCGTCACTTTTCTTAGACGGGGCGTATACAAAGTCATCACATACTAGTTAAAGACTCTTGTTTAAAAGATTATTTTGTAAAAAACAATGAAAATTGAAAACAAATGTTGCTTATTGCATTTATTTGATACAACTTTAAGATTTTTTCCCAATACTACATTAGAAAATTATAAACTTTGTAATAAAATAGTAACGTAGATTTCACAGATTTATTTGTTGAACATTGCCATAATTATTATATGATTTTATTGTATGATGTGGTTGCTAATGTTCTGAGGAGGTTTTCAACTCCTTGGATTTTGAACTGTAGTCTATTTGCCATGACACAATTTTTAAACTTATTTCTTCTCGCATCTTCTTAATACATTGTTAACATTGTTTTCAGTCGAAACTTCCTACTTTCAAATCAGTTCATAACCATCTACAAATCAATGATAATCCATAACATCAAGCTGCTATTACCAATTGAGAGATAAGTTTTCTTTTTCAGCAGAAATTCTTTGAAAGTATTCTTATGGAAGCTGATTTCTGCTTCAGTATTTTACGAATTGGAGAATGTGTTATTTTTTTTAGTTATTTGTGGTCTCCATTACTATTTACAACAGTAGCGGCTCGATAAAGGAGGCAATAAAAACTGGGCTTCCTCTGTATGTTTCCTTAGAATAATATCGGTATTGTTATAAAATATTTTCGATACTTTCCTATTCAGAAAAAATATTTCATTTTTTATTGTCCAGCAATTCACGTCATATTTTATATTTTTTTACTTTTAAAATCAACGACACTGACAATCATATGATTCATCTCTATCAGCTTGTTTCCAACTGCAAACGAGCGACTACGTTCTATGTTAACATTGTTCCAAAAATTATTTGTTTTATTGTCTTTGTCGATTTACCAGCAGGTTTTATCCTCGCATATTCAAGCTATATTTTTTTTGTAATACATGAATCTGCATCAAGTAAATGCTTTTCAAGTGGAATATTATTTTTGAGATGTTTTATGTGGGAGAATAGGGCTACCGGCGAACACCCACTGAAAAAAAGTAACGCACCCCAGCAATACCGCAATAATACAATCATATTATACGGTGGTGTGGAAATTTGCGATATTCAGCCTCGTTTGAACACAACTTCACAGGCCCGTATTGGAATAACATCCAATGTCATAATTAGTAAACCAGATGCAATCCTAAGTGAAATGTTGATATGTCGTGATAGCTGGGTGGATTAGCATATCGTGGTATATATGCCAGATGAAGAAAAATATACTGTTTATTTGTATGGGAAGGTTTTTGTTGTGAATATGAAATAAATGACGTGGGTAGTTTCATTTCCCCTTTTTCCTTTATTCCTGGCTAGGTAGATGTCAGTTTTATATAGGACTTGATAATTTAGAGTAACTCTTATACACATATATAATTAATAAACTAAAGGTAGTAGTTATATAAAAATCATAGCAGATAATTGCCTTTGACAATAGGTAAAACAAACATTTCGAATTGAAAAAAATTAAATAAGATCATAATAAAAACCAGTAAACAAAATTGTAAAATAAAAAATGTAGTATGTACATAAATAATTCTATAATAAACCAGTGGCACCTCATGGATGTTCGTAGAGGAGGCTAAAAGAGAGATACCGCTTGTGTTGCACTAATTTTATGGAACAAGCAAATATTCTGCAGCTGGTGGTGAAATATTCTTCCGGAGCCTCCTCGCCAAACATCCGTCGCTGCAATAAACAACTTGAAAGAACTTTTTCGAAATTCCATTGGATTGAAAAACAAAGATATTTTTCTGTCCGGTGGGTTTTTTAGTTTATGTATAAAAAATAATGACAATGATTACATGATCTTGACCAAGATAACATGCGCCAAATATAAATACAGTGCATACGTTTGATGAAATTTGAAACTGTCTGGTTTGATTAGTTTTTTGGTTTACGATTGTTCCACATATCAAGCTTTCCTTTGCGCATGTATTTTACTCTCGTATTTCATTGCATTTTTAAAAAGATAATATATTTTTGTCTGGTAGATTTTTAGTGTAATATATTTCAAGAAGTAATGAACATTATTACGCAAATTATCCAAGATATAAAAATATCAAGAGTGTATATACACGAAATTTGATCTTGTTTTTATCATTTACGGCCGTACGCTGCCGTAGTCACTCCACTCGTTCATAGTTTCAAGCTTTATTTTGTGCACGCTTCTTTTCATGAATCATATAAATGTGTCTCCCGCTGGCGTAAAATACATGCCTGGGTGTATACATACATATTAGAAGGTCAGCCTCGCCCCGCTCCCCCCATTACCAGCGCGTGGTGGAGCAAACACGCGGTATATGTTTTTATAAGAGTCGCCGATCTATTTTACTTTATCTATGCAAATGTTACTGCATCTTTCTTCAACAACACCTTCTCTCTCAAAATCGCGATTTAATTTTAAACTAGCGATTAGGGAGCCATCTGTGGGAAAATTATTCGTACTAGACGAGTGTGGCATGCCCTTAACACATATCTGACAAGATTGACATTTGCCGGTTTGTCAAATGAAAAGTCATATTTACATTAATAAAATTAGGGGTGTCATTTTTTTTGTCCACGGTAGTATACTTGAACGTATGGCAGCCTTTCGTATAGCAATATTTTGACATAGTGTGAATATTTGACAATATAAATGTTTATACAGTACTTGGAATAAATTCAGTAAATCAAACAAAGTTTATTTTTCGGAAATATGCTCGGACACGTCGATTAGTATTTTAAATTGCGCTCTTTTTGTTGTAACAAAATTTTATACAGTGTGTCCCAAATTTGAGATATGACGTCATCGACTATTTTTTTTAATAGCAACCCTAATTTTTTTAACACTATTTTTAAAGAGTATATCAAGTTACTCATGTGTGCCAAATTTCAAATTTTTATTTCCTGTCATTTAGAAGATAGAGCGCAATTTAAAATACTAATCGATGTGTCTGAGCATATTTCCGAAGAATAAACATTCTTTGATTTACTGAATTTATTCCAAGTTGGAGACTCGCACTGTATATTCAAAGGTGTGAATAAATTGCAGGGTATCACAATATGTAATGCGAGCTCATGGAGTCATATGTCATAAACACAAAATAGCTACCAATTTACCAACATACCGCAACCACTTAGAGTCGCGCCGCCCCACCGTTGCTTGGAGACACAAATGAAGTTGGCGTTAGCAGTCCATATGTATATAGTCAAAGGTTAGCATCAAATTATTGAGCAATAATCCAAATATGCACAGACTATTTAATTAAAAGAAATAGGAGTTGTATTTTTTATAGCCACTGGATATGCACAATCGAACAAAATAATGATTAATTTTATACTTACAACTGCAGTCGGATGAACTGTTGCCGTCGGATGGATGTAAACATCAGGAATTATGTGGCATTTAATCATTGATGCATCTCCAGCAGAAGAGGCTATCTTTGCGAGCCTTTCTGGATGCTTTGTGCGATATAATTCCAAATAGTGTCTGTTTGCATAAATAGCTGCACCGGCTGTTTTCAGTTGTGACCACCAGTTACTAATCTGTTTAAATAATTAAAATTTATATAATTATTGTATTTATTCATTATAAAAGGTTCTTATAAATCACCTGATGGGCAAACATTTTTCCAGTTGCAGCTAATGGCGCCAATATTTCTTGCTCCAGCTGTATAAATCCTGCCTCTTTATTTCCATTACCATTACTTCTGAAAATAAATTATATTTTATAATTAAAATTGAAAACCTTTACTTACGGAGAATTAGACAAAGTAAATAAAAACGAAAAGTGGCCTGAATTTATGAATATTCAACCTGTTCGTAACTCTAAAGTTACTTAAGTCTTACAAAGACCTAAAACAAATAACTTATTGGAACACCTACTTCCCTGGCCGATTTTACGTCGGATAATTTCTAATGTCTAATGTACAAGGACTAACTTAAACATTGTTTTAAATTAAATTTAAGTTTAAAGTTTTCAAATCTAATTTTGAATCATTTTCAAGTTAGTCCTTGTGCACAGAACATGCAAATTTTTTGAACAATATCACTGGGCAACAAAATTTGTGTTGCATTGATAAAAGAATTTGTTATAACCTAATTTGGGTGTGCTGAATCCAAATATGATGCTACCGTTTTTATGCAATTCAACAATGAACATTTTGCGAAATTTGCACATTTATTATACATAATGATGTTCGCGAACACTCTACTTCGACACCTATTCAAAATATCAACAAAAGGAAAACAAAAGGTTTCTTACTATAAAAGTATGGTGAACTAAATTTAAAAAAAAAACAGAAAAATGAGGCGAAAATTATAGATGTCGACATTGGCCAAACGCGCGTGATTGGATATCTATTGTTCGGCACCTGTGCAAAGTATAAAGAAAAAACGAAAAAAGGGAGGTTATTTGTGAAATATGGCCAACCCCATCAATTTGACGTTATTCATTCGGGAGCAATAAAAATAAATTTAACACCCAACTACATAAATAATGACAAATCAAGTTGCATGATAACCGTAGCTTGCAGAAAAAAAAACTGATTTCACATTTGAAATCAGCATTGCCAAAATACTCAGTATCAGATGGAAAATGCAACAGTTGCCCAGTGTATTCGGTGTGACATTGTAGTAGTTATTTCAATAAGGTATTTGTTTTTAGTCTTTGAAAGACTTAATTTTGTAGAGTTACAAAAAGGTAGAATCTTCATATATTCAGGCTACTTTATATCTTTATATAACATATTTTAATCATAAAAAATATATAGTTGTCTAATTATACTGTAAAAACGGTATATAAAGGGCATCTGCAAAGTCTGACCCCGGGTTATTTTTTGAGAAACGGTTGGGTGATTTTTTTTTTAAATTGTCGTCACGTACAGTCCGGGAGGTAGTGTCACTTTCAATCAAGTAATTTTATGCACGCTGGATTTTATACCATTGGTAGTTCCTATTTTGTTCATAAGATATCCGACCGTCAGACCCTCCATTAGCGGTGGGTAGAGTTGTGGTAGGCTGCAGAACTTGTCAAGAAAAGTTTTTCGATTAGTTATTTTATGCACGCTGAAAATTGTTGAGGTAAATATTTACCAACTATAATTCATAAAAAAAAAACTCGTCAGATCCTGGTCTGGGGGTGGAATGTCCGTCAGTTACGTGGTAAACTGTAAAGTCATAGTATGCAGGTTGAAATTCATTCAGGTGACGGTTTGTGGTTCACATAACATGAAAATAATCAAGTTTGCAGTTTATTCGCCATGACAATAATCATCAGTCGGTCAGCCGTCAGCTGGACCGCAAAAGATGCTGCGCGCTCAATGCTGCTCTTCACTTCGGAGGCCCAACTGACGGTCTTTTCACTATTCTGATGACGTCTGGCGATTATTTTCATGTTATGTGAACCACAAACCGTCGGTCGGATACCTTATGAACAAAATAAGAACTACCAGTGGTATAAAATCAAGCGTGCATAAAATTACTTGATTAAAAGTGACACTACCTCCCGGGATAGTACTATGTAAGTAAATATTGTCCTTTCACTAATTATACGTTTAACTACGAAGAGTTGAAACTGAAAGTGACCCGTGCATTTCGTACTTATGATTAGAGACACAAGGTGGCACAAGCGGGGGTTATCACGGCGCACAAACTAGGCAACGTTCTCGAAATGTGTGAATTGTAGAATTGCAATGCATTTAATATCCACCGTGTTCTATCATTCGAACATGATAATAAATGAAATAAACATACAGGGTTGGGCAAATATGTTAGAACATCTGATTTCTGGCTAAACGTCGTTTATTTCTTATTACTTTTAAAATAAATGTTTATAGCTTGATTTATTCTATTCATTGACTTAAACAGCAACCCTATTTTTCGGGATATGACGTCATCAATAGTTGGGTCACCCTGTATAGTTTTACATGTTTGAATAGGCAGTTTTCCAACAATTGTAATGACGTAGGGTTTGGTGGGTGTGCGACTTATGTGGGTCATCAATAGTTGGGTCACCCTGTATAGTTTTACATGTTTGAATAGGCACTTTTCCAACAATTGTAATGACGTAGGGTTTGGTGGGTGTGCGACTTGAGGTTCATCACATATTAAATACAATAATTCTACAATGGATTTTTACACTATTTTCTGATAAAACAATTTCGTGTTTTTATGTTTCCTGTCACTGACACATGGTATCCATGTGATATCTTAACATTGCTGTTCAATTATAGATGAACCAACTGAACGTGAAAGAATTACGTTATTAATGATGGTTAGTTTTTGAGATTGACAGAGATCTCTGCAATATGCATGCAATAATTTTAAGGCAATATTGCCTGATAGAAATCCTAATGTAAAATGTAAATATATACAGGATGATCCATTTAAAAAACTGCTGATGACGACATATCTAAAAACATAGGGTAGCTGTTGGAAAGTACGTTACTAAATAGAATAAATACAACTGTAAACATTTCTCTTAAAAGTAATAAGAAAAAACAGACGTTTAGTCAGAAATCAGGTGTTCTGACACATTTACCCAACCCTGTATATCAGCAAATCCATGAATTATGCGGCGATGGAGCGACCGGATTTTGATTAAAAAAAAACGAGGAGCACACCCTTCCAAGTCGATTCTTCCCTTAGTTTGGACCCTTAGGAGACACCTCAAGCCAATGAACCAAAGATAACGCACTGCTAGAATAGTTTTTTCAGCCTTTTTTGTTCAATAAACCGACAAAAAATTCAGACATTTTTCGGGTTATTCAATCTTTCCACATGTATTTAATGGACTCTTTTATTATGGGGGCAGTCTCCAGAGCAGAACATGAGTTATTTTCAAGTGTGAACGGAACCCAAATTTGGCCACCTAGCAGAAAATCACCATTTTCGACCAAAGACGAATCATAGATTTTTCGCATTGATAGCTTGCTATATAGATCCTTAATGTCGAAATATTGCCCCCACACATTTGGCCAAACTCAAAAGACGCATACATGTCGGAAAATTGCAATCTGGGACCATCTTGGCCTCTCTGCCGTGTTGAGGTTCTTTTTTAAAACTTCAGAAGTACTGCGAAGCAGGGAGTGTCAGGAAAGCCCAATTTGAATGACTCGAACCATGTGGGCCGACTTAAAGAATTTACAGTATTGATCGAAAATGGCCATTTGTGATGCCGAGGCTAAGTTGGGTTTTCTAGCCTAGCGAATGCAAGTGAAGAGGTTTAAAATAGCGCGTGAGATAAAGAAGAGAACAACTATACACTCCAAAATGTCATGGAACAAATCTAGAGACGGCTAAATGGCCAAAAATCAGTCTCTATGGCCAGCAGGGGACTGACACACTTTGGTAGCTGATGATTAGGGGTTTATAAGCACTGAGGAGTGGGAAATGAGAAATCGGAGGTCTTTGAGGGACATGCAGAAAACGATGGAGCCCTTCGAAAATGGTCATTCATGACCAAAAACCCACAATGTAAATTCCGAGCCAGTGAATGTGGTTTATGCCTTTTTTAAAGAATGTACAGGGTGGAGCAGGGTTAATTCTCCACCCCCAAATGTCGTAATCCAGATCCGAGGCTTTAAGCGTGGCCGATAATGGTCACCTGTGTCTTTAGGCTTACTCCTGGACTGTTGTGATCCTGTACTCGAGATTTAGACGATGTAGAGGTATTGCAAACACAGAAGGCCAAGGGCACGTGCCAGGCCGCAGAACTATTAATGGCTAAATACTTACTTTTCTTTATGAGAGGTAACTTCCCTTCTCTCAGTCCATGACAAAACCAAATACAAACAATGTATACCAGTTTAAACAAATTATTTGACCCAAGTAAAAATAGTAACAAGAATAACGATCTGACATGCAAGTGCAACTGCATTTGGTTTGTGGATTCACATCTGGCCCACTTTTCATTCAATTTAAACTAGCTATCAATGCGAAAAATCAATGATCAGTCTTTGGTCGAAAATGGCGATTTTCTGCCAGGTGGCCAAATTTTGGTTCCTTTCACACTTGAAAATAACTCCTGCTCTGCTTTGGAGACTGCTCCCATAATAAAAGGGTCCGTTAAATACATGTGAAAACATTGAATAACCCGAAAAATGTCTGATTTTTTTTTTGTCGGTTTTTTGGACAAGAAAGGCTGAAAAACTATTCTAGCAGTGCGTTTTCCTTCGTTAATTGGCTTGAGGTATCTCCTAAGGGTCCAAACTAAGGGAAGAATCGACTTGGAAGGGTGGCTCCTCGTTTTTTTTTTAAATCAAAATCCGGTCGCTCTATCGGCGCATAATTCATGGATTTGCTGATATACGGATTATTCTCCGCCAAACCGGTATTCGGTTTTTATCGAATATCTTCGGAAGTAGCCGAAATATTTTTAATTTCCTTTAAAAAAATTATCCAGCATTAAAATGCGTAACTTTGTCTTAATTTAACCAACTCTCTATCGCTTGTAGTTACCGGGATAACAATGTATCGAATTTGTAACACCTTGTTCGAATATATCGAAATTTCAACACCATATTTGAGCATGTTAAGAAACTGTCAAAGAAACAACATTTAATGTTGTTTTCTTTTTGTTTTGTCTGTTACCTATGATTCTACTGTAAAAGAATATTTATGCGTTTCTTTTGTCAATAATATGTCGTGTAATATATGTTTTGCAATAATTGGCTGAAAGACATTGTATTCCTCTAGTGAGGGTAATAAACAATTTTTTTTTATTTTTTTTATATAGATACTTACCTACAACTATTTAATCTACGAAATAAAATATTAGCTCAATGATTTTTAGTACAGTTTAAACTTACCGGTAATAATCTTGTTGTTTAGCATGAAAAGTTTCACCAATTACGTGGAATATATCTAACGAGAAACAGTAAATTCCACAGTTAATTAGAGCTGATACATAAGAGTTAGGTTTTTCGACATAATGTGTAATTTCTTGGGTATTCTTATTCGTCACCATACAACCGTATTTCAGTGATTGTTGTCTTGTCGCTTCAGTCCCAATAATCGTTACCTAAAATAATTGTTACAACATAAATACATTATTCGTATAAAACAGGTTACTAATTTTGCTTACAATTAAAATAAAGTCGATATGAATTTATTTCATTGTTTCATTTGAACAGTCAGGTTACCAAATTACCAAATTAAATTCATTGGATGTACAGGGTGGACAAAATTCGACATTTCTATGATGGATCTCGATAACTTTGATAGAGAAAAACGGATGGCACATCCTCGATCTCTTTTTTCGAGAAAAACTCAATGGTGGAAATTAAATTTATTTACCTTCTTTTGTTTTCGAGTTATAGCCAAAAAGTCAAAAGAATAAAATAAGATTACCAGCATTTCGATATCTTCATTAATATGAGAGTTATAACTAGTGATGGGTAAGATCGATCAAAAAAGATCGAGTACTCGATCTTTGCAAATGATCGAGCCGCTCGATCTTTTCAAGCCACTCGATCTTCGTATGACGCTCGATCTTCGTATGCCGCTCGATCTCCTTACGCCGCACAGTGTGTTTATCGGAGCCGCGAAGGTTCAGAGGTAGACAAAAGTAAAATTGATATGGATAGAAAATGAAGTATGGCATATTGTTAAGAATATTTCAAAACTGATCAAACTGAATTCCTAGATTTTTAGGTGCACCCGTATTCGTACAATAAACCCTCAAAGTCGAACATTTCTGAAAGTTGTTCACCGCGCCATAATGTGCATCATATTTAATTATTTCCCAGCTGGCCCCCACTTACTTTATCGTAACCATTTTGTGACACAATCATAAACATAATTCGCTCTTTTCAATGAAACGTGTTTTAGTTCATTATCTTAATTTAGATAGTAGTTATAATTAATGAAAGATAGGCAATTTTTATTATTAAATTTTAATTTTACAGAGGCCAAAATAAATATTAACAAAAATTAGAGGTATGGCGTTAACTTCAAAAAATCGACCAGAGTCTCCTCTAGGAGAGCGTGTAAAAAATATTTAAATATCGGTCCCCATTCGATAGTTATGATTTTTTTTCTTCCTCAAGTCATGTCACAAATGCGATGGCAGGCGCGCGGATGCCGTTGCTGTTTAGAAATCGGAGCGTGCCGCGCTCGTCCACGCGCGGTTTGCCGCGTAAAATATTATAAACTCTTAATTAGTAAACATTTTGGAAAATTAGAGGAATGGTTCTATCACTAATTCATTCTCTATGGTGTCTGTTATTGCAGTGTGCAGAAATAAAATTCGTACCTGTCCCCATTAAAGAGTTATAATTTAATTTCTTCCGAAAGGAATGTAATGCAGACCATATGAAGCGCGTCAAATGATGAAATGCTCTGTTTAGGGAGCTGTTAATCAACATTTTGGAAAATTAGAGGAATTGTTTTATAACTAATCAATTCTTCATGGTATGTTATCACGGTGTGCAAAAATAAAATTCCTATTAGTTTTCGATAACATAACAAGCGCGCGAATATTTTCTGAGAGAGTTGTAAATCAACGTTAACTATTTCATTGTGTTGAGGGTTATCATTAAAGTGTTTTTCGCGGATTGATATGAAATGTAAGATTTTTCGGACTGCTTTTAGGCCGTGAAATATCACTTTTGCGGACTAGGCTTAAAAAATGCTTATTAATGCCTAGGCTGTAAAAGTAATGAGCCAATTAGGTAAGACTACGTCATGTTATTTCACCAATCAGATGAGACACCGCGTCGACCAATAGAAGCCGCCCGGAAATCTGTTTCGCATTACAATGTATTTTTCGCTTAATTGAGAGTTGCCTTCGAATTTCCCGTACCAAAAAGGCCAAAAACAGGTTCCCCGAAGTTTTAGTAACACCGCCTGTGATTTCCCCGACTTCCATGCGAGTCCCTAACTTATCCACGCACAAAAATCGAGTCGCCGAACGATGGCGAAATTTGTTTGCCCCGGCCGGCTCCTAGTGGCCCGGTATTTGACGTTTAAACGTCGTCTACCGGCGCACTTATTTCCTGACACAGTAGAACGAGAGACTTTCCTTCAGATGTTGCCTGTGAAAGAAGCCCAATAACGGCTTCTGCGAAGTATTAACAACCCCGCGTAAGTTTTCTCCGAGCACCGTGTGTTTACCTAACTTTCCTACGTAATTGAATCCGAGCAGCAATCGGAAAAATGATCGAAAAGGATTTGGAGGTTACGTATTATATAAGTTTTATTTCAATGTAATTATTGAACAATAATAATATGAACATAATGACTTTAATATTTTTAATCGTAAAGAAATTACGTGATACCAAGAAAGTGCATTTTATTGAAAAGTTCCTGAATTCCTGAATCAAAATGTATCACAAAGTAATGGCTTCCGCCATCAAAAATATCAGTAAAGAAATGTATTGAAGAGTTTTACTCGAAATAATTATACGGTCCGTCTGATTTAAATATTCATTACATGTCACTTACGAAATCATGATCATTGATTATAGATGATTACACCACACACACCGTTAAAATGCGGACACCACAATATCTGTCAATTTTTGTTTTACTTGGGTACCTACGAAATGTTTACAAAGCTACCTGCGATATGTTGATAGAATTTAATATATTGAAAATTATTGCATTGCAAATGATTATTAATTTCTCCTGAACAATCCGCGAAAAAATTATGTGTTTAACTCGGCAATAAAGCAGATTTCCTGACTTGGCTGGATTGACAGCCTCGCTCGCAAGCTCGCTCGGCGGTGAATCTCCAGCCGCGTCCGTAAATCTGTCACTTTATTGCCTTGTTAAACAAATAACTATTGGCTTTGATTTTTCATTTATTAAATAAAATTCTTTACGTGCAATATTTTGAAAAGGTTCCACATGGTGAGAAATAATCACGTTTTTGAGTATCGTTTCCGAAGTGAGTGTGATGCATCTGTTTTATATCCTAGTCTTAAGGGTCCCTTGACAGTGCCGCAGATATAATTTCAAGTGACACCCTCTTGGAGATTTTGAAAACTCTGATAATTTATAGCTTTTGCAATCTGGGGATATTTTTAGGTATTGGCATTTAGTTTAACGACGTTTGTCGAACCTATCGTATCAAATCCTTTTTAATTCCGAGTTTTTCAGTGTGTTTTAGTTTATTATTTAGTATTGTTAGTTAGTTTTACAAAACGTTAGTGTAATTATTAGTGACTATATTTAATATACTTTTTAGTGCTTTTAGTTAATTGGATTATATTAGTGTTTAAGTGTGTAGTTAATAATAAGTAACATTTAAAAATGGCAAATATAACAAATGGAGACCTATTTGTTAAGTGGTATGAGCAGGACAACAGGCAAAGTGTTACTTCGGCTGCTACGACTACGTTGTTATTAGATTATATTTGTAACAATAAAATATCGACCTCGAAAATTCGAAATAAAATAAATGGTTATTGTGTAACACTTAATAGAAAGTGGAAGGCATCTTCATATTGTCACATCACATTTGTACACAAAAATAATACATGGTTATCGAAACAATTCGAAATCATAGAAGATATTCACGAGAGCGAAATTATAAATATTGATTCGGCACAGGCAGCAGCAACTGAACCAGAGCCTAGTACATCATTTGAAGGGCTTAGTAAGAGTAGCAGAAAGAGAAAAAATAACTCTTTGGTGAAAGAAAAACACGCAGCAGAAATTTTAGGTGCAGCCAGTAAGTTATTAAGAGAGCAAGGAAATCCCTCGGCGGCACAATTGTTAAAAACGTCAATTAAATCCCCCATAACAGCCAAGACTTACTTAAAGTTGTATAAAAATTTTACGAGAGAAGAAAACTCTACAAGACAAGAAAAAGCATTAGCATTAATGATAGATTCGAGGATAAATGTAAGAAGCTACATAAATTTAAGAAAAACCATTCAATTGCATGGAGCCAAAGATCTTTTTCCCCCGTATTCAAAAGTAAAAACAGCCAAATTGATGTGTTACCCTAAAAATATTGTAATAAATTAAAATGGGGCATCTGTACCTGTCCAGGATTTATTAGAGCACACGTTCAGTAGAATTGAACAAACACTTACTTTTCCGGAAACCATGACAATAAGCCATTAAAATTAACATGCAAATATGGCTGCGATGGTAGTTCGGGACATAGTCAATACATGCAGAGAGTAACTGATGACACCTCTACTGACGAAGAAGAAGAAATCAGTGATAAAAGTGTGTTCATGTTTTCATTAGTGCCATTACAACTAGAGTCTAACGAAGATATTTTATGGAAAAATGAAAAACTTTCCTCCACTAAATTATGCAGACCGATAAAATTTATGTATGCGAAGGAATCAATCCAGTGTATTAAAACTGAAGTGGGGGTTATAGAAGGTGAAGTGAATAATTTAAAACCATTTAAAACAATGATAGGTAACCAGAATGCTGAAGTACATTTTAATTTATTGTTCACCATGATAGATGGAAAAGTTATAAATGCACTAACTGGAACTCCCAGTTCTAATTGTTTTATTTGCAAATGTAAACCAACGGATATGTGCGACATTAACAAACACCTGAAATATGGAATTTCTTCGCTTCATGCTTGGATCAAGTGTTTAGAATGTATACTCCATATTTCATATAAGTTAGATTTAAAGAAAACAACAACCCACTGAGCATCTGCTGAGCAACGGAGTCGGATTGCTGAGAAAAAAAATATGTCCAAAAATTATTAAGAAAAGAACTTGGCATCAGTGTGGATATAGTAGTACCTGGGGGTGGAACATCAAACACTGGAAATGTTGCGAGAACTTTTTTTAAAAATTCTGAAAAAGTAGCAACAATAATCAGTATTAATGCAGAATTAATTGGTAGATTCCACACGATTTTAACTACGCTAAGTAGTGGACATCAAATAAATGCGGGAGGATTTGACAAATATGCAATAGACACAGCAAAACTCTACGTTTTACACTACGGGTGGTATGGAATGCCAGTTAGCGTACATAAAATATTAATTCATGGCAGTTTTTTTATTAACCAATTTTTATTGCCCATCGGTCAATTGTCAGAAGAGGCTCAGGAAGCCAGCAATAAAATATATAAGCGACTAAGAGAGCACGATACAAGAAAAAACTCACGAATAAACACAATTACAGATTTGTTCAACATGCTGTTGGTACATTCGGACCCGTTAATTTCGTCAATAAGAACAACCTCAAAAATTAAAAAAAATGAAATTTGTCTTTACAAACATTAACACTTTTAAATCTCTGTGATAGTGAAACCAGTGAAACTGATGACGATGAATCTGATGAGGATATGGAATATTTCACTATTTAGGTAAGAATGTATATGCTAATTTTTCGCAGTGTATAGTTTTATTTTTGCACACCTTTAACAGATGTCAGAGAGAATCAATTAGTAATTAAACAATGCCTCTAATTTTCCAAAATCTTGAATAACACCTTCGTAATGGCCAGCATTACATTCCTTTCGGAAGAAATGAAATGAAATTATAACTCTTTAACGGGGACAGGTACGAATTTTATTTCTGCACACTGCGATAGCAGACACCATAGAGAATGAATTAGTGATAGAACCATTCCCCTAATTTTCCAAAATGTTTACTAATTAAGAGTTTATAATATTTTACGCAGCAAACCGCGCGAGGACGAGCGCGGCGCGCTCCGATTTCTAAACGGCAACGGCATCCGCGCGCCTGCCATCGCATTTGTGACATGACTTGAGGAAGAAAAAAAATTATAACTATCGAATGGGGACCGATATTTAAATATTTTTTACACGCTCTCCTAGAGGAGACTGTGGTCGATTTTTTGAAGTTAACGCCATACCTCTAATTTTTGTTAATATTTATTTTGGCCTCTGTAAAGTAAAAATTTAATAATAACAATTGCCCATCTTTCATTAATTATAACTACTATCTAAATTAAGATAATGAACTAAAACACGTTTCATTGAAAAGAGCGAATTATGTTTATGATTGTGTCACGAAATGGTTACGATAAAGTAAGTGGGGGCCAGCTGGGAAATAATGAAATATAATGCACATTATGGCGTGCTGAACAACTTTCAGAAATGTTCGACTTTGAGGGTTTATTGTACCAATACGGGTGCACCTAAAAATCTAGGAATTCAGTTTGATCAGTTTTGAAGTTTTCTTAACAATACGCCATACTTAATTTTCTTTCAATATCAATTCGACTTTTGCCTACCCCCACCACCTCTGAACCTTCGCGGCTCCGATAAACACACTGTGCGACGTACATGCGCATCCAACATGAACGAATAGTGGATGGGTACGTTCGGACAAAAGAGCAGGGTCGGTCCACTCATACGGAGTTGTTTATACTATACAAACATTTCCGGACAAACTCTTTAGATGGCGCCAGTAAGTTTAATTCCAACTTTATAATTCCCACCACATTCCCGGTTATTCCCGCACTTTCCAGCATGGTGTTTGCACATTCGTTGTTGTTGTGATAGAGTACACTTGCATTTTGTAGGCTATATTCTATTATAATATACCTGCGATACCTTTGCTTTGCGATTATTAGCACGATATTCGTTTGAATTATTAAACGTTTATTGTGTGTTCATTGCGACTTCGTGGATATCTACTTTGGCGTAAGTCAATAAAGGTTAGTAATTTTTTTATTACATTAATCTAATCTAGGTACCAAACAATGTAAGGATCATCACGATCAGCACATATATTACATATCATAAACTGTTACATTATTTATTAATAAATGTATAAAACTGAATTTTATTGTTAATATTTGTTTTTTACTGTTCATCCATTCTTCCAAAACATTTTTTTTTCTCGTGCAGGATATCAATAGTACGGTAAGTCCATTATTATTATTTTTATCAATTTGGTTTTCTTTTATATACATACTATAATCTTCAACATATTTTAATAAGTAAATCTATTTCACTTAAAGAAAAATATTTAATTTTTATATTGACTAAAATATATATCATTGTTTTTTATTGCGACTATATTAATTATTCAATAATGATTTTCATAGTAATTTACGTAACAAGTTCCGAAAGTGATATTTTGCGGGATGAGTAGGAAGTTTCCAGGACGAGCCGTAGGCGAGTCCTGGAATCCTGCGAGTCCCGTAAAATCACTTTTGGAACGAGTTACGTACAATATTTTTTCTGCAGCCGTTTTTCTATGTTAAAAAAGCACAAACACATACGAATGTAATATGACAGGCGCTGTCATAATTAAATACGATGTTCATGTTTTTGTCAAGGCCGCCTACATATATACGCAAAATCGTCCCGAAAGTATCAAAATGCGTCCCGAAAGTAAAGAAATCGTTCCGAAAGTGAAACAAAATCGTCCCGAAAATAACAACTTTCGGTACGATTTATGTAAAGTGGTATTTTCGATTTAATAATTCATACCGAAAGTTTTATTTTCGGGACGGCTGCAGAAAAAATTATTCAAAATAAATATTGGATAATTTAAAATATTGTCGTAATAAAAAAACATGAAGTTTTATACAATTAACACTTTATTGTATATATTCGTAAATCCCGCCTGGTCCGCCGTCCCAAGTTTAGTTGCGGACAATCTCACAGGTGGCACCAAACGCAGTCTCGGGCCAGTATATGGGAGTGGGCCTTCTATAGATATATCTTTTCTATGCAAAAGAGAACGTGCAATGCAAACACTGCTAGCATTTGCTCGCAATGATACAAAAACAAATGTGAGCAGTGGCGGCGGTTATCGCTATTAACACAAACATATTTCTTTTTTCTATTTTCTTTTTCTTCATATCGTGTAAAATTATTACGAAAAAGTGTAAATATTATAATTTTGTAAACACCGATTTTTAAAACAAATTTGGTAATTTATTTGCCATGTAAATAGTCTAGAAATTTTCAATTATATATTTCTGACGAACGTCGCTGGAAAAGACCGTGGAACGTGGTACGTGTATCCGGCACGGACCAAAATTGAAGCGGCGACAGAACTTTCGTCCGTCCTGCGAATTTACCCATCCACTATCGTACATGCACGGACAGACGTGTACGTCGTGCAAAACCGTCCGACATGTACGACAGTGGATGGCCGCCTTAACATGAAGAAAATATAAACATCTTCCTGACCTAGATTCAGAAAAATGCAATACGTCGAAAACAAAATCCGAAAAATACGAATAACTTAATTCACGGAAAGTTCATGAACTCAAGAATGCACGAGGCAAATTGGCACGTGTATTCTTGAACGTGACGGGGGCAAATCAGCTTATAAAAGGGAAAAATCGCGAAACTCGGGAGATTAAATAATGGGCAATCCGTGATGCTGCAACATCTGATGCGAGTATTATCCGATAAAAAAAGGGTTAACTGAAAACGATAAACGACCGCATCCGAGTAATCATTCTGCAACGAAAATGTGAAACAATTCACATTTGACTTATTACTCTGACACGAAATGCGAAACACAAAAAGATCGCATTCGAGTGATCATTCTGCTACGAAATGTGAAGGAAGTCACATTCTATTACGAAATGCGAAATCGTCGAGGAGAAATTGACTAACAAAAGTTTGACATTATTAAACGTATTTGTTTTCCTCGTAGCTTCCGGACGCTCTTAGCGCTGTGGCATAGTTATGTTGAAATGGGTGTCTCGCCGGCTGCTTTAAGTTAGCGCTGTAGATATCGAGCCCCAAATTTCTGATGGTGGTATGATTCTCCGAACGAAAGTGTAGTCATGGTCTCCGATTGTGTAAGTTATTCATTGAGATCTAGTTGAAAGATTTATCGACATCAAGCAAAGAGTCCATTGCCAAGCCTTACGTCGTTACAAACAATTCTGAGTCATGCGTATTCTGGTCCGGTCAATGAAAAAGTACGACAGTCGTTATAAATCTCAAATTCTTGCAATGTTCTTTTGTAAAATGTTCGACGACAGTTCTGAGACTGATTTTCCCACAGAGTTTTCCCAGATCTATTGGTACAACAAGGAAATGTGTTAATAAATTAGGTGACATACTCTTTGTTGTACCAATGCAAATGCCAGAACTGATAAATCAAATGAATAAACATCAATTCATTCAACAAACAAGCATTTCATTTACCTAAACCTAACCAACACGCATCGACACTCGTAACGAATCTGTTAAATAATTAAAAGTTACTACAAAAATTAAACACAACGTATGTAAGTACAAAAAGGTCAGACTTGACGTACTACAATATCAGTTCCATATAGCCTGTAGGCTAAATGTCGTAATTTTTAATATGCGACATTCCTAATTTATTTCACATACAACTCTCAATAAAAATCTAGTGGCTCACACGTTATTATCGATATTATTTAAAAATCTGCGCTGCGCTTCATGTGACTTATGCCACTGTATATATTGTGCATACATTTTACTATTACGTTTTATGTCTGCTGGAAGTAATGCACTTGTCGAAAGAGTTTTTCCCTAATGAATAAAATATGGACGAGTGAAAAAACACAGTTAAGTGTCGCAGTTTGGAAAGCAATTTTGATTACCAAGACCAACATCAACAAATCATGTAATCAGGCACAGGCTCCACAGAACTTTGAAATAACTGATTGATGAAAAGAGACAGCAACTTGAAACAATATCTACTGTGCGTTTCAAATGGATACGGTGTCAACATACTGAGTGTTGGATAAAAAATGCCCAACACCATAACTCTATTGAATGAACTAAAAAAACAAAGTCAATGGCTGGTAATTATACATTTTTTCAATATAATCTTCACTGCCAAATAATAGTCAACTTTAATTTTGATTAATTAAAACACTTGGTTTTGTTTCACTATTTTTATTTGTCTCTCCGACTAGTTTTGGTCCTTGGTCATTCTCAAGGAGTACATAAAATTGAGAGGGACTGGTATTTATACAAGAATTATTATATTTAAATTCAGGTAATAAGGGCCGTCGAAATGGGGGAGTTCCAGATCTCTTCGATGTTATTAAGCGTGTTTTTCCCCGTTTTATTGCCTTGTTAATTTCGAGACCCTCTCGCAGATTCAAAACACGTCCCTTATTACCTGAATACAAAATACGGAAATTGTTGTCACTAAAAAAAAATGGTTACATTCAATACAATGATGTGACAGACCAGTAGAAATTTTATTTTTTAATAAATAATTAGGTTTTACAACAGTAAACAAGATCATTTTTTTCTACACATATGTATTTGCACCTACAATTCAGGTATCAAACTGGTTCAAACCTTCCATAATCTCCTCAGTTGTTTACGACTTCTTCACGTTCACGATCACCTTCACGTATGTGTATTTTATGCTTTCAATTTAAATGCGAAGCTGTACTGATGAGAGATAAATCTCGAAACGCGTCTGCAGATGGCTATTTAGTTAATTTTTACATATTTTAGGGTTTAGTTTTATAAAGTTTTTAAATTCAATTTAGTTTAATTTTCAAGTTAGTCCTGTGGGTAGAAATAAACGATCTTAAACCAATGTTATTTAGCTATTAGTACTAGTAATAACATGCAAATTTCTTTTATATCATTCAATATCCAGCGTGGCACTAGCCAGGGAAGTAGTTGTTTCAATAAGTTATTTATTTATAGTCTTAGTAAGACTTAATTTTGCTTTGCAGAGTTGCAAACAGGTTGAATATTCATATATTCAGCCTATATTTCGTTTTATTAAATTTATTACTTAATATTGACTTCTTGTGTTCATTGATTCAGGTTTTGAAATTTCTACCCGTCTGTCCTATATACACACACTCACAATCCCCGCACTTGCTCTCATATATACCGCACTTTTCTAGTTTATTTACTTCTGATTTGTTGTTCACTAGAAGCTTGTGTAGATTGATTGGATTGGGCATTATACTTGTATGCCCCATCATACAATTTATGTAAATACTTAAATAAAAAATTACCAGAATTCATTAACTTCCATTCAAAATACTCAACCAAAAATTCAATAGAATTAGTAAACATATTAAAATTATCAAAAATTCCTGCGAATGCAAAATTAATATCGTTCGACGTTAAAAACCTTTTCACGTCAATCCCAACAAAACAATTAAAAACAATTAGAGATAACTTAATAAATAACACTGACCATCCTGACTCACATAAAATAGAAATGAAAAAATTTGTCAACAAATGCATAGACCAAAACTATTTCGAATTTAATAATAAAATTTATAGTCAAACCGAAATTTTTATGGCCAATTTTGAACAATAGTTATTCAAACAGCCTGTAACTTCAAATAAACTTTATAAACAATAAATAAGTAAATAAATAATGGGCAAGATACGTTGATGATATTTTTTGCATCTGGACTGGAACAACACGACAAGTAAATTCATTTTCACAATTTATTAATACAATCAATAAAAAGATACAGTTTTCACATAAATAGAAATTGATAACGGTTTAAACTTTCTTGACCCAACTATAACGAAAATAAACAATAAATTAGAATTTAAAATTTATAGAAAATATAGCTTCAGAGATACAATTATTCCAAGTTCACCCATTACCAAATTAAATACAGCACTTTCCACTCTCTAATCCACAGACTAATACCATTGAGTAAGAAGTAAACAGAGTGTCAACGGTATAGCATTTTGCGTTTTGGATGCAAGGCGTCCGACACCAGTGGGCGATACTAAAATCATCTAGCGGACGGCTCGCCAAGTTTTACGATACTAATCCGTCGGGTCGGTTTGTGTCTTAACTAAAAAACCTATGCGACGGACTGTCGTACAGTGGACCGATTCACGGACAGGGACTTGGTAGAAAAAAAAAATATTCGAAATTTAATGGAATATGAATTTAGAATGATAGAATGTCTGAAGTATGCAAAAGGATATTTATATAAAGAGTATTTATCGTGGGAGTGAAATTATATAGCAGCAAAGTTGATCGTTGAAATTACGTTATATTTCATTAAAAATTCGCGATAACTTCAAGAGGATCTAGTTTTTATTAATTTATAGGGTATTATAAGATCATTATTTTTTTTGTTTGTGAGATTAATATCTCAAATTCAATTTGTATTTATTATGGACCCATTCGTAAATCATTTCATTACATAAAAATTATTTAACTACAATTATTTTCGTAAATTTAAAGTTGACTTTAAAAATATTCGTTTCATTTCCCGTCTGTGGCATTTTGATATTAAGATTCTGTAGGTTTTCGACTTATTTTATCGATCGAAATTGTCTGCACTTAGGCACAATTAATATAATTAGGTATAGACATTGAGTATATATTTAATCACGGATGACCAGACTAACAAAGTATAAGACAAAAGTAATTAAGTAACACCGATGATTTGTCTCGCATAAAATTGCTTGATTGGTAAAGTATTTAACATTTAATAATAGGTGTATTTATAAAATGTACTTAAAACGTTCGGAATAGTACGAAACCCCTCTAAGCATGTGACGTAACAGTTTAATTAGTTGAATGTTAAAAATAAGTTTTAATGTTATATATTTATAGTTTACAGTTGCGGATTATTGCCTAATTCCATATATTGTTCCGTTACTTGCCACCTGCATTTTACGAACTTTTGGTCTTTCTAACTTCTACATTTTTTGCATCCCAATGTAAATAAAAATTTAAAAAAATGGATTCATCAAAATTCAAAAGTTGCACTGACTTCCTGCTAAACCGGAAGCAGAAATGCATTTTTGCGTACCATTTATAGAACGTTTTCTTTGGTATTTAACAAAGGTATTATGCATTATATTGCAAAAACTTACGAAATTTACGAAAATAAAACCCATGCTCTTGATTTTTGACTTTCGTTCTACTGTGTCGCGTGTTTATATAGATCTTAGACAATTAATTGGTTAGTTTAAACAAAATGAAATAATATAAATGTGTGCGTACAAAACAAATATTTTTATGTAGTTCTGTATAATTGATGAGTAAGAAAATGCTACGTTTAGGTAGAAAGGAAGGTTTTATTGCTTTCAGGCGGCTGCCAGATGTATTTTAAAAATTGTCTGTCCACGTCTGGTGGCTACCCGAAAGCAATAAAACCATCCCTTTCTACCTAACGTAGCATTTTCTATGTAACTTCATGTTACTTCCTTCATTTCATTTCTATTAGTGGTAGCATACAGTAAGTGAATCTGCAAAATGGTGCGCAAAATATGTGCTTATATTAAGTGTGCAAACACACGCCTCCTAAATCCAAAATTGCATTTTTTTAAATTTCCGAACGATTTAGAAAGACAGAAGTTATGGAAAAGTAATTGTGGAAATTTAAATTTAAATTTCGTGTCAAATGAAGAATTGCAGAATTATGGCACACTTGGGAACGGAAAACGTTTCCCGACATTTGCGATGAAATTCCTTTTTTCTCCGAAATTTTGTTATGCAATGTGTAATTTTTTTTACACCAATGAAAAATTTAGAGTTTTGGCTGTACAACGCCGTAATTTTTTTAGGGGGGTGCCATTTGAAATTTTCGGAAAAAATGACAACATGCGAAGATCAATCAAAAATTATTTTTTTTCCATAAATTACCCGAAAAAAAATTATGTGAAGGTATACGAGGTCTTAACATGTACCTCAATTCAAAATTTAGGCGCCGGCGTCAATTAGTTTCTCTACAAAAAAATCTCAAAAATGGGGCGCAATTTTGAAAGAAGGGGTTATAACAGCGAAACCGCTAAAGTGAAGGGTATAACATGTTAGATAACAAAATAAGTACTCGTCGAGCACTTTCCAAATCTGCAATAAAAAAGAGGGCATTCCATTTAAAAAAACATAAGTTTGGTACGCCACTGGAGTACGGCACGCCACTGATGATTAAAAATATTTTTGAAACATAGCGACGGTAACTATGCACCACTTTGTTCTTAGATTTTTGTCGATAGCTTTTATCGTAAAGGAGCTATGGTCCGAGGCGTCTTAAGTGCCACACCCGGTATAGTAATACGTAATTACCTATAATACTTTTTTAACTTTTTTTTGTTCTTTTAAATTTTTTAATTACTTACAATCATCAGTTGTTATAATAAATGACTATAGATTAAAATAATATTTTCTTAGATAATGGAGACAATTACAAAGAAACCGCCCAGCCTCGAGGAGCATCGTCTCCAATTGTCCCCAAATTCTCCACCAGTAAAATTACTTACCCCTGTGGTGAAAACATATTCGTACAAAAGAAAACTTTTTTGATGTTCGCTGGAGAACCAGGAATCCGAAGAAAATATTGAAGACAAGGAGCTGCGCGAAAATCTAGAAGAGCTGAGTGATTTTCCAACACCACCGAAGAAAAAAAAGGTAGACGATATATATTTTTTGAAAAATAAATTAAAATTTTGTGAGAATAATCACAAAAAACAAATATCCCTCTTAAAATCACAACTTAGACGGTACAAGGTTAAAATTAATAAATTGCAAGTTATTGATCCAATTGAACAAAAACTACAAAATAAATCAGACTTTACGAAAATTTTCACAAAAATGTTTATAAACCATAAAAAGAGACAACCATATAACATTAAAGAAAAACGGGCAGCTTTAACATTGTTTTATAAATCCCCATCCGCATATATCCATATGCGGCAATCTATGAAACTGCCATTACCTGCAGTGTCGACAATCAAGCACTGGCTAAAATTTTGTAAACTAAAAACAGGTATTAATAAAAAAACAACAACGTTATTAAAAATAAAATGCGACACTATGTCCCCTTCTGAAAAAGAGTGCGTTTTGCTATTTGATGAAATGTCCATTAAAAGACATTTAGACTACTCACCCTCTTTAGACATTATAGAAGGCGTGGAAGATTTAGGAGAGTTAGGTCGTGAACCAAAAGTGGCAACTCATGCATTAGTATTTATGCTCAGGGGATTAATACATACCTGGAAGATGCCAATTTCGTATTATATCTCATCTAATTCGATAAAGGGGACAAAAGTAACGCAAATACTTAAAAACGCAATTAAACAAATTTTAGACATTGGCTTCAAAATTCGAGCAATAGTCTGTGACCAAGGGTCAAATAATCGGTCAACTTTCACAAAATTAAATATTTCACTTGATAAACCATACTTCACCCTTAATCATTCCAAAATATATTGTTTATATGATGTTCCACACTTAATTAAATCAGTAAGAAATAATTTAATAAAACATAACAAAACAATGTTTGTAAATAATGAAGCAATATCTTGGAGAGACATTGAAAATATTTATCAAATAGACAAACAATCAAATTTATCCAGATCGTTAACCAAAATTTGTAATACTCACATATATCCCAATAGTTTTCAAAAAATGAAAGTGAAATATGCAATGCAAGTTTTCAGCCACTCGGTTTCTGCGGCAATGAAAACTGCTATTATTTTAGGACAACTTAAGTCTACCACTGCACGTCATACAGCCGATTTTATAGATAAATTTGATAAATTAATAGATACTCTGAATAGTTCACAATTTAATCATTCAAATCCATATAAATGTGCACTTTCCATAACTTCTGATACATCTTTGAAAACACTGCAAGAGGGTTTAGAGTGGGTCAAAACTTGGGAATTTCGAGATTTTAGTGGAAAAGAATTAAAAAATATTTATTGTATAAAAGGGTTAATTCTTTCCATAACAACAACATTAAATCTTTTTGATGACTTAATTTCTGAGGGGTATCTATTTTTACGGACAGCAATGCTGAATCAGGATCCTATCGAAAATTTGTTTTCGATCATCAGAACGAGGGGGGGATATAACCCAAATCCCTCTGTTTCCAAATTTAGCCATAATTTACAATTAAAAATGTTTATTACGTATACTCCATCCGAAGAAACGGCAAATTGTCAACAAGATGAACTAACGGATATAATTTTTGATGAAATTCTTCACGAACCCAAAAACTTTGTTCCTGAAAACTAGCCGTCTTGTTCTTCTGAAAATGAAAATTCATCAGAATCTCTACAATCGTCCAGCAACAATTCCGAATCTTTAATATCTTTTAATTTAGAAACATGTGCCATAGTTTATTTTGCTGGGTATGCCGTTATGAAAACGTTAAAGAAGTATACCTGCCAGTTTTGTGAACAAAATTTATGCAGTAATTATTTATTTAATAAAGATGACAGAAACGAGCTGTTAATAATGTTTAAGGACTACAGCGTTCACGATGAAATAAAATATTTAAAACGGCCTTCAAAATTAGTTGTAGACGTTATTACTTATCTTTTAAAATCATTCAATAATTACTTTCAGAAAAACTTATCCGAAGATAAATTTAAACAGACATTTGTCGATAGAGTCACGTTACAAATTAACAAACGTTTTGACAACTGGCTGCTTACTTGTAACGAGCACAGAACGTTTTTAATTAATTGTATTTTAAATGCCAAATTACACAAAAATTTATTGTGGATCTCCCAAGATATGCACCAAGAAAAAAAAAATAGGAAAATTAATATTTTACAGAATGTGTAAAGTGGTAGATGCACAATTGCCTACATACTTATACATATACATTGTACATACTTATAATCATGTTTTGTAATATAGCCAATCCTTCACTGTTCAATTATGTTTTTTTTTCAATGTAATAATTTTTCAGTTTTGAATCATTCAGTTTGTTTGTCATCATCTTGACAAGAAGTTCATATTAATTAAAAAATAAACTATTTAGTAAGTTGGAGAGATACAATGATACTATATATAAATTATGAATAAAATTGTTAGAATAAGATGCCAATGTCCTAAAATAATGCTATATAAATGTTGCTGCTGTTAATTTCCTTTTTTTTATCCGCTACTGTATGAAAACGCACTCTGTTTCTTCAGGGGACATAATGACACATCGCCAATTCGAATTTTTACCATACCTGTGACTTGTGACTTTGGTCATATTGATGTTAATTTGTGTTAATTTTTTTATCATAAAATTTAGTCAACTAATTTTGATTGTCGTTTGGTTTGTTGGTTTCTAAAATGGTTTATATACAGGGTGTCAATTTGAAAACTTTCAATGCGAATATCTCTGAAAATAAAAGAGTTAGAAAAACGCAATTTGGTACAAATGTTATACAGGTAGGGGGAACTAGAACCACCATATTTTGGTTATGGGGTGAGTGACCCCTTGGGCCCCATTCACCCCAACCCTAAAATTTTAAATGGCATCACCCCTTTTGTGATTCCTTAAATTAAACATTTTTTTGAGTAGTATTCACCAGCACAAGGTTTTTTTTTTAAATTTTATACAGGGCCGAACAAAAAGTATAATTAAAATAAAATAAACTCTGTTTCTGTGAAATGCTATTTTATTTAATTAGATTCTTAAAATGCATTCCATTTTGGGCTACAAAAAAGGATAATAATATTTTTTGCTCCAAATACTTGCAGCAGTGGGTCCGGTTGATCTTCGGCAACGGATTATTACAGAATGTACCTCTATTCCAAGAGAAGTGTTTTAGAATGTAATTGAGAATCATTAGGAATGCATTTTGAGAATCTAATTAAATAAAATAGCATTTCATAGAAACAGAGTTTATTTTATTTTAATTATACTTTTTGTTCGGCCCTGTATTGAATTTTAAAAAAATTCTTGTGCTGGTGAATACTACTCAAAAAATGTTTAATTTAAGGAATCGCAAAAAGGGTGATGCCATTTAAAATTTTGGGGTTAGGGGTCCAAGGGGTCACTCACCTCATAACCAAAATATAGTGGTTCTTGTTCTCCTTACCTGTATAATATTTGTACCAAATTGCGTTTTTCTAACTCTTTTATTTTCAGAGATATTCGCATTGAAAGTTTTCAAATTGACAGCCTGTATATTTCTTTAGTGTTAATTACGATTTTATATTGCATCATTGGTCCAATAATATATTTATTTATTGTGAAGTACCAGAACTGAGTTAATATATTTGTATCTCTATTACTGAATAGAATTAGAATAATTCTTTTATCTATTATCCTTATATACGAAGTTTTAATTTTGCTATCTCTTTAGTTTTATGCGAAATTCAGCTTAAAAATGCTGAACAAATATTCGAAAATAAAATCCGGACAATAGTAGTTGCTATGAAATGTCAGTGTTTGTCATCTAAATTTTTTGACACAAAAAAAATTAAATTCAACATGTTTATACCACAAAGGAAAAATTCATGATATAGGAGTTTTGGAGGACATTTTTCGCTTGTGTTTCCGACTTATTTAGTATACTAAATAGTTAACTAAAGAGAAAACAAAAATACAACCTCAAAAATAATTCTAGTAGGTAAAGGAATTATTATAATTTTATTCTGACCATTTAAATTCAATAATATAGATACAAACTGAAATTGATAATTTTACATGGAAATTCCTTGATGCGTCTTGAAACGGGACACACGGTATATATTTAATTTGATATTAATCTTAACTTGTAGATTTTTCTTTGTAATATGTTTCAGATTATAATTTTAATAGTTATTGTATTATAAGTTGTAATGTAAACAGGTAACACTAATTTAAATTATTTTGTATTATTGTATACAATAAATAATAAACTGTTTTGTATTTTGTGCATATAAGCGTACATATTTTTTTTTATAATTTATTAAGTGAATTTGATTCCGTTTTAAAAACATAAACCTACGTATTCGCTTCAAATTTCAATAAATTGTTTTTCTTCTTTTTTTGTATAGTCATTTATTAATATGTTATAACCTGAATCGATTTAAAGTAGTTAAATTAAAACCATCTAATAACTTGGTAAAATGAACGAAATCAAAATTGCTTGTTTTTCTAAACAAAAAAACGACATCGTCCGCAAGCAAAGCGAATTGCCAAGCCGGCGATGATGTGTGCGCGTCATGGTGGTGGTGGTGGGGACTGGTGTTGTGATCTTTGCTAATAATTTCATGCGTCTCACGTTGCGATACCGTGGCTAGGGATGGCAAAAAATATAAATATATCGATATAATCATCATATGATATATCGAAAGCTATATATCGATACATGCGATATATCTAAACAAAAATATCGATATCATGAAAAATATCGATATATTTTTTTATTATATTCAAATCAATCGAATCTAAAGTTTTTGAAACGTAAAGTAGGTACTGAGGAAATATTGAAAGGTAATACATTAAAAAAAAATAAGTGTATTTTTTGATTAAGTAAGTACAAGTTAAAAGTGTTCTACAAAATTGCATGTTTTTACAAAAAAAAATTAAAATGTATTTTTTATTACAATTTAGTCAAGTTTACAATTAAATGTCTTACAGGAACAAGACTGTTTGCCTGCATTTGTGATTTTGTGCATTAGGTGAATACATCAGTTCCACAAATGCAAGTTATCAGGCAAAGAGCTCAAAAATAATAATTTGGAAAGCCTACTTCCCGTGAGACGGTTACGACTTTTAGTAGCTGTTGCTCCGGCTTTTGAAAATAGCCTCTCGCTGGGGACCGACGTTGCTACAACACAAAAATATTTTGCCGCCACTTTAAATAAGTTGGGATATACCAATTTCATTTCGCTCCAGGTGTCCAAGGGATCGTCTTTCAAGTTTCTAACTGGCAAACTTAAATATTGATTGAGTTCACTATCTTTATGTAATTTCCCTTGCCCACTTTTTTTAGTGTGCGCTAATTTTTTATGGTGCGCCCATATATCAAATTCCGGTTCTTCAGTATCCGAATCAGAAGATTCTGATGATGAAGAAGTGCTTTGGAAAGTCGCGATCTCACTTTTGATGTGTCGCATCACTGTGCCCAGGGCTTGAGGATCCCTGAAGTTTATTTGTTTAAATCGAGAATCCAATATTGTGGAAACAGCTGGTATATAAGATTTCTCAATAGCACCAAACCTCTTTTCGATTTCTTTTAATAATGATGTTTTCAAGTGTTTACCTACTTCATACTGGGGCGAATAATTGTTGTACTGGTTTATCAGACAACCAATCATTGGTATTACTTTACTTATTGTGGGGTAATTTTCGCCACTTATCTCTACTGTCATCCTTTCTAGTGGCTTCAAAAGTTTGCATATTTCTCGTAAATGCTCAACTTCGGCTGCAGTAATCATATTTGGAGCATTAACATCGGAAAACAAAATATTGCTGACCATAGATGACATTAGTAGAAATCTCTCTATCATGTAATATGTGGAGTTCCAGCGAGTTTTGACATCCAAAATCATTTTTTTAATGTTTCCTTCTATCGTTCCTGCATCGATTTGTATTTTTCTTAATTGATCACTAGCCTTAACGCTTCTTTTGAACCATACTACTATTGATCGTATCTTGTCAATAATAATACTCAAACCTTCTGTGTTTGTAATTGAATTTTCACACACCAAATTGAGGGTATGTGCGAAGCATGGGATGTGTCGGTTTTTCCCAAATTTGTCATGCATAGCTTTGACCATATTGGCTGCATTGTCCGTCACTACAGCAACAACATCATTAGGATCAATTCCCCAATTTTGAAGAGCTTTGCCTAATTCTAAAGCAATATAGTCTGCCGTGTGAGACTCTGATAATTCAACAATACCTATTGTCGCTGATGTTAACTTCATGTCATGTACAAAGTGGACAGTGATGCCCATAAAACTTTTGGTCTGCATATCGGCAGTCCATATATCCGTCGTAATTGTGAAATACTTCGATTTTTTCAATATATTTTTAAATGCTGTTGAAATCACTTCGAACTTTCTATCAACATTATTTTTGATGGTGTTTCTGGTTGGTACTTTGTATAAAGGTGCCACTTGTTTCATCAAAGACAGAAAACCTTTACCCTCTACAATATTGAATGGCAAATTATCCTGAACAATAAATTTTATTAATGCTTCCGTTAGTTTCACATTTTTAGAGCCACCATCTAAAAATAAAAACAAATGATGCATTCATGCAAGTACTATAAACTTTTGCTTTACCTTTGAAAGATGAAATTGTTTTGAAGGTAGACACAATTGTAGCTTGCTTGTATAATGAGCTTGATTTTTCTGTACTTGTGCTTGGTTCAACATCATATTCAGAAACCGTCATTGTTGAAGTTGATGAATGATCATCATCATCAAATTCTTGTGAAGCAATCAGATTTTTCTAGAAATAATATTAACTAATAAATTCATTAACAATTGCGGTTCTATTAGTCATACCTCATCTTGATGTAGTGAACTACTAGTCCCAGCCGTTTCTACATCCATTCGACTTTCGGGTTGGGATGGACGTTTTTTCTTCTTTGGTTCATCAGTCTCCTTTTTCTCCTCAGTTAAATGTTGTAAGATGGAGGAGTGTTTTTGTTTTAAATGTGTTTTCAAATTTGTTGTATTGCCCGAAGTCTTCAGCACCTTGGCACACAAATTGCATTTAGCAGTATTGGGAGTAACTTTTTGAAAATGTTTCCAAATGTTACTTCTCGGAGGAGCCATATTTTCAGGACCAACAATCAGTCACTTTAAATTTATGTAATAAATCAAGATTATTTTATTTTCAACTTCACTAAACTTTTGAACAATCACACTATTATTTATTCACAGCAAACACTTTCAAAGCTCTTTGCAGACTGCAGAAAATTTTTTTGTTGAGGTGTATTTATAAACTTCGAACGGGTATTCCCCGACAAAAATTTTCGGGGAAGAACTGGATTCCGTTCAAGTAATTCAAAGGAATCCCAATTATAGCCGATAATTCGGGTACCTATTGTATCAAATACAGGTACCTAATAAGTTATTTGCGCTTCTCGACGCTAGATGGTGCTGAGAAATTTAACGAGTGATAAAACAAACTAGATTGAAGTTTCGCCAAATTGTGGTGCGTGCAATTTGCAATTAATTAGTTTTTTGATATAGGTATTTACACAAAAATATCGATATATTTTGCGATATATCGAAACTATTACATCGATATTTATATATCGATATATTTGAAAAAATATCGATATATTTGATATATCGATGTATCGTTGCCATCCCTAACCGTGGCAGCAGTGTACGACTCGCCCCTCTGCACACCTCGCCTAGTTTTACACTAGTACACTACGTTGACACTCTGTTTACTTCTTACTCAATGCTAATACATATTCCTCTCACCGAAAATAACTTTAATGAAGAACTAAGAACAATAAAAACAATAGCATGTTTACAGTACAAAAATAATAGATAAATTCGTAAAAAAGAAAAAAACTACAAAAATATTTGTTTTGTCCTACACAATGCCAATTTTCGCTTTTCCCGGCTGCATTGTTACGCGAAAGTAAGCATTTGCGCGGCAAGACTGGAAAATTAAAAAAAAAATCGGCCCTTTCGTTTACATAGTCATATCTCGAAAATTAAATGTTGGATCGAAAAACTTTATGGGGATCTTTGATACGGATTAATTCTGCGACTGATATGACGCCATCAGATTTTTAATTTTCGGAAACAAAAATTGAAAAAATCTTCAAAACATCCTCAGAAAACAATTGAAAATCGACTGTACATCTTAAACGGTGCCCCCTACGAAAAAATAGCTCTTACCTT
The DNA here is from genome assembly GCA_910593695.2 of Ocypus olens. NCBI lineage: Eukaryota > Metazoa > Arthropoda > Insecta > Coleoptera > Staphylinidae > Ocypus > Ocypus olens. The sequence goes on from OU343047.1 coordinate 39,066,749, forward strand.
TTCGACGCAGAATGTAATTGTAAATCACCTGCTCTATATTTTTTTTTTCGCGGAGTTAAACATTGTCGCTCTAGAATTTTTTTATTGAAATAGCGGGTGGTTTTCTTTGAATAACTCCTCGAGGGTTAGAGCTATCGAAAAAGCGTTCAAACATAAAATGTCGAAAAGAGTCCGTTCTACAAAACTCTGTGAAAATTGGTTGCTTCTGGAAGCGTCCAAAATGTCACTTTTTAGAAAAACGCCTGAGGGGTTGCAACCGAAATGTCGATTTTCAAAAATTCGCAAGGGATGACTTGGAGATTTGGTTCCTGGACGGGCCCCGGCGCTCATCCGAAAAAAAATTAAAAAATGAGAGGCTGGCAACCCCTAATGTGAAGAGTTGAATGTAGGGGTTGAAATTTTGGGGATCGTATTTTTTATTTTCTTTCGATTTTTCGTGAAAATTTCAACTTCCTATATACACCCGTTCTGCACATATAGTATTTCGAGGCTTACGCTTACTTGGTAGTAAAATTATCAAACAATAAGACCATGTTTTGGCTCTCCATTCAATAATGTGCAATAATTTACTAATTACATTTTGTAAATTAAATAATCATTTGTATCCTTTTGCTGTAGTATTATCCGTCAATTTCAATCTGAGTGGTGAGGAGGCGGGCCGCGCACCGAGCATCCAAGCGAGAGGAACAAACAATTTCCCGAGTATAATCGGAGACAAAAATTGGGCGGTTTTTAGCAGTCCAGAGAAGGTCGTCATTCGGCTCGTACGCCTGTCGCCAGACACGTGCGAGCCTCCCGCAGGGAACGCACACCGTTTTTAACAGATTATGATAATTTTTGCCATTGAATGTCCTAAACGAACGCACTCCGGATTATACCGATGGCCTTCTCCCGCCCTACGCCCATCCATTTGCCAGTGCGCAACTACTCTAGTTGAGATTGATGGATTATATGCATTGATATTCCAATGAGAATACAACTCATGGCCTACTAGAATGTATTTTGAGCCAATCAGATGCAACAAAATGCATAGCAGCATCTGTATCACCTCGATGATAAAAAACAAAAGTGGCGGTGATATTTTATTGTGGTCCTGTCAGAATTTTAAACCTCAAAATGGACATACTAAATTATTGGGATGCAGTTTCTAACTGTGAAATCAGTGAAATGGTGAAAAATACGACGCCCAGAAACACCGCGAGGAATAAAGAGTCACAGTGCCGACAGTTTATGGAGTCTGTGCTGCAAGAAACTACAAGACGAATTAAAACATTGCAATATGTGAGTTGTCATCAAGATTATAAAATGTTATTCGTTATATTCTCTCACTAAATATAACTCGTGGTACGATTAATAACCGATGATATTTAGTCGTTGAAACCGAAGCAGCACATTCAACTCGCGCCAGCGCTCGTTGAATCTGCAGCTCGGTTTCAACTCCAAAATATCATCGGTAATAATCATACCACTCGTTGTATTACGGCTGAAAATAATATTGTTACACATTAATCTCAAAAACCCATAAAAAATGTTTTTATACTCCCATAAATCAACTAACACTTGCGTAAACGGTGAGCGTAATCGGAAATGCGGCCGAGGAGAGAGATGTACCCACCCATAGCGAAAGAGTGACAGAAAAATAAGTGTTCGGCTCGTTACAGCAAGAAAATGTAAAATAGTACGGAACGAATAATCAAATTGTGGGTAAACTACCGGATATGTTTTTATGATTTAAACACTATTGGCAAATCAAACAGTACCACTGTCCATGCATTACCATTAAACATAAGTTTGCACCATATGTATCTCAGAAGGTACGGTATTAAAGCAAAATGACTGACCGGGCTCGGCTAATAGAATTAATACTTGCATTACTTATTTATTCTATTTTACATTGAGTTGTAATGTAGGTACTTATTTGTTGGGTCCTTATTATTCATGTTTGATGTAATCTTACAACAAATGACATTTGTCACATTTTTTCCAAGGCACGCTAATTATAATTTTTGAAAAATATAATTTTAAATGGAAGATTTATTTTAATATTTTTTCGAGAAAAATATTGAACGAAAAACAACATATTGGATATTATTGGATTCAGAAAACTAATATCTAATGAAATAAAATTAAACCGTTATAGGCAGCCATTTAAAAATTTGAAGTTGGCTATTATTTAATATATCGGGTGTGTATAAATTGGCGGATAATCTACACGTGACGATATTCTTTCAAAAATTCTAAGCAGCATATTCTAAGCAGCCTATCTTAATTCTAAAATGTTGTACCATGCTTCCTGATTCTTCACGAGGTCCTCTAAGTTTGAATATCCAGTCGTTAAATATGCGTTATTATTCATTATTAATTCACAGAAAACCCTGCAATTTCGACAGTATGACTAGTTTAAAAATTATTTGTCAGTGTGTGCTATCTTTCTATCTCAAACTTGTATTTTTAACACTTCTTAATTAACTTATTTTCATAAAAAATACGTTCGGCAACGTGACACCCGCTTATGTCACTTTGACACAAATAATTCATTCAAACTGTTTTTTGTGTTTTTTCGTTTTGTTTTGTTCAATTACAATGGATTTTACTCATAATTTGTATTACCTTACATCTGTAAATAAACCCCGCTCTATCTATCTATTACCTTCTACTCTGAACCATGAGAGTATTGATAAGCAGGGCAGGTCGTGAATGCTATGTTGCCAAATGTACATTTCTTTTAAATGGCTCCAGGGGCTCGATTCTGCTAATCGGTGACTCTTGTCACCGGTGCTTTTTGTCACCGAAATGACGTAAATTGCGTGCGACCGTATTCTGCTAACATATGAGTTTTGCCATCGATGACAAAAATCGGTGGCTTTTTACGAGTGCTATGTAGGTGGTGACAAAGTGACAGTTCGCGTGAGTTTGTGTTTCGTGATCCACCTGAAATTTTCAATTCCTTTTATAAACTATTTTAGTTGACTGACGACTGTTTTATTGTAAGTGGTAAGTAATATAATCGGTACGATGATTATGCAGTAGCGTTTTAGTCTTATTAACGGTTTGCATTTTATAGGTTGGGTTATTAATTAGGGACGATTTTTTAATGATGCCCGTATTAAACGAGTTACAAGAGGAAGAAAATGAAGCCCTTCAAGAGCAAACATGGCAAAAAGGGTAATCCTTTAATTGCATTAAATGACCGGCAATTTCTTCCTTTATTTCGGTTGACGAAAGAGTTGTTCCATTTTATTGTGGAAATCCTAACACCATTTCTGAGGCCCCCCAGGCGTGATGATTTTTTAGACATTCCAACACGTGTAAGTGTTTTGTGTACTGTGTTAACATGTTGCTTTTTATCTTCGGAGTAATATACTATAACTTATCACAGATAGTAGCTATCAGCATGATGTTGGCTGCAACTGGTTTGTTGGCATATCTCAGAGTAGTGTAAGCCGTTCCATAACTGAGGTTACGCAGGCATTTAACGAACCGGATGTATTTAATAGATTTGTTAAATTTTCACGAAATGTACAGGAATTACAACATACCAGGGAGAGGTAAGTAAACATAAATAATAGGAATGTTAGCTTTTTTTCTTTATAGGTATTTCCCATGCTCCCGGTAAGCACTGCTAGACGAAGTTCATGCCCGCCTGCCTGCTTTCGGATGGACAATCCGTTTGGGCGCAGCAACAATTTCTCCAGGAGCAGTGCTTGGACCCTGTTCACGTAAAGTTGAGCAGCTTGGTAAATTAGAATCTGCGGGTATCTTCTTTAAAACATAAAGTAGGCTCAAGCTGAGGGACTTTTTAAACAAGAATAATAATATAATATGGATATATTTTCTGTTTATTTATGAATAAATGTTCTATTCATGTAAGCCAAACTTGATTGTTTTCTCTTTCTACAACCCATCTATACTTATTTCCACTTATTCCAGGAATATACTTAATATTGCTCAAAAATGGTAAGTAAATGAACTACGAGATAACTCATTGTCGGCTTACTGGACCAGAATGCAGGTTACACGTTATCTCTTATTTGGCAGCCAACATATTCAAATCTGTGTTTACATTCAATCAAAACATTTTGTAAACTACTACACTAGATATATATTACTTCAATACTTTTAAAATACAGCAAACTTGAAGTATTCCTATAAATTATTATTAATGAGAAAATTTTTATTTCAATAATCATCTGAAAAGGTGCATCACTATCAAACTGCGAAGTTTGCCATTTTTAACATGTCAAAAAATCGTCAGTTCCCATGTCAATAAATTAAATTTTTTTTCTGCGTACTTACATATTTTTACTGAAACAAATATTTGACTGAAAAATGTACCCAAATTTTCAAAACTTAGGTATATTATTCTTATTTTAACAGTTGTAGAAAAAATATTGTGTGAAATCTGTTATATTTAGCGCATTCTCAGAGCATGGGGTGTAAAAGTTATTTTAATTTTTCAAATAAAGATTTATTTAAACTTCCACTCTTTATGGGGCCCAACCATACCATTCAACGTAGCAGTTATCTCGCTCCACAACATTAAATAATTCTCTCTAGTAAAGGAATTACTAAATTTGTGCAATTTTACAGACGCTTGTTACATGCGTAATTATCCCATCGTTTCATTCTAAATACGTAAATTAAAAGTGAAAATAAAAAATATTTGCCCTAAAAACGCACTTTATCGTGTTTTTTGTGTGCTAAGTCTTTTATTCCATAGCAAATATATTTGAATTTGGCGGTTTGTTGGCCGCCATTAACAAGAAATCAACGTTACCGTTTAGTTTCGGTGACAAAAGCCATCGGTGACTTTTCGCATCTCACCATGCGACGAGAATACCATCTCACCAGAAATGTCAAAAAACCGTGCAATGAAAATCGGTGGCAAAACTCACCGGTGACAAGAGTCACCGATTAGCAGAATCGAGCCCCTGATGACCTATGAGGCATGGTAGAACATTTTTTCATCAACATTTTCTATTCAGAATTATAGGAAGAACATCGCCACGTGTAGATTATCCGCCAATTTATACACACCCGATATTGTATTTAAATGACCTTTTTTTTTGACATAGGCCTGAGCCATACCGTCACACACGGCTAGGATAAATGACCATTGACTTTGGTTATTAGTTCATTCATATCGGTCAATAAATAACAAAATTATGGCATTGGGTACTTTTAACACTCAGTATGTCAGCATGGAGTCATTCCATATCAACTCGGACAATTTAGAAGAATTTAGTAGCTGGCATTTCTCAGATTTGGTTGAAAAAAATCAGGTTAGTTCCCATATATGAAAGAGAACTAAATCTAAAATTTTAGGTCTTCCGACATGAAGGGGGGCCCGTGAGGCGCCTTCAATGTTCGGCAATGGCACCATTTTCTGTGTTTTTAAAGAATAATTTTAAGAAAACTATGAGTAGTACAATAATAAGTAATATGTCAAAAAAACGCTCTCAGCACCAATAATTTAACTATTCTGACTACCTTTCACTTTAATCAATCATGGTACCAGAATGTAAGCCATTGTAATGTACAGCATGAAATGTATTAGAAAATAAAATTATAGATTGGTACCTTGAACCCTTTGACTATATACTGATGGACTGCTATTCCCCCTCCATTTCCCATATGATTACTGCTCCAAAAGTTGTCAACGAGCTGGAGCCCGATATAAGTCCCGCCCCGGAGCCGAAAATGGAGCGTAATTTAAAAACAGGAAAGCAGAAAAAAATGTTCTTGATGTATTCATCAGCAACGTGGAGAATGCAAATGCGAGCATATTTCGGCAACTTGGGTCCACTTTCCTGCCTGTTCTTCACAAGCAAAGCATCAACCCATAATTTGCGAAGTTCCGGATTTGATGGAAATCTAATACAGAATTTTAGATTATAAGTCAAAAGTCAACTGACGTGTACATCAGCTGACGAGTATTATAACCGCGTTGGCATATATACGTTGACGTATTGCAGCCTTTCGCATAGTAATATTTTGACATAGTTTGAATATTTGACAATATAAATGTTTATACAGTATGTTTTTTTTATCGTGGGCCATAGGATTTTACATGCTAAAAATTATACCTTGTGTTAATGTATATTATAACTAGAGAGCGGATTTCTATGTTTTTACATGTTTTGTTTGTTAATTCATACGAAGCTGGCGATTTGTATCTATACGTTTCTCTAGGAAATAAGCCGAAATCTCTAGTTTTATTTCGCATATAACTTAATATTTTATGATTTTACCGCATATAACTTATAAGTGCATATAATCCAATATAACCGCATATAATCCAATATAACCGCATATAATACAATATAATAGCATGAATTCATAAAAAAAATTACTATCTGAAGTGCGCGAAAACGTAAGAGCATGCATAATTTTACTAGAAAGGGGATTTCCCTAACTAGTATCGATCGACGCATTTTACGCACTTACTCCCATAAGGCCCATAACTTTCTACGGGTAAAGTTTAAGTGAATTAAGTTAATAACGTTAAGAAGCTAAAATGCCGTAAGTGAGATTAGCCAAAAGTGACCTACTCAGGAAGTGGATTGAAGGGTCAAAATATTTGACAACAGATGGGAAGGTGGTTTTCTGTAACGCTTGTTCGAAGCAGGTAGGTTGTTTTTTTTTACGTTATTGTGATTTTTGCAAACAATGTGTAGTGAACTGAAAAATAATAATATGAATACACGGTGTCTGTGTTCGAATGAACAGGCTCTCTACCATATTTTGAGCCGGGACAAAAATAATGATTTCTGAAATTGAACTGTTCCTACTTTTAATAGGTATCCCGCAACTAATTATTATTAAAAATGAACTACATGTTTGTGTTCACTGGTAAATAAACACTCAAGGAATAAAAAGGTCAAATACTAGTAATTTTTATCTAGTGTTATGGTTTATTTGTATTGACGAATAATAACTTTCGATAGTGGTGTCTGTGTTATTTTTATATCTGTCGCAAAAGCAGGGGCGGATGGTCCATAAGAAAGTTCGGGAAAATTCCCGGTGCGCGGCGCCCATAGATTTGAGTCAATTTGGCGTCGAAAATTATGTTAATTTTTTTTTGACTGCATAAAAATATAAATTTCAGTTTTTTTGGCGCCGGTAGATTGGATATCTGGTATAAGACACCCCATCCGTCGCTGGTCGTACCCATTAGTCCCTTGCTCATGTAATTCCTATATTTTCAAAAGCTGCTAAAACAAAGTCCCCTTATTGCAGATGTGTACAGGTTCCCAAAAAGTTCTTGTTTCGAGTTTTATATTACGGAAGTGGATTTATTTGAACTTTTTGTATAGCTACTTGAAAGCCTGTTCATTCATTCAAATATACCCTGTATATTTGATTTTCCCATTTCAATTATAAAAATATTTATATTATGGTGGACGAAACGACAGACGCTCGTGGACTTTACGTTGCAAACATGCTCGTTGGTATATTGAACGAGCATGAACCTCCAAAGTCGTACTTAATAAATTCGTCAGCTTTGGAGAAAACCAATCACTCAACAGTCGCTCGATTTGTGAATGATAGCTTGACACTTTTATTTTCTCCAAACCCAATAAAATCAGAAAATATAAAATTAATGTTGTCCGATGCAGCAGCATATATGATTAAAGCAGGACAGGCTCTACAAATATTCTATCCCAAAATGATACATTTTACCTGCATGGCTCACGGAATTAATCGATTAGCGGAATTCATTCGTTTGGAGTACCCCATTGTAAATAGAAGGCATTTTTAAAAGCCACCCGAACCGGTTATAACTAGATGGGGTACTTGGTTGGAAGCTGCCATATTCTACGCCGATAATTTTCAAAAATTAAAGGAGTATTTTCTAGAATTTGGCGATTAATCGGCTGCGGTAAAAGGATGCAAGGAATGTGTTTCCGATAAAAGAATAATGCATCAGTTGGCTTTTATTAAAGCACATTTTTATATGCTAATAGCAGAAATTAAAAATTTGGAAGCCGCCCAAATGCCCTTAGAGGATTCATTTAAAATTTTGGAAGACGTATACAAAAATTTAAAATTTGTTCCAGGCGACATTGGCAGTCAACTATTAACAAAATTTGATAAGGTATTAAATTTAAAAAAAATAATAATTTGTAGTATTTTGGGAGGACAAAATGACAACTGTCAAGATATTGATATACACCCCACTGACATTTCGTCCATGAAATATGCACCTATTACCTCGTGTGATGTTGAACGTTCTTTTTCAATGTACAAACGACATAATTTTACTATGGATAATATCTATAAATTGTTATTTATTTATTGTAATTCAGATGAATAAAATAGTATTATAATGTTTTCATTATTTTTCTCTAATCCAAAGTAATATATGAAATATAATATATGACAGTGTTTATGAAAATTGTGAATAAAACATATTGTTTACAGCATATATTTTTAACATACCCGCATATTTACCCATATTTGAAAAACGTTAGCGCATATATTGACCAATTTTAACCGCATAAGAAAAATTTATATTGACATTTTATAGCGCATAGAAATCCGCTCTCTAATTATAACATATAATTTTAAAGCAAATTTTAGTTAGTTATAAATCAATTACTTTTCCACATGATGCGCTTAATTAGATTAACTTAAACATGTTTTATTCCATTAAAAAATGAAATTCATTCACTAATCAATCTGACATTTCAGAAATTCAAGGTACTTTGATTATTTTTGCTCAGTTAAGTATTTTAAATAATTTCGTTTTTTAATGGAATAAAATATGTTTAAATTATTCTGACTAAGCGCATCATGTAGAAAAATAATTGATTTATTATTAACTAAAATTTCCTTCAACATTATATGATAAAATATACGTTAACACAAGGTATAATTTTTAGCATGTAAAATCCTATGGCCCACGATAAAAAAAATACCCTGTATATTCAAAGGTGTGAATAAATTGCAGGGTATCACAATATGCAATGCGAGCTCATAGAGTCATATGTCATAGACATAAAATAGCTATCAATTTAGTAACATACCGCAACCATTTAGGGTCCCTCCGTGCCACCGTTGCTTGGAGACACACATGACGCGGCGCTAGCAGTCCAATAGTATATAGTCAAAGCTTGAACCAAACACTGGGAAAAAATCCTAAACTTTGGTAAAATTCAGGGGGGTTATTTGCATAGGGAGAATTGGAAACGCGAGATCCACGCCATCTCACAGTCATCTGGCCCAACTAATGCAATACCACACTGCCAAATCTATGTACAAATCTTTGTAACCAAGCAATATTGCCATATTTTTGTTGGTTAAATTTATTTTAGGTATTTAAGAACATCCAAATATCTGGTAATATTCAAATTCCACTAGTGTTAATTGTTTGTTTAAGTCTATTTGATAAATTTTAAAGCGCAATAGACTTTTGAATAATTTCACAAATGAGATATGACAACATCTATTTCCCATCATATTGCCGGCCTTTTTAGACGTACATAACCTCATTAACGCCACGAGTTGAATTGTTATTGGGCCAGGTATTTATAATTCAAATTTAAATTAATATTCTTAAACCTAAAAGAGTGTGCAAGGGGTAAATTAAGTACTCTTAAGGCACCTTATTGCAGTAACATACCCGCGATTCAAATATTAAAAACAAAGCTTTCTTTACATTTCCGAAGTGTCCTAATTGCAGAGATGAATGGGTTAATTGTATTGAATGTATTACTCTAAAAAAAATCCACTTTCAAAAGTTATGCACATTTGTGAGGACCACTTTTTAAGTATTTATTAATTCCTGTAGAAAATATTTAAATTGGAATGCGATACCAACAATTTTTAACCCTTTGACCTACAACCACGAGTACTCCTCGTGTTTAAATGTTCGGGCCAAACACAACGACCACGAGCACATCTCGTGGCGCGCTGCTTGGGCCAAACACATCAATCACGAGCTCAACTCGTGGCGCAGCGGTTGCGTTAGTAGTGCTGCACAATGAATGCATTTTCTTGCGAAACAGAATTTTTTGAAGTCCATATTTTACGTATTCAGTTGTGCCATGAAAAAGCATGAATTTGTGCCCAAACAATTGGGCACGCCTCAGTGGGACTTGTTTCTGCTGATATTCCGTCGCGTCTGCATGGGTTGAATTGGTACACGTACGTCGCGACTGGAGCGCTATTAAAAGTGCACGCATTCGGACGTAAGGAAAGTAGGCCAAAGGGTTAATATACCTTCTTGTAGTACTTCTTCAAGTACAATTCCTGCAAAATCTTTTTTAAAACGGCCCCTTCAAAAATGTAGTTCACTTCATGATTTAACATCTGCCCCAAAAAGAATTCGTTTGGAAAAAATTTCAAGCGAATCCCCTTCAACATCATTTTGAGCTTTACTTTTTGCGTTTGATCAAGTCCAAGCTCTTAATAAAGCAAGTGTCTGCGATTTCCGCTTTTATTGATATTGATATCCACGCTCCTTACAAAACATTTTTCAGTAATAGTCAGCCAAAACCTTGGATTACTTATAACATACAACAGATGATCAAAACAAGAAATAATGCTTTAAGAAAATATAAAAGAACAAAAAAATTATCTGATTTAAACTACTATAAAAGTTTGAGGAACCTAACTACTGCAGCTATTCGAAATGAAAAAAAAGCTTACATTGCGTTTAAGGTTAACTTAAATAAAGATAACAAAAATCAACTGTGGTATGATTTAAAAAACCTAGGTATCTATAAAAAAAAAAAAAGGGTTCCATTCCGGATCATCTAAATGATGTTAATGCAATTAATACGCATTTTTCGTCTTATCTAACGCAAATCAATCCAGATCCTACTATTCTAAACTTTTATAACACTGCAAATACTTTTGAAAGCAATAATAAATTTCAATTTTCAACAGTAAATGAAAATAGCGTACTGCTGGCTTTAAGTAAACTTAAGCCGTCACAATACGGCAGTGACAATATTAACTCTAAAATGATCAATCTTTGCTGTCCTTTTTTAATACCTTTTATCATGCATATCATGAATGAAAGTATTAACACTCACACTTTTCCTGATGCGTGGAAACTATCTCTAATCATTCCAACTCCTAAAATAACCCACTAGTACTTGATGACCTGCGACCTATAAGTATTTTACCACTTCTATCAAAGTTGTTTGAAAAAATTCTGGAACAGCAAATTCAAGAGTATATAAAACTACACAAAATTCTGCCTGAATTTCAGTCCGGATTTCGCTCCTCCTATGGCTGCTCAACAGCACTATTAAAAATTACGGATGATATTTTAAAGTCAATTAATGATAATAAAGTATCTGTCTTAATTTTGCTAGACTATAGCAAGGCCTTTGACTGTGTCAATTATGAAATACTGGAGGCTATTCTTAAATTTATTGGATTTAGTTTATCATCGTGTGAGCTTTTAGGATCTTACTTAATTACTTAACAAATAGACAGCAAAAGGTGAAATGCTGCCAGAATATATCAGGTACAGCTAATATCCTGTCAGGGGTGCCTCAAGGCTCAATCCTGGGACCACTCTTATTTTTAATTTATACCTCTAACTTACATACTTACATTGAACATTGTCAGTATCATCAATATGCTGATGACACACAATTATATTTGTCATTTGATATAAATGTTTTAGCTAACTCTGAACTTAAAATAAATCAGGACTTACAAAATATATCTGAATTTTCAAGGCTTCACTTTCTAAAAATTAATCCTAAGAAAACAACTGCTATAGTGTTTGCATCGGAGCGAAATAGAACGGCTATTATGCAATCTATTAATATTAATTTAAATGGCATACCAATAGTATTTTCAGACTCTGTTAGAAACTTAGGTCTTCTAATGGACTACAAGCTCCGTTTCAGGGAACATGTTGAAATTGTAAACCGCCGTGCCTTTATTGCGCTCAAATCGATCTATATGAATAAAGACATCTTAGGTAGAGAAAGTAAGACCATTCTCTGTGAAGCTTTAGTTTTATCTAATTTCACTTTCTGTGACTCGATATATGGCAGCTGCATTGATAAGCTTTGCGAATCACGTATACAGAGAATGCAAAACTCATGTGCAAGGCTTATCTTTGGTATACGTAGAAAGAAAACAGTCCATCCATATATTAATAAACTTAACTGGCTTATAATGAAAAAACGTAGAATTTTGCATACTGCATGTCAATTTTATAAAATTATCTCTTCAAAATCTCCTCCATATTTATTCGAAAAACTAAGTTTCCGTACGGATATTCATAATATAAATATTCGACGCAAAGACGCCTTAACAATTCCTTCTCATCGATTGGAACTGTATAAACGAAGTTTCAGCTATAACATCTCTTACTACTATAATAAATTCAACTTTGGACATGCCACACTGCCCTCATTTAAACGTTATTTAAGAGATAAATTATTAATGGAACAAAGTAAATTCACTTGATTACTAGGAGCATATTATTTAGTCCAGACTTTTTTTTTTTTTTTTTTATTTTTTTTATTATTTTCTTTTTGTAAGTCATCTTTTTTTTTTTATTCTATTTTTCATCTTTTGTATATAATATTTGTTTTAGATAATCTTAGAATCATCGGATCTATTCATTGTTTATAAACTTAATATATTAACTAACTTCGATTTAGCGATCTAGAGGAAGTAACAGCAGTATCAGATACTATGTACTTAGTACATGTGTCTGATATATAAGCTGATCTAGATTGTGTTTGTTGCTCAGTTATTTAAACTTTATTAAACTTTATTATTTTCATGTATCATATATCGTTTATTAGTTATATCTCTTTTTATGTATATCTTTGAGTTAGCAAATAAACACATTTATTATTATTATTATTATTATTATTTGGATGCCTCGCACTGATGAGAACCAAAAAGTTCGAAACACTTGAATTGTAAAGTCGTAATTTTAAATTTCCCGCTGGCTCGATGTGTTTGGCCAGATGACTCGCAGACGACGCTGATGGCGTTTCCAAAAGTTAACATTGAACTGTCCCTCTTTATCCTTAATGCTCTGTGGTAAAATTTGACAACTGGGCTCATTAAATGTAAAAATATGGATTAAAGTGAAAAGTAGTCAGAATAATTGAATTCTCGGTGCTGAGAGGTTTCTTTTGATATACCACTTATTATTGTACGAAGCGTAGTTTTCTAGCAATTAATTCTTTAAAAACAAAGAAAAAGGGCACGTCTCTTGAGGTCGGGAGGTTCAAGTTTTATATTTTGTATTCTTTCCTGTATGGTAACTAACCTGATTTTTTTCAACCAAATCTGAGATATGCCAACTACCATAATTGTCGGAGTTGATATAGAATCACTCCATAGTCAGCTAATTGTTAGTATCGGTCAGTGTAACATTTGGATAACCTAAAATTGACTCACACGTATCAATCTAGTAAAATGACTTTGTTAAAAAATAAATAGTTGAAAAGCAAATCACAACTCGTTTTAATGAATATCCATAATTATTTTTGAATAAAGCACCATCGGAATGGATGAAATGCATTACATTTGCACATGGAACAAATCAGTTAGTGGTTTTAGCTGTACTAAAAATTAGGCTGAGTAGACATGACACATGACAAGTTATCCACAGCGATGACATCCGCTGTAATATAAACTGATCAGCACAGTGATGTCAAATTTACACATCTGTTAAAACATGAAATTTAAGTAATTAGTCGGAATTGTTAGTGATAAAATTATAGTTTGCAATATTGAATTGAAAATTATAAACAAAAATGTTATATTTTCACTCTGTTAATTATTGTAATTAACAGAATTTTTTAGAAACCTGTGATAAAAGATTTGGCAATGCCGATACACAAGCACATTATCGAAAATTCTTTTGCCAACTACATAAAAAAGTCTCAATCAATTACAGTCATCCATATTTATAAATATAAATAGCTCATCTTTATTATTGTAAGTCGGTTCAGTCAGTCTTAACTCATATCGCATAACATGTAGTCAATAGTGTGTCTTAATCTATAGTACTTACTAATGCATTGGTTCCTTTTGACTTATGAAATTCATATAATTCCTCTAATGGAAAATCTGAGCAAACATCTCCATTTATAACAAAGAAGGCACTAGGATTGCCTAACCGAATTTGGTCTCTAAAATGATAAAGGCCTCCGGCTGTGCCCAATGCTGTAAATTCTTGTAAATACCTATAATTAAATTAATTAATTCCGCATATATGTATATACATTAGAAAATACCTTATATTAATATTGTACTGTTGTTGCATGTCAGTGATAAATTGTTGTATTTGTGACGACGCATAATAACCTATTAACAAAATTTCCTGCAGCTGTTTTACTGAAACACATGCTTCAATATGATGTTGAATCAAAGGAAGACCGGCCACCATAAATAATGGTTTAGGAATATCCAGTGATAGAGGGCGGAATCGGGTGCCTAGAATATATTTCCGTAAAATGTTTACTGATGAGTTTTTGGGGTTATATCACTTGTATTACCTTTTTGGGGTCCCCCAATAAGAATAATTGCTTTCAGCATAGCTACGGTTAACTATTAGCGAATATGGAATATGGAAACATTGAAAAATTCACTGCATTAGCATTTTGTTATCAAAGGACACGTCTAACAAAAACGTCATTCGACATTAACAAATAGGTATATATTGGCCAATGGGATCAGCTGGTCTTCTCTCTCATTACACCTAAATATTATTACTACCAATTTATATTGTTGGATGGGATATATTGGGTTGCCTAAAACTAGTACAATTTAAACAGGGCATAAGAAAGTGTGCTTTACGCCGCTAATATTGGATGACGCCACAATAGAAATTTGATAGATTTCAGTAAATTATGTTTGTTGCTAACACTAGATGGCGCTTTAAAGGTAAAATTAATCTACATGCCATGCATGATGTAATTATACATGGTGTGTACCTTTGACTATATACTATTGGACTGCTAGTCCCCCTCCATTTCCCATATGATCACTGCTCCGAAAGTTGTCCACGAGCTGGAGCCCGATATAAGTCCCGCCCCGGAGCCGAAAATGGAGCGTAATTTAAAAACCGGAAAACAACAAAAAATATTTCTCGATGTATTCATCAGCAACGTGGAGAATGCAAATGCGAGCATATTTCGGCAACTCGGATCCACTTTCCTGCCTGTTATTTACCAGCAAAGCAGCAACCCATAATTTGCGAAGTTCTGGATTTGATGGAAATGTATTACAGAATTTTAGGTTATAAGTCAAAAGTCAACTGACGTGTAAATCAGCTGACGAGTATTATAACCGCGTTGGCATATATACGTGGACGTATTGCAGCCTTTCGCATAGCAATATTTTGATACAGTGTAAATATTTGACAATATATGTGTTTATATATTCAAAGGTGTGAATAAATTGCAGGGTATCACAAAATGCAATGCGAGCTCATAGAATCATATGTCATAGACACAAAATAGCTACCAATTTAGTAACATAC
The DNA here is from genome assembly GCA_910593695.2 of Ocypus olens. NCBI lineage: Eukaryota > Metazoa > Arthropoda > Insecta > Coleoptera > Staphylinidae > Ocypus > Ocypus olens. The sequence goes on from OU343047.1 coordinate 39,082,230, forward strand.
CGCAACCATTTAGGGTCCCGCCGCGCCACCGTTGCTTGGAGACACTCATGAAGCGGCGCTAGCAGTCCAATAGTATATAGTCAAAGGTGTGTACAGATCGACGCGTTTTCTTTCTAAAATCGTCCCTTTTTGTCAGATTTTCGTCCCGACGCTCCCAATGTTACCAACCCTGAAAGGAATTTCGGTTTTGTCTATAAAGTCGGTATAAATAATATGGGCATCTTTGTTGCACTCGCTCCATATATTATGCCGAACTTTTTCAATGACAAATATCTTATAATTATTTCAGTACATTTTTACAGTAATAAAAGGTTCATAAGAGAGCTACTTTATTTATGATTAAATGAATTCATGATCAATAAATTATATAATTAACATATTTATTCCCACATATTTTTTGAAAAATAGTTTCGTATTATTAAAAATGGTGATGTGGCCATCATGTTACTTTCTCCGACTTGATGGTATCATTTATATTTACGCTTTCATGGTTTATTTTCAATTTTAATCATATTTTAAATGTACCACGAGCGTTGCGCAAACTCGGATGAAACTGACGTTTAAAACGTCAAATTATGAAAGATGGAAAAATTATACTTCAAATTCAAAAACTCGGTTTACTCAAAAACTAATGAGAATGTGAAAAAAACGTATTCTTTAGAAGTTGTTCATTTTGGCATTCTCTACAATTATTATTCACATAAATTTGCTGTAACTATTATCGTTTCATAATTATAAACCAAAAATTAAAAAGTTAATAATAATTTTTTTTCTCAAATAGCAATAATCCTATAAAAAAAATATTTTCAAGCAAAAGATGTGCATTTCTTTGTTGTCTTCAATGTTTGTTTAAATATTTTTGTGTTATCTTTCATATTTAAGAAAATATTGGCAAAAAACAAAAAACAGTTAAGGTAAACACCCACTTCCGGTGTACGAAATTTTACCAAAAGCTTTTCAGTTCTTCGGATTATCAAATAAGACGTATGTTCAAAGTTCTTGTTAGTGTTCACATCCTCAATTAAAAGTTCTGAAACAAACATTTCAAATATCACAAGTAATAACGCACATTGGCGTGATGTCAGTAAGGATGTTTTATGTTTAGTTTTTATTGTACAATTTTTTTGTAATCGGTTCCAATTGTTTATCAGATTCTTGTGAATAACTCATGATGAATGCGTTATTGGAATGTACTACACAAAATTTCTTTAAATAAATATTTCCCTTGACGTTTTAAATGAAAATATTCTATATATTACAGATATTTCTTTACATATTGTTGGCTTACAACCAAAACCAGTTCTTGCAAAACCATATATGTGTATCATAAATGGAAAACTCGAATAGGCATATGTACAGAATAGACTAGAAGATTTTTGATGTAATGTTAAACTTCAATATCTCAAAACTGTAGAATTGTAACTTATCTGGTTTAGGGTTTAGGTTGTAAGCCAACGATATATATGTATCAAAAATATAAACAATTACATACTTACTTTTCATCATTTCAAATAGCAGCAGTAAGACTTTGGATATATATTTACAAAAATTGTTTTTAATGCACACAGACATTACTTACCGATACAGGGAAAACATCAAAACACCAAGTTTACAAATGTAATACACTAAATTCATGAACATAAATATTGTCCACTTTAAATAACACATGTTGGTATACTGTAATTTGTATTTATTTATATACACTGTACATTTGTACGTAATAATAACGTATTGGTTCAAGTAAAATGGAAAACGGACCCAAAGGTTAGGCAAAATACAAAATATTAATAATATATTTTTCATATCTTATTAAATAAAATAAACGTTGTTGAATCGTTTTTGATTGAGAAAGTTGTCCATTACTCGGCCGAATCATTTTCTCCACAGGTGGCGTCTAATAAAATGGTAGCAGTTTCATTGCCCAGCAGGTTTCATCCAATGAAATGACGACGATTTTACTTTCTCAACAGTTTAGTTGTTACTACGGTTACCATTTGTTTGTGTAAACATGTATACATAAACGTCACACTATCTCCAGCGGAGGAGGACGATACAATTTAATATAAACAGAAAAATCTTTAGGTATTTATTTAATATGATGTGAAAAAGTATAGTATTAAGCTCGTGAGCAAGTTGGCCATTGCCTACGGCTTGTGTTGCAAACTTCACCCTTGTGGCAATAGCCAACTTTCTCACCAGTTTAATAATATACTATTTTCGCAACTTATTAAATAATATAAACGTTGTTAAATCGTTTTTGATTGAGAAAGTTGACCATTATTCGGCCGAATCATTTTCTACACAGGTGACGTCCAATCAAATGATAGCGGTTTCATTGCCCAACAGTTTAGTTGTTACTATGGTTACGATTCGTTTTTTGTCAGCGAACTGCCGCAATTTCCAAATAGAAAAATTATTCGTTATAATTTAATACAAACAGAAAAAATCTTTAGGTAATTATTTAATATGATGCGAAAAAGTATAGTATCAAACTCGTGAACAAGTTGGCCACTCGGGTGAATTGCAACACCACGGGTGTGAAGCCGATATACGAATATCGGCAACACGAAAGTATGTGGGCCACCCCAGGACAGTGGGGCGAGGGGGAATTTCAAATTTGCCGCTTTTGTAAAGATGGTTTCCTCGATGTTGCCAGATTTATCAAAGATCTTATTATGGGGATTACCGTTTTTAATAATCTTAAAATTTCACTACAAAGTAATAATTTTAACAATTAAAATTATGTTTTAAACATAATTAGACTCATTATCGCTTATATTTGTCATAATAACTCATGAAAGTATAATATTACTGTTTATTAAATATAATCATGTGCATTGTATATTTTATACTTCGATGTATATGCGGCAACGCTTAATGAGTCTCACTATTTTTATTAACTAACCTTAATAGTGCTGCGAGTGCTAGTAATTCATGTTTGAAGGTAAGTTATTATATATTCTGTCTTATAAACTCGTCAATTGTATTTATTAGTAATGGAAACATCAAATGGCCGTATTAAATATTCTTGTAAATATCCAGAATGTCAAAATTCTTTCTTTTCCGATACCTATAACTAATGTCGACTACAAAAATAATCATTTCTATAAATTTCTCAAAAATGAAGAATATCTTAAAACATGGAAAACCATTTATGATATTGAACAACTTCATTGTTTAAATGTTCGTTCATGTGAAGATCATTTTATTCATAAACATTTTCTTAACCATTTCTGCAAAAAATTGAATTGCAATGCTGTTCCGACACCAAGAAGTAAGACAATATAGCTACACTAATTTACTTTTTAACTATTTTAATGTCATGAATCCTGGATACGAGCAAACAACTGACTTGTTACGACGCCTGAAAGAAATATCCTAAGAAGAATGAAGAAACCTGATGGAACATTGCTCATGGACAAGACCCTAATACCCGGTTGTTGTGATATTTTTATATTTGATAATTTTGTTAATAATAATGTGTATAATTATTCTGCTAAATATATTTTTTCCATGTAGGCCTATTTTTATTTTTATTTTGTGAAATTCAATCTTTTTTCTTTTACCAAAACCAGTAACTTCTTCATTTATGTTCTATCTAAAAGTATAATCAATTATGTGCTCGAAATACATAATTGATTATATTTTTAGTGTTATTAAATTGAAATATATCGTGTAGACGAGTATAAAATTTTTAAATTTTGGCGGAAACCGTAGTAATTTGCCACCCCGACACCAGGTGGCGCCAAAAATCGTGTTTCCGAAATTTAACATGCAGGTTTCACTTTGGCAATGGCCAACTTTATCACTCGTTTAATAATATACTATTATTGCTCATTTTTGCAATTTAATAACCGCAATCAAGAATTTGGAAACAGCTCAAATGCAAAAAAATTTGAATAAGTGTATGAAAATTTAAAATAAGTTCCCTACTTATTGTAAAAATTTAATGGCGTATTACATCGAAATCCGCGATACCTCCAAAAAAATTCAAATGATTTGTGGAATTTTAAAAGGCGAGACTGAGGAGGATTTAATAAATTTTAACATGAACCCCATGGACTCATTTAATTTTACGATCGAAATTCTAAATCAAATTTTGGTCCTTCATTGTAATTACAATAAATCAATTATCATCAGTTGCTATTCGTATTTTTTATCTTTCAACATTATTTTTAATTAAACCGCATATAAAATCAGTATTTGAATCAGTTTGTCGCATATATTGGCTAATTTTAAGCGCATTTGAAATAATTATAATGCCTTTGTTTAACACATATAAATCCGGACTTTACTGATAAGCAACACCAATTTAAAATTGTTTTCGAATAATTTTTTCACCTGGTAACATTGTATTAACTATAAGTTGTAAATCTCAAAAACAGAATGGTGCGTTTAAGTAATTTATTTTATCCTGTAATGTTAACATGCCAATAACTCCTTAGTAACGAGTTACATTAAGGTACCTTTAACAAGACTAAAAAAAATTAAAATTTAAGAAATTCTTAACAACACCAGTGTTAAGAAATTCTTGCTATGGAGATATTGACAAACAAACATGATTTCGCTTTTTGACAGTTTTCATTAAACATTTTTCAAATTAGAAAAAAATTGAAAAAGGATAAAATATTGTTGTTTGTCCGCCTTGGGGTGCATTGCCTTGTAGTAGATGTAGTAGATTTCGGGGTCTCCTGAATTGTCTAGTTGTATCTGGACTTATCAACAGTGACGGCTCGTTGGGAACGGCAGACTCGGCCGGGCCGTACCGTTAAATTACATTAAGACAAATACTAAAATTTTTATTTTCTGAGAAAATAAATATTGCGCATTTTTGATAATGAATATACATATTTTAGGCTAATAGCTGATAATATTAATAAGCACTCAGTATAAGGCCGATAAACGTGGGAATTAATTTTCATTTAATATACCGGGTGACCCAGGGATCTGTAAAAGCCCCATAACTTATTTGCTATTTGAGATATCGACTTCTAGTTTTCTTGAACTGGTACCCACACTTATTCTACATGTTTTAAAAATATGTATGTTAGTGTACAGGGTGTCCCAATATACATAACAGAACACAGTTATGTTAAATGGAACACCCTATATTTTATACTTTATTTTCAACCCTCTTGAGAAGCTGATAAAAATAGTATAAGATAGTATGGGTCTATTATGGACGATTGGTTAGTTATGGACAAATTTGTAGCAAAAACAATGACACATTGAAAAAATTGCAGAAGCGCTCCTAGCAAAGCTACCGTCATTTTTTCTACACTAAAGAATTTTCCACATCATGAAGAATAATACAAATCGGCTTTGGTTCTTTTTTGTTCATACTGCTATATAGGGTGTCAACATACGCAAAACAATGGATAACTATTTTGTTTTCAAGTGGAACACCCTATATAAATTGCCACCAATCTATGGCATTTTTAATAAGCTTTCCAATGATATACAATTTGTATAACAAAATATTAAGGATTCTTGAGATTTATCAATAAAAACATATTTCTTTTGCCACCTTCTGCTGATTTTTAAATTTTCAGCCAAAACTATGCATTTTCAGGAAAAATTATAACAGACCAAAGTTGTAGAGCGAAAAATTTCCGATCGACATAGGTCTTTCAACTTTTAAGATAATGCGTGCAGAATGGCGGGCAGAGTGCGCAAAATCGTGACCGTATATGCATTTTAGCGTTTTCTTTTCAAATTTTTTATTAATATATTGCACTATACTTTATTTTCCGCACCCTCCAGCGGAAAATCAAAAAATTATAGGGCAATTCAAATGTCCAATTTCGATTGAAAATGTTCCGCTCTACAACTCTTAATAGAAGGAATTTTTGCCTAAAATGCATAGTTTCAGCTAAAAATGCAAATTGAAAATGTATCAATTTTCGCGTTTTTTAGTGGTTTTCTGAATTTTCAGCGAAAACTATGCATTTAGAGCAAAAATTGCTTCTATAAAGAATTGTAGAGCGGAACATTTTCAATCGATGTGGGTCATTTGAATTATTCTACAATTACCCGTTTTTCCGCTAGAGGGCGTGTAAAATAAAGTACAACTTTAGTCTTTTATTATTTTTTCAGCAAATTGATAGTTTTGGCTGAAAATCCAAAAATGAGCAGGAGGTGACAAAAGAAAAATGTTTTTATGGATAAATCTCAAGAATCCTTAATATTTCATTATACAAATTGTACATCATTGAAAAGCTTATCAAAAATGCCATGCATTGGTGGCAAGATATATAGGGTGTTCCATTTGAAAAAAAATAGTTATCCATTGTTTTGCATATGTCGACACCCTGTATAGCAGTATGAACAAAAAAAAACCAAAGCCGATTTGGATTATTCTTCATGATGTGGAAAATTCTTTAGCGGATAAAAAATAACGCTAGCTTTGCCAGAAGCGCTTCTGCAATTTTTTCAATGTGTCCTTGTTTTTGCCTCCAATTTGCCCATAACTAACTAACCGTCCATAATAGACCCATGGTATCTTATACTATTTTTATCAGCTTCTCAAGAGGGTTGAAAATAAAGTATAAAATATAGGGTGTTCCGTTTAAAAAAACATAACTTTGTTCTGTTATGTATACTGGGACACCCTGTACAAAAACATATATATTTTTAAAATACGTAGAATAAGTGTGGGTACCAGTTCAAGAAAAGTAGAAGTCGAAATCTCAAATAGCAAATAAGTTATGGGGCTTTTACAGATCCCTGGGTCACCCGGTATGTTTACTTCGCAAGTTCGTATCCGTAAAATCGGCCAGCCGTAGATTTTCAGAATATTAAGATTAATGCAAGCGCTACGTCGTCACGAGTGTCTGTGCAGTTTCTATCGTTACATTTCACCAGAAGCATGAATGTACGTCCGCAAATGTTTTACTCCAGTACGGCCAGCTTGTGGCCGTACTCACACACAATACACCGATGCTCATGTGTCGATGGCATCGACTCGATAAAATTCGATTATGTTTCAGATCACAGATTTTTACTTTCTCCGTTACGAAGTACGAGAAAGTATTGTGATCGTGATTTTTTTTCCAAAAAATTTTTTTACGGAAATATCCGTTTTGGGGTCCCTAGATGCCATTTCAATAATTTCTGGAATTTTTTTTTTGTGTCTGTGTGTGTGTGTGTATGTGTGTGTGTGTATGTGTGTCTGTCTGTACGCGCTGTATCTCAAAAACTAATAGAGCAATTGATATGAAACTTTAAACATCCGTCTTATTTGATAATCTGAAGAACTGAAAAGCTTTTGGTAAAATTTCGTACACCGGAAGTGGGCGTTTACCTCAACTGTTTTTTGTTTTTTGCCAATATTTTCTTAAATATGAAAAATATCACAAAAACATTTAAACAAACTTTGAAGACAACAAAGAAATGAACATGTTTTGCTTGAAAACATTTTTTATAAAATCATTTTTATTCGAGAAAAAAAATTATTATTTTTTAATTTTTGGTTTATAATTATAAAACGATAATAGTTACTGCAAATGTATGTTAATAATAATTGTAGAGAATTGTAAAATGAACAACTTACAAAGAATAAGTTTTTTTCAAAATCCCTTTAGTTTTTGAATAAATTGAGTTTTTATATTTGAAGTATAATTTCTCCATCTTTCATCATTTTGACGTTTTAAACGTCAGTTTCCTCCGAGTTTAGAAAGCGCTCGATGTACATTTAAAATATGATTCAAATTGAAAATAAACAATGAAAGCGTAAATATAAATGATACCATCAAATCGAAGAAAGTAACATGATGGCCACATCACCATTTTTATTCTAGAACTAGTGGATTTATTTATTATTAACGTATACATCCTAGATATTTTGGATGGTTTATGTGAAATAATCAGTGTATAATTAACCATATTCTGTATATAACATGTTTAAAAATGTTATTGTTACTCCGAGACAGTGACGGTTCGCGGGTTTTTTTCTGGTACGGCCGAGGAACAAGAGGTGGTAATACAGATAGGTAAGGTCAGTTGCAGAGACGGCTGACTGCGTGACCGCACGTATCTGTATTACCACCTCTTGTTCCTCGGCCGTACCAAAAAAAACCCCGCGAACCGTCACTGCTCCGAGAACATTCTCTCTTATTTCTGAAAGCCGTGTGAAATTATTTAATGTGTATCGGAGGAGTATGGTTCGGTACGGCAGGTCGTTTAGTCTCAGTGCGCGTGCGCCAGAATAAAAATGATCAGATCTACTGTTCTAATTTGCTAGGTTTAGAAATAATAATTATGAAAGTTATTATTATTATTTATAAACCTAGGAATCTAGGTATTTTTAGAAAGGCAAGAAAAAGGACTCTTAAAATATACTGATTGTTCAATTAAAAAAAGTTTCTTTACATTTAGCAAAGGTCTTCTTACATAATTCATTAAAACCAGAATAACTCATAACAGTTAAATGTATCCCAAATACAATTTATTATCAGTTTAATTGGTATTAAAAACAACTGATGCAAATGCAAAAATATACCTAGTGTTCCATTTAAAAATGTTATTTTTTTATTATAGAGTCGAACAAATTATTGATAAATATTTACCCTTGTAAATACTACGCCTCCGCAAAGGTACAGTATATACATAATATTTAATAACTAGCAAAAAAATAAGTTGAATTACTGCAGCTTGGCCGACCACTTCCTTAGATCACGAGCCGCCACTGCTTATCAAACCTAGATCATAACATAATTTTAAGCAACGTGTTCATTTATTTAATAATAATAATAATAACGCATTGAAATGTATCAGGCTATATTTATGTTCGTATTGTGTATTATATTTATTGTTTCGTACTTTTTTTCATTGTACATGTTTAATTAACCCTGTAATTGGCCTAGAAAATGGCTGTTGGTTTTATATATAAATAAAAATAAATAAATAAATACCGCATGGAATTTGCGGAATGGCAAGCCAGAGGAACGGAAAAACAAGACATGAAAAAAAACGAAGAGTAAATTTTAAAAAAAATTAAGGAAGTTGGACTTATAATCGATAAAGTAAGACCTGGATTCGGTACTAGCAATTACGGGAATACCGCACCGGCATTTTCCACAATACTTCTACAACTGCACATATTGCTGGTCTGACGACCACCTAATTAAACGCGTTGGGACTATACTTGCAGCCATAGCCTCTGGGTACGAATTTGATCCAGAAAAGTTACAATATTTTTCTGAAACTCGACTTGTGTATGACTGGTATAACATGCTAGCGACTGTACACAAAATTTTAGTGCATGGTGCTCGAATGATGAATCATTCGATACCACTAGGACAAATGTCTGAGGAGGCTTCAGAAGCTAAAAATAAGGAAATAAGAAAAGTGAGATTGGGGCATAGACTTAAAACTTCGCGCTATCGAACTAATTATGATTTATTTAATTAAATATATGTTGATGTCATCTGACCCATTTATATCTTTATTGATAAAATAAGCTCAAAAAAATGTTTACAAAAACCATAAAGATTTGAAAGTGTTGTTAAACAATCAATAAATATAAATTTAAAAAATTATATTTTCTTTATTTTTACTGTCGAACCCTATTCCAATAATTTAAACACATTTAGATTGCAATACTAGCATTTCTGATTTTTGTCCACCTTGCCAAATCGCACATAGTGTGCCGTGTGTGGAATTTTCCCCTGCACACACTCCACTGTTGATTGCGGCAGTTGCCATGTGCCTTGTGCGCGATTCTCACTGAGCGAAGCTCGTCGCGTAAACTAACCGAGCGCCCGGCATGAAATTTTCGTAATTTCATCAGCTCTGAAAAACTTGACAACAGATTTTTTTTCAATTTTGCACAGACATTTACATTATTTTGGTCTATCGATTAAAGAATTTTGATAATTTTCCGAGCAATAATAACGACAACAGAAACACAATTTTCTCATTCAATCATCACTTCCTTTAACTAGTTTCTTAATGCATCAAATTACCTTTAAACTGTTTCAATGGAAAACAATAGATGAAAACAGTCACATTTAAATAATATATCACAATAATAAATTTTGACAAATATTTTGTATTTACAAAGATATACATAGTCTATTCATTTCTATATCAAAATCATGGGTATCCTCCCCCTTAAACAAACAAAGTGGGGTCGGTACCCCATTTTATTTTATTCACAGAGGGTACATTTGCATTTGTGTAACTTTTAAAAATATGTGAACTTGGAAGCGCAACTTTAGAAGAACAGACTGTAATTAAAAAAAAGTATAAAATATTTAACTGGGAGGCTAGCATCAACTTGGTCCCCCCAAATTTGAAACTGCTGTAACTTTTTACCTTAGTGGCAAAACTTATAAACTAGGTGGCACAACCTAAGTGCTTTCTGGCGAGATAAATTTGATTTGAAATTTTACTGAAAGCATTTCAGTTCTTTGTATTATCGAGAAAACCTTAAGTTTAAAGTTTAATTTGAAAATAATTTTTGAAACACACACAGCACAGATAGTTTAAGAAATTGTCTCATCTCAGGGGATCTCAAAATGGGCATACCTGTTGAAATGGAAAATTTTCATAAAAACAATACTTTCCCATACTTCATGAAGATAAAGTGAAAATGAAATTAAAAATATAAACTCCAAACTATTTATTACAAAAATATTACATAAATAAAATTAACATTCATATTTTAGTGTTTAATGCTCATAAAATAGGACAGTACATAATCGAAAGATAAATAATAAAAACGAACTGTTTCATAATTCAATTAAACAAGCTGAACCTTGAACTTGGCAAGATAGCCTTGTAAAATAGTTAGAGATTGCTGGTTTATTGAATTAACAAAAGTCGATAATCGTCCTGGTTGCGAAGAACCCAAGGCTTCCAAACTTTGTACCAGAAATTGTCTGGGTTCACTTATACCTGAAATAAATAATTTTTATTTACAACAGACATATATTAAAAGGTTATACCTTGAAGTGGATCCGATCTTGAATTATTAGCAAAGTTTAATTTTGCGCTTGATGTTTGATAAGTTGGTGTATCATCTACTTCGATGAAATGATCATCGGGGAATGTACTTTCATCTCTTGGCATTTCAAAGAAACACAGTAAAGCCTGAAATATGGTTACAATTAGTTTATTACTAAAAATAATTATTTTTTATAGCTACGTACTTGCAAGAGCTGAGACCAGTACTTTTGATACATTCCCATATACATTTCAGGACATTCACATAATAATTTTGTAACACCACATGCTACAATTTTCCTTTCGATTACTCCAGAAATTTTTTGCAATTCCGTTATAAACAGTTTTTCTAGTACCATCCCAAACATTCTAAAAATAAATATATTTTAACAATAGTCTTTTATATTACTTATTACTTACTGTGCTTGTATTCCATCAATGGTAGAGACTAATTCAACAGGAGAATATTTTACTGAATATAAGGAAAAGAATACTATAAGGCCAATTACATATTTAGTAGTTTTACTGGATGATAATCTCTGGAAGAGTAGGAAGAATATTTGCTTGTGATATGGTGCCAGAGCTTCTCTATAATTAAAAGATGTTTCAATTAGTATGTACAACCCTACAGTGCAATGTTTTAGAGGATCATAAAAAGTGAATTGGTAAATTTTAACATTATATTTTATAACTGAAATTTAATTTTAAAAAAGTGAGCATTTCTCGGTACTAAAATTTCAAATATTGAGACCACAATTGGGAAAATTAGAGTACTGAGAAATTATTCAGCACCAGCATATGAAAGGGTTTAAGAAATAAGAAGATTTAAGATGTAAACATTGAGAAAAGATTTGAAAAAACGTTTTATTGTTTATCTACCCACAAAAATATAATTACAATTATTAGAGCCAGTTTTGGGGCCCCCAACCTTTAAAATAATAAGATACGAGCTGATTATTGAACATTGAAATAGTTATTTATTATACGAATGTGGAATGTACGTAATTAGTCCCACATGAAAAAGTTTACCCGTGAGGTCAAAGAGTGAACGGGTAATTTTCTTAAGGGACTAATGAGTAATTCCACATGAGAATAATATAACATTTTATCCAAAATCGTCTGTAATTGCATTAAATATTGAAATCATGTTGACAAGAAATTTTGACAATTGGGGTGTCAATTTGAATAATTTCAAAAATCACCCGATTTTGGATAAATACCGTGTGTTCGAGAAAAAACGCCCAACGCCATAACTCTGTTATTCATTGACCGATTTGAATGAACTGCATATACTTTTCTAATTTTATAATATTAGACATTGTTTTTCTGAATCCAATTATGCCCGCTATGTTGGTTTTAAGTTAGTATTTATGTCACAAAAAGATAATAATAAATCTTGTTCACATGATTTTTTTTTGGTAATAAATGCAGTGTGCCTTGAAAAAAATTCGAATCGATAAATGTCATTTATTGCATAAGTAATGTCAACCATTTATTATTAGTGTGTGTTTCAGACAAAATCATGAACAATAGCGAATTAACAGGCATGTTACAAATTTATTTTCTATGTAATAGAAATCGAAGAGCTGCGGCACGAATTTATCATCTACGGTTTCCAGAGCGGCAAATATCAGAACCTAAATTTAGAAGGTTAGAAGGAAATTTGAGACGATATGGAGCCTTTAAAAAGTCGAAGACAGTGGATCGACAATTTCGTGGACTTGCAGAGTTTGACGTTCTACTTAGTGTTTACAATAATCACAGAACATCTAAATCACAAGTGAATTAATACTTGCACTACTCATTTATTCTATTCTACATTCAGTTGTAACATAGGTACTTATTTATTAAAGTCCTTATTATTCATGTTCAACATAACCTTACAACAAATGACATTTGTCACTTTTTTTCCAAGTCACACTAATTATAATTTTTGAAAAATATAATTTTAAATGGAAGATTTATTTTAATTATTTTCGACCAAAATATTGAACGAAAAACAACATATTGGGCATTATTGGATTCATAAAAATAATGTCGCATGTAAAAAAATTAATACATTATATGCTGCCATTTAAAAATTTTAAGTTGGCCATCATTTGACAATGAAGTTATTATTGAAAAAAATCAATATTGATGTCATTTGTTAGTATTTAAACGACCATTGACTTTATTTTTTAGTTCATTCAAATCGGTCAATAAATAACAGAGTTATGGAGTTGGGCGTTTTTTATCGAACACACGGTATAATTAGTTTTATACACGCATGAACATTATCAAATGTTTAAATTTTTTTACAGCCTGTAATTAGATAGAACATTATCGTACAAGTTTAATAAGAGGGTACGTTGTGGCAAGAATGCACCAAGGAACAGTGCACCACAATGCCTCTTATTAAACAAGTATAATATACCATTTTTACAAGTTTCGACTTAGCTAAGGATTTCTTTTTAAAATAAAATATATATTTAAACATTAGTGAGTTTTAGGTGAAACATGTGGCACCACCTAATTTTGTTTTATTTGAACGAATTTAATAATTGACATACATATTTCTACAGCGATCTCAATACCTAGTGTTTTTTAAAACAATAAATCTTGAATATCACTTGCACACCTCTATGGTGATGTGGCCATCATGTTACTTTCTCCGACTTGATGGTATCATTTATATTTATGTTTTCATGGTTTATTTTCAATTGAAATCATATTTTAAATGTACATCGAGCGTTGTGTAAACTCGGGTGAAACTGACGTTTCAAACGTCAAAATTATGAAAGATGGAAAAATTACTCTTCAAATTAAAAAACTCAGTTTACTCAAAAACTAACGAGATTTCGAAAAAAACTTTTTCTTTAGAAGTTGTTCATTTTGGCATTCTCTACAATTATTATTCACATAAAAAAAATTAATAATTTTTTTTCTCGAATAACAATGATTTTATGAAAAATATTTTCAAGCAAAAGATGTTCATTTCTTTGTTGTCTTCAATGTTTGTCTAAATATTTTTCATATTTAAGAAAATATTGGCAAAAAACAAAAAACAGTTAAGGTAAACACCCACTTCCGGTGTACGAAATTTTACCAAAAGCTTTTCAGTTCTTCAGATTATCAAATAAGACGTATGTTAAAAGTTTCATATCAATTGCTCTATTAGTTTTTGAGATACAGCGCACACAGACACACACACACACACACACACACAAAATTTTTTTCCAGAAATTGTTGAAATGGCATCCAGGGATTTTTGGAAAAAAAATCACGATCACAATACTTTCTCGTACTTCGTAACGGAGAAAGTAATAAGAGAAGTTGCTGAGCATGCATTTCCAAACTATTTCCAAGTAAGTTGAAACCAATTTAAACTTATAGTATGCTACGTACTTGCATAAATGTTTACAGAAACTTAGGTTGTGTTTACATTTGTTTCTTGTGTAAGGCATCGATCGACGCCAATAAAAAAATCCACTTCGAATAAAAACACCGACAGAAGCGACTCTTTTTCGCCGCGAATAAAACATACGTTGCGAGGGTACCTGTTTCTTCCGTACTCTACGTTTTGCAAACAAAGTGATAATATAATAACTTACAAACTTTTCACCAGAGTATGTTGCCATGAAACGTCGTTGCGCGCATCTGTGATTTCATTAAATATTCTAATTCCGGAGATATTCGACAAAAAAAAATTAAAAAGTCAATTTTTGTTTTTATTTTATTACGGCTTAATTACCGGTTATTTTGAAAAACCAAGAGCACTTTCTTTTGTAAGCTCTTCCAGAATATAATTTTATTTTTCAAATACGACGTTTCGTTATTTAGAAACACCAATTTTATTTGTTTTAAATATGGACCTGCACTTTTCATTTCATTTTTGAGTAGATTCTCACGTCTACTAATGATGTATCACAAAATCGTTTGCTTTAGGAGTTATTGGAAGTTTTTTTTTAATGAAGAGTAGACTAAAACATAAAGTGTGTCTTGCCAATAACAAAGATTATTTTTTAAGGCTCTTGAAAAAAAAAGTTTTCTGATACGTTTCGTTTTTTTTTTAATATCAACATAAAAAAATTAATTCCCACTCTGGTTTATTTTACAGTAGAGCATCGATAATCCGGACGTCAAAAATTCGGACCGTCGATAATCCGTAATCAATTCCGGCGAAAAAAAAGTTGAAGTGAATACTCACATAAAAACATATTATTCATTAAAATACATTAGAAGTTCATATTAATTAATGGTTTTATTAATCTGTTCCAATTATTTAACCACTAAAGTGAATTATTAACGGTTTTAGCAAGTTTTCTTTTTATGAACTCGAACGACCTTTTTTGGTTCTTTTCGAAAATCCGAACAGGGTCCGGTCACAATTAATCCAGCTCTACTATATTACTATTTTCTAAAGTCAGGTCTCAACAAGGTGCAGTGATCATATGGGAAATGGAGGGGGAATAGCAGTCCATTAGTATATAGTCAAAGGTATACTCTATATTGACTCCCTCTCCATCACTTCTGACTAATAGCGTCCCGGTTCACATTCAGTTGCAGAAATCACATTTGCCTGGCGTGGTGCACGTGGCTATTGTACGTAACCTCAAAGAAACTGTGTTGTGTACTGAACTCTATACATACTGGAAGGGAGGCTGGTGCGCCTTTCCCTGAAAATATTGTGTCAGGCCCAGAAGAAAGAGAAGGAAGAAGCGTAAGGGCTTTGCATCGCGGTCTAACACGTTACCGTATACCTGAAATCATAGCACACCGCAAACAATTTATTTTACCTGTTGCTTCTACCTGTGAAAGGACGCTATCCGGACGAAATATGTGTTTAATAATGTTTGTTCTGTAGAGTAAACGTGAAAATGATGGCTAATTGTGTAGCATATGGATGTAAAACCGTTTATTCGAAGGACCCAAATATTCAGTTTCACTAAGTTTTTAAGTTTAAGTTTTTATGTAGTATTTATTTTTCTTTCACACATTTGAATAGTACACGGGAATAATCAGAGTTCATTTTACTCGAAAGCAAAACGGCAGATACAGATTTTACAGAAAAATAATTAGCATTTATATCTTTATATGATATATGTTCATATGAACTTTTCTTCATAAAATGACCTGAGGAATTACACCCTGAAATATTAGCACATCATTAATACAAAACTGTTTTTTGTATTATTGTGTTCACAAAATTATACTTGCTGCTTTGTATATTTTACTATTTCAAAGTTGTCTAATTTTATTTCATAATTTGTATATTTTGTATGTGTTCACAAAATTGTACTTGCTGCTTTGTATATTTTGTATGTGTTCTCTAAATTGTACTTGCTGCATTTTTGTAATTCTAATGCATTTTAATATACATAAATGTGTGTCCAGATTTTGTAGTTGTAGTGTGACTTTATTTTCAAAATAATTGGATGAAATTCTATATAGACACAATTATCAGTAGGTATAACAAAGGTATCAAGCAGTACCTCATAAAATACAAATTTTACAGGAGAGGAAAAATCTACATGAGCAGATATATTAATAACAAAAAATATATTATTTCTAATTGTAGTAAAAATTATATTTTGAAATTACATTTGCTATTTTTTGTTATTAATAAATCTGCTCATATCCTTTCTTTATCTCTCTTGTAAAATTTATATGTTTGTACTGCCTTTAAACCACCTATAACGCGAATCGCGCGAAATTCGCGATATTTGTCCCATATACGGCATTGAGTAAGAGCGAGAAAGCAAGCCTTACGGGCGAGTTGCATACTTTTCACATTTGCCTCAATCGTTCGGCATATAGAGTTCAGTGGTGTGTGTTTCATTAGTGAATTTTATGGTAAGTTTTAATTATATTATGTTCATTATATATCTTAATTTGTGAAAATTTGTTTATTGGAGAAATATAAAATGAAACAAGTTACGATATTTGATATAAAACTGTGTGGTTCCATATGGGACCACAAGGCCGCTAGAAATGGCTAGAGAGTTTTATCAATTTTTTTGACAGATACCATGGACTACAGCAAACTAACTTCAGATGAAGCCTATGCTCTTATTGATGAGATTCTTGTAGATACACTCTCATTTACCTCAAGCGCTCCATCTGAGGATGATATAGAGGAACTTGATGACGACGATTTTGAAGAAGTTCGAGGTATTGCGACTACTAATAATTCTGGATATGATAGTGAAGACGATCTACCCCTTTCACATTATCAAAAAAAAACAACGTTTGAGTGGACCAAAGATGCAATTTTTGCAAACCCTCTTGTTTTTACAGAAGATTTTGGCCCTTATATTTCTGATCATGTTGAGTCTCCTACTGATATATTTATGTGTTTATATACAATGGAATTTATTGAAAAAATAGTTTTTGAAACTAATTTATATGCTACACGGCAATGTGGTGATTGTTTTCTTCCAACCAACGCTGAAGAAATAAGATGTTTCCTTGGTGTAAATCTGATGATGGGACTTACAAAGAAACCTAGTTATCGGGACTATTGGTCCTCTAAAATGCAGATGAGAGATAATTTTATATCGTCTTCCATGTCTCGTGATCGGTTTAGCTGGCTGTTAGCTAATATACACCTAAATGATAATTCTGTACAACTAAAACAAGGCCAAGATGGTTTTGATAAACTTTATAAGATTAGACCAATGCTTGACGTACCAACAGCAACTTTTGATAAATGCTACAAATCCAGTGAAAATCAAAGTATGGTAAAATTTAAGGGACGAATTGGCTTTCATCAGTACATGCCCCTCAAACCTATCAAAAGGGGCTATAAAATTTGGATAAGAGCTGACCAGTCCGGATTTGTGTCGCAGTTTCAGATATATACCGGAAAAACTGATGCAAGGAGAGGAGGGTTTAGGTCCAAGAATTATCAAAGACCTAACACGTCCACTTGTTGGAAAGCACCACAAAGTGTATTTTGATAATTTTTTTACAACGGTTGGACTGCTCAACGATCTGTTCAAAGATAACATTTATGCTTGTGGAACAATAAGAAAAAGACGTAAAAATGAACCAAAGGATATAGTGAATAATAACACAAAAGTAGAAAGAGGTAATTGCGAGTGGAGAGTAAGTAAAGAGGGTTTACTGTATTTGAGGTGGATGGACAGCAAACCAGTTTTATTTCTCAGCAATTTTCACAATCCAACTGACATTGAAACTGTTTCAAGAAAGCAGAAGGATGGTTCATCAAAAGATATTTCATGTTTAAAACTGGTAAAAGATTATAATCGTCATATGGGATATGTCGATCAGTCTGACATGTTTATTTCATTATACAAGGTAAACCGAAAGTCTAGGAAATGGTGGCATAGGCTTTTCTGGCATTTCTTGGATCTTGTCGTAGTAAATGCTTTCATTATATTTAGAGACCGATCTCCAGGTATTAAATGTCTTAGTTTAAAAGATTTTAGACTTGCCGTTGCTTTAGGACTGATTGGTGCAGGTATACTAAAGAAAGGCAGGAACAAATAAATTTAAAGTTATAGTTCCAGCTGAAATAAAGTTTGATAAATGTGCACATTTACCAGTTCACGGCACGAAAGTTAGATGTGCACACTGCAGCACACGTTTACAACCTCACCGTACCAGATGGCACTGTTCAAGTTGCAACGTTGGGCTTTGTTTAACACAGTGATGGGGAAACTCCGGCCCGCGGGCCAAGTCCGGCCCGCGGAAAGGTTTAATCCGGCCCGTTTAACAGTGCCGTCGTGAGAATGTTTGAACGCGTTCTTACTTCGTAATGTGACGACCCGCATAAAAACTACCTGCGGCGATATTCAAAACACAATAGTATTCTGGACAAATCCATCCGACCTAAACAGATGACTCATCTTCGCTCGAAACTTCCAGACACTCTCGCAGGTAGGTATAAATACAAGCGAGGCCGCCCGAAGATCAGTTAGTTAGCGACTTAGTCAGTCATCTGCAACGACCCGCTGTGACTCGAGTAATTGTTTGTGTAATCCCCCAAACTCCCAGTGCCTCAACAAACTCCCGCGTATGAGCATTAGTTAGCAGTAAGCTTTCGTCAATTGCGTTTCTGTGTGTTGTTCTCCGTAGTAGGTAACGTCTAAAATGGATGTTAAAAAAAAGAAAAGTGGATTCAGAATGTCGAGTTTTTAAAGAAGAATGGACGTGGAAATATTTCTTTACTTTATTTAAAGAAAAACCTGTGTGCTTACTTTGCAATACAACTGTTGCAGTTTTAAAAGAATATAACATTCAACGCCATTTCAAGAGCAAACATGAAAACCACTCCTACTCATCGTTAAGTGAAGAGGTGAAAAAAATTAAATCGAAAGATTTAACAAAAAATTTATCAAGTCAACAACAATTATTTCAGAGAGCTAATCATTCTCAAAGATGCGCTACGAAAGCCAGTTATGTGTTGGCTTATAATATTGCTAAATCTAATAAAGCATTTTCAGATGGTGAATTTATAAAGCAGTGCATGATAGATGTGTGCGATATTATGTGCCCTGACAAGAAAAAGGATTTTCAGTCACTGTCTGTCTCAAGAAGAACAATCACCGAGAGAATTGAAAATATTGATAAAAATCTAATTTCACAACTGACTACAAAAACTCAAAAATTTATTTTTTATTCAATTACCATGGATGAAAGTACAGATATCAGCGATACTGCGCAGTTACTCATATTTGTAAGAGGAATCAACGCCCACTTTGAAATTACAGAAGAACTTGCAGGGCTGCAGTCAATGAAAGGAACAACGACTGGTGCCGATATATTTTGTGAATTTGAAAATTGCATCGATAAACTTCGTTTACCTATTGACAAGCTATGTAATGTAACTACAGATGGTGCTCCTAATATGGTTGGAATCAACCAAGGATTTGTTGGGAAATTTAATTCTAAGTATCCGGAAAATGATGTTGTTTTTTGCATTGCCTTATACATCAGGATGCTCTCTGTAAATCGGCTTTAGATATTGACCATATACTTAATATTGTTGTAAAACTAGTAAATATGATTCGTTCCAGAGGATTATTACATCGCCAGTTTCAACAGTTTTTGGAGTCCGTACATGCTGAGCATTCCGATATCCTGTATTATTCAAAGGTTCGTTGGTTAAGTGCTGGAAAAGTATTTGAAAGAATTTGGGATTTAAAAGACGATATTTTTAATTTTCTTCTTGATAAAGACATTTATAATCAATTTGACGTCTTAGAAAACGAAACGTGGCTTTCTGATTTCGCTTTTTTCACAGACCTCCTCGTACACATGAATAAACTTAATCTCAAATTGCAAGGAAAAAATCAGTTTCTTCACGATATTTGGCAATACCTGAAAAGTTTCAAATTATAGTTATTATTATTTGCTAATCAGATCTCTAAATCTGATTTTTCTCATTTTCCAAGAATACAATCTTTAAAATTCACTATATCAAACAATAAGATTAAAAAATACGAAATTAATTTGAGAAAACTATCTACAGAATTTGAAAGGAGATTTTAGGACTTTAGAAAAATGGAACCAGAGTTTAGTATTTTTGCGACCCCATTCAATGTTAATTACGAAGAAGTTGATGCAAAATTTCAACTTGAGTTAATAGAACTGAACAGTAATACTCTCCTGAAACAAACTTTTCATACAGTACCATTACTAGAATTTTATCAAAATTTAGGTCCAGATAATTTCCCAAATCTAATTACTCATGCAATGAAGATAATGACAATGTTCGGCTCATCTTATATATGCAAACAAATCTTTTCAACAATGAAGCTTAGGAAAACTTCTTTAAGAAACAGAATTACAGATGAGCACCTTTCATCAGTTTTAAGAATTTCTGCTTCGCAAATGGAACCGGACTATGATGAAATTTTGATGAAACAGTCTCAATTTCATTTTTCTCATGCACCATCAACCAGTAATGACACCAGAAAATAAAGTGATAATACTTCACATCAAGAACTACACTAAATTCATTTTATATTTTGTGCTTATGGTTTTGTTACCTTTTGCTTTTTTACTATTAAAATAATAAGTGTATGTAATAATATATGTATATGTTTATAGAACACATAAATTAGTTAACGATTAAGCATTATTCTTTGGCCCGCTACGATTGTCTAGTTATTACAAATGGCCCGTCTTAAAAAAAGTTTCCCCACCACTGGTTTAACACAAGCCTCGAATTGTTTCTTTGATTTCCATCAAAAAGACTAATAATAATAATAATAATAATAATAATTTAGTTATTTTTTGTTTGCTATTAATAATTATAACATTAAAATAACACTTAAAAAAACGTACTTTTGCATTATTTTTATCCCTACTTTCCTTGTGGTCATAATTTGGAACCACACGATTTTGAAAAACTAGAATGAAAAAAAATATTTTTTTCCCTAATTTGTGCTTTATTAACCTTAATAACATAACTCATAGGCAAAAAATTAAATATTTTACAAAAAAAATAAATCCGGCCGCAAAGGGTTAAACACGGAGTACAACGATACTAAATAGTTAGTGGAATACTAAATTTAGTGAGCCACTAAAATGTTCTATTAATACGAACATGTTAGCGGCATTCTTAGTACCATCTTAATTCTGTGTACTAAAATCTATTAATAAGGCTGTATCTTTAAGGGTCCCCTGCATTTGCTGACATGCAAGAATGGAGGCAATAAAAACATAGATGTCGCGACTGGTATCATGTAGCTCCAATACACTTTAATAAATTCCAGGTTACCGCCAGCTGCGGTCGGTTTCCACCACAATCACATCACCTACACATACGCACACTCTCACTCATATACTGCGAGTTGGTGGAAATGTACCGCGGGAACATCAAATGCACACATCTAAATCCAAGTCATAAACACAATAACACAAACAAATAAATGTAGGTTGATTTCTTTATGAGATTCGGTCTGCCAGTTGAAGAACCATGTGTTCGATTGCATGCTAATTACATTATACCGTATGTCTGGGATAAGGGGCGAACATAGGAATTTAACATGTAAAATTAAATATGTGTAATTATTAGCTCCCCTATTCATTTTAGAGAAAAATCGTAAAGGAATATTTTTTAGAGAATTAAAAATTGTAAATGTATCATCCATTTAATTTACGTTTGTACCAGAATCCACCTCAGAAATAATAAAAGTAAGTTGAACAATGTACCATTTAATAAAAACCCTTGCCATAAGTTTGACAAATGTCATGTTATGGAGAATAATTTTACTAGTCAAATATCAATTCACGCATTGTAATTACTTTGAACAATAATCTGAGTTATTCCAATGAAGAGAGCGTATTCATTATCAAAACATTTTACAGTGGCGTCAGTTTACTCAGAGTTCATGACTTTTCGGTTAAATTTAACAATCGACAGATCTACTAGGTGAACAGTTAACTGCTCCCCCATCCCCTATCCACCTCAAAATGTTGTCTAATTCAATAAGTTATTTGTTTATAGTCTTAGTAAGACTTAATTTTGCATTGCAGTTACGAACAGGTTGAATATTCACATATTCAGGCTATATTCCTTTAATTAAATATATTTAATGCTTCTGCAACAAGTGAGGTTGCCTAATTTATTTATTATTTAAATCGTGAATTCGGTTTTCCAACAGTAAACAAGATCATTTTTTTCTTCACATCTGTACTTTTACTAATCACCTACAATTCAAGTAAAGAACTTGTTCAAACTTTCCATAATCTCCTCAGTTGCTTACGACTTCTTCACGTTCACCTTTCACGTAAGTATATTTTATTCTTTTATTTTATCCTACAATGTTAACATGCTAATAACTCCTTAGCAACGAGTAACGTTAAGGTACCTTTCACAACACTAGTGTTGTTATATGTACTTTAACGTAACTCGTTGCTATGGAAATATTGGCATACAAACATGATTTCGCTTTTTGACAGTTTTTATTAAACATTTTTTTAAATTAGAAAAAATTAAAAATAGGATAAAATAAACCATGTTACAACATACGTAACGTTAAGCCGATATCTCGAAAACGGTTAGCAGTACGAAAATTAAATTTGGTGGCTTTAAATGGTGCCTCTTTCTGCATACTAATATTTCATTTTAGTTTCTCCATTTCCGAGAAAATGACTACAACTTCAGAATTTCATATGGGGGTGTCCCCCCACTGTATTTGTCTTTCAGGGTGTCCCATTTGAAATTTTGAAGTTAATGTCATTTTTCCGGAAATGGAGAAACAGAAATGAAATCTATGTATTTAGAAAGGAACATCAATACGAACCATTTCAATCTACCAAATTTCATTTTAACACTACTAACTGTTTTAAATATCAAAAGTGACAGTGACAATTAAGTCAGATTACAACTTATTGGTTAAAACATTAACTGGCACAATAAACTTCACGCCATGCCTTATTGGTACTTCCATCGCTATGGTATCTTAGTAGATTAACCCTTCAGAGTGAGTACAACGATCCGTATCCTTAAATTTGTTCAATCAATGTATTGGACAATATATTATTCGACGGAAAATTGTTCGAACGGTAATTCGTTTGTTTAGTGGGTAGTCGTCCTACATGGCCATTACCGGCTAATTTAATACAAATTTAAACTTCACCCTGACAGGATTCAGTTTCAATATGTCTTTAGTTTAAACGAATAAATGTAAGGTCGAAGGTAAAGTATAGTACATAACGCAAGTTGTAATGCAATTACGCGCTCATGAAATTACATTACTCGCCGCTACGGGGCTCGTACGCAGTTTCTTTCACTTGCGCGTAATTTGCTACTTACAACTCTTGTTATGTAATATACAATTACATTACTCGAGAATTTAAAATCGCTGGCTCCCACGTCGCTCATGCTTTCAAACTTTTCTCTTGTAATGTAAAAACCTTCATAACGTTACTTGTATAGTAAATTACTATAACATTCAATTCAAACGCGAAGCTGCACTGATGAGAGACAAATCTCGAAACGCGTCTGCAGATGGCTATTTACTGAATTTTTACATATTTAGGCTTCAAAAAATTTTCACTTTTGAAATTAGTCCTGTGGGTAGAAATAAGTAATCTTAAAGCAATGTTATTTAGCTAGTAGTACTAGTAATAACATGCAAATTTCTTTTTTATCATTCAATATCCGGTGTGGCACTAGCTAGGGAAGTAATTGTTTCAATTGTTATTTGTTTATAGTCTTAGAAAGACTTAATTTTGCATTGCAGAGTTACGAACAGGTTGAATATTCACATATTCAGGCCATATTTCGTTTTATTAAATACCGGGTGTGGCACTTAAGACGCCTCGGATCATAGCTCCTTTACGATAAAAGCTATCGAAAAAAATCTAAGAACAAAGTGGTGCATAGTTACCGTCGCTATGTTTCAAAAATATTTCTAATCATCAGTGGTGTGCCGTACTCCAGTGGCGTACCAAACTTATGTTTTTTTAAATGGAATGCCCTATTTTTTATTGCAGATTTGGAAAGTGCTCGACGAGTACTTATTTTTTTATCTAACATGTTATACCCTTCACTTGAGCGGTTTCGCTGTTATAACCCCTTCTTTCAAAATTGCGCCCCATTTTTGAGATTTTTTTGTAGAGAAACTAATTGACGCCGGCGCCTAAATTTTGAATTGAGGTACAGGTTAAGACCTCGTATACCTTCACATATTTTTTTTTCGGGTAATTTATGGAAAAAAAATAATTTTTGATTGATCTTCGCATGTTGTCATTTTTTCCGAAAATTTCAAATGGCACCCCCCTAAAAAAATTACGGCGTTGTACAGCCAAAACTCTAAATTTTTCATTGGTGTAAAAAAAATTACACATTGCATAACAAAATTTCGGAGAAAAGGAATTTCATCGCAAATGTCGGGAAACGTTTTCCGTTCCCAAGTGTGCCATGAGAAAACAAATACACAAATACGGTCAACATAATAGTATGTACCTATTTATTCAACATGATATGAAAAATGCAGATAAAGAAAATTTAACAACTTAAACTAAATGTTAGAAATGACGACCTTCCTGCCGGAGGCATAACCGCAACTTCGACTCACAAGCTCTAGACACTGCCCTAAGGACTTCTGGTGATATACCGCGGAAAGCCGCGCGGATTCCCTCCCTCATATCCTCGACAGTAGTTGGTACCGTCCTGTAAACCTCGTCTTTGATATGGCCCCAAAGGAAAAAGTCAAGGGGAGTGAGGTCTGGTGATCTTGGCGGCCACCTCACAGGACCCCCACGACCAATCCAGGAGTCAGGAAACGTTTCATCGAGAAATTCCCGAACGACACAGCTATTATGTGCAGGAGCTCCATCGTGCTGGAAAACTATCTGTCGAAGAGCGGCTAGAGGGACATTTTCCAAGAGATCATCCAAGTCGTCGCGAAGGAACCTCAAATAACTGTTGCCGTTCAGGTGCCCCTCGATGAAATAAGGACCCAAAAGGTGTTCTCCAAGTATGCCTCCCCAAACATTCAGCGACCATCTTTGCTGGTGGTTTATCATTCGCATGGCTTGTGGGTTTTCATCGGCGTAATAACGGTAGTTGTGGCGATTGACATGCCCATTTCTATGGAACGTTGCTTCATCAGAAAATAATACGCGCATAAGAAATGATTCCTCCTGCTCAATTTTGTTGATAGCCCACATGCAGAAATCTTGCCTCGCATGAAAATCTTGAGGTTGCAATTCTTGGTGCAGTTGAATCTTAAATGGACGGAATTTGTACTTTTTAAGAACACGATGTACGGATCGCTTTGAAATATCGTGATTCCTACTAATATCACGGATACTGGTATGAGGATCTTCAATAACTGCCTCCAGAACCTGCAGTTCATTATTTTCGGTAATAACTGCCTTCTTTCTAACTCTCCTTGGCCGTTTCACACTTCCCGTAGTAGTAAATCTCTCCAACACTTTTTGAAACGCACGTTCATTTGGATGTGCCCTGTGCGGATATCGCGCAGGGTACACTCGTGATGCCAAGAAACAATTCTTGTTACATTCTCCAAGAATAAATATCATGTCAACCATTTTCTCTTGAGTTCGGAACATTTTTAGAACGTTTGTCAAAAATGACTTATGGCTGCTACTGACGTCTAATAATTTACTTTGACAATTACCAATCTTTTGTTTTTTCATGGCACACTTGGGAACGGAAAACGTTTCCCGACATTTGCGAAGAAATTCCTTTTTTCTCCGAAATTTTGTTATGCAATGTGTAATTTTTTTTACACCAATGAAAAATTTAGAGTTTTGGCTGTACAACGCCGTAATTTTTTTAGGGGGGTGCCATTTGAAATTTTCGGAAAAAATGACAACATGCGAAGATCAATCAAAAATTATTTTTTTTCCATAAATTACCCGAAAAAAAATTATGTAAAGGTATACGAGGTCTTAACCTGTACCTCAATTCAAAATTTAGGCCCCGGCGTCAATTAGTTTCTCTACAAAAAAATCTCAAAAATGGGGCGCAATTTTGAAAGAAGGGGTTATAACAGCGAAACCGCTAAAGTGAAGGGTATAACATGTTAGATAAAAAAATAAGTACTCGTCGAGCACTTTCCAAATCTGCAATAAAAAATAGGGCATTCCATTTAAAAAAACATAAGTTTGGTACGCCACTGGAGTACGGCACGCCACTGATGATTAGAAATATTTTTGAAACATAGCGGCGGTAACTATGCACTACTTTGTTCTTAGATTTTTTTCGATAGCTTTTATCGTAAAGGAGCTATGGTCCGAGGCATCTTAAGTGCCACACCCTGTATATTTAAAGCTTCTGCAACAAGTGAGGTTGCCCCTAATTTATTTAATATATAATTATGTTAATCAGTAAACTGAAAACTTAACGTTTCCACTATCCACCTCTCCCACGTTTATTATATTTTTATTATTAAGCCTCTATTGGCATATATTTATTTAAATTGTCTTAAATTTTTATTTCTCATATATTTTCTTTTTCACTTTTTGCCAAGTGCACCTTTCAGATTTCTTCATTTCAATTTCCTTAATCACTTTTACTGCAGCCTTTCCTCCCCTCAATAACTTTAATCGCTCACCCTGCCCATAAACCTTGCACCATATGCCTGCCTCCAGTTCTCCCATCGCTCTTCTTCTTTTCCACATATCCTACATTTTCTCTCTTCTGGCATCCAGTATCTGCTCCCTCTTTCTTTGCTGCCACACTGATATCTTGCCAACAGTGTTTTCTCTTCCCACTAGATAGCTTGGTTTACCCACTATTTCTGCTATTCTACTATAATTGGATTTATTTATACCTACTTTTATAAGATTTTTTGAGTGGTTTGCCTGGTCCTCCTTTCCCCCTCTTTTGTAGATGGGAATAATCTCAGCTTGTGTCCAGCTTTCCGGGATTTCTCTCTCAACACCATATTCTCTTTAGTTGCACCATAAAACCTCAAAACTTCCCCTTTTACTCTTTCAATTTCTTCTTCTTTCAAGTCACACCTTTGAAGAACTGTAATAGGATTTTTGTTGAAATGATTCATTCATACATATTTCTTCAGCGAGAAGAAATTCCTCATATTGCTCGATGTTCACAGTATCCTTCTCTTTTTTCAAACTCTTCAATAGTCCCCCTAAACCCCTGTTGATTTATTTCCAGTTGTCTTTATACTCCTTCCCTATTGTCTACACCCGTCTTGTCTTTCCTCCTTTGCCCATATATTTAACACCACCATCATCGGGAAACGGTCAAACCTCTTCATTACACCCACACCTCCTGCGGCTCCTTTTCACCCTTTCCATTCACAACTTCGTAATCTATAATACTATTCCGCCTTTTTCCCCCATATATGTTTTCATCATATTCATTACCTCGCCTGGCACGAGTCAGAGTACCATTTGTCCTTTTCCAGCCATTAAATCATCCTCCTTTCGATGTTTATTACTTTATTTTAACATGCCTCTTCTCTATTCCTCCTTCTTCCCTTATTTTTTCTCCTTCTAATCTTCCCATTCCTGCGTTCCAATCTCCTTCAACGATTATGACTTCATTTCATTCTAACTTCTGCTGTTGATATTTTTCATCAGTTCTATTATATTCCCTTCATTATTATTCTCAGCCGTTTGATTTCCAACTATCCTCTCTTGTATCTTTGCTTCTTCTGTTCTTCTATCCACTTCTTCCTGTTATAATTCTCCCTTGGTCTGCCATTGCTTCTCTCCTTCACTGCCACCTTATACTTTCATTGATATTCACCTAGTAGCCCCTCCCTTACTTCTTTCCATTCTTCCTTCCTCACCCATGTCTGTACTAAACCCACCCAATCATAGATAAATTCCTGTAATATTTTCCACTTCTCATCCTCCGGTTTCTTCATTCTTCACAGAAACTTCCACTAACTCCTCGTGTGTACTTCTCTTCCTCTTTGTGGTTCATCTTTGTCGCTCCTTTGTCTTATGTGCCCTGCTCCTTTCACCTTTATTATGACCCTGCCTTCTTACATGCCTTCTCTATCAAGATATTATGTGAATTACTTTCATTTTGTTCATTGCTTGTTATTTTCTCTTTTCTTGCAATACCTGGTGCAATATGATTCAGGCCCATTCCTACTCCTATTCTGTTCCCTGTTCTTCTTCTTCTTCCATGTCTCTACTGCATAGTAGATAATAGTTTTGCCTCCTTCTGAACTAACTTTTTCCTCTTCTCTTATATCACCATTGATTATATTCCCTCAGCTTTGTTATTCTTTCTCGGTGTTTCCCATTTGTTCTACATATGCTGTCATTTTATTTCCTGTCTTCCTTCTTCCTTGTTATTTTGTATATTTCCATTCTTGTTACCCCGTCATGTTTCGGTATCTTATTGTCGTCATCACGGTCTCTTACCGAGTCTCAGGCGCGCACCTGGAAATTTGGTTTAAGGGGACTCACGTATATAATAACTCACACATAATAACTCAGGGCTCAAGCCCGATAGCCACCCCCCTGGGTGCGCGCTTTCTGAGTCTTCTCTATCCACTTTTTTGCCTCTTCTATGTTCTCCCTCACCTTATCCCATTGATTGTTATCTTCTGGTAACCTATTTTAATCAGGTTACCCTTATCTCCCTGTGTGATTTTTTTAGATTATTCTTACTTTTCATAACTTAAATGATAAGCTTTACTACTTCCGTCTTTCCTATCCTATCTATATTGAAGCTTTTTTGGATATCGGCCTCTACTTCCAATGTATCCCTTATTCCGGAACTCCTTTCCTTTAATACCAATGTTATTTCTTCTTTCCTGCCTCTCTTTCTTTTCCATTTGTCCTTCGAGTTCTACTATTTTTTATTAGTGATTTTTTTTAATAGTAAATTTTTAAAATAAGTTTTATCTCATTGATTAATAAGCAAGTAAACCAGAATATTTTTATAAATCATGGAATGAACTGAACTTTGTATTTTGGAATATAATCGACCAAGACATTTATCAAGCATCGTAATCTGTTTGTAATATAAAAACCTTAAAATGTAAACTTTCAAAAAACCCAGCAGTAATACTCCCTACTTATGTAATTCAGTCAATATCAGTAGGTCCACAATGTCAATTGTCCTATTTTATCCTAAAAATACAATCACTATTTCTAAAATACTCACGTTGGGAAGTTTTGAATCATATTTTGCATTAAATGGAAGCCTTCATGGTCATTTGATTTAGATGCAATTAATTTTTGAAATACACCTAAAAATCCTCCCTAAAAAATCATTAATTAAGAGAAGAAATTGAGATAATCAAAATGCATTCTTACCAATTTATCATGAGCTACAATTTGGGGGGCGGCTTGCATTGAAAAGGCGCTTAACAGTCTTACCAATGGGCTGATATTCGCTGGTCTCTCCCATAAAACAGGGGCTAGTAAATGTGGTAGTAACTGCATATAAGGCTCAGGAATAGATCCTGTAGGAGTTAATTCCATTAGCATTGATAATAATTGAAATACATAAGGTATGAACTCTGTAACAAAATAAATTTATTATGAAAGTTACAATTTTGTAGGTACAATTTATAAACCTTGAATGTCTTGTTGAAGAATTCCTTGAAATATAGGGAATAACACATCCTCAAATGATGATACTGCAGGAGGATTATTAGAGCAAACAATTCTGAAAGATACTCATATTTAAGCAACCTAATGTAAAAAAGTATCTATAAAATAATAAAATATCAAATAGTATATTACATTACCTTATAGCCAATGAAAATGTTTCGAATAAATAATGATTGAAATGTGGTTTCGATGGATTTTTACAGACAGCCTGTAATTTTAATGTCAGCTTGGGCAACATCACATCTAAGTAAGTAATCACTTTATCTTGCAATGTGGAAAATGTTCTCATGATGGCTGAAAATGAATGATTGAAATATTGACCATTATAAAATTTTATAAAATGAATTATACCTTTCATAACATATTCATTTTCTTCAGAGACAGGCTTTTCCAAAGCAGCAAATAAATGAGACAGTAATTCATTAGCCAGCGGAGCCAATTCATTACTTGAAACACTGAAACAGTTTAAAATTAATTTCTTTAATTAAATTCTTGCTGCTAATTTCATACTTACTTTAGGTTATTACTGCTATCCCGCATTATAAGTATTTTTTCAATAGTACACGCAGCGTATGTATGAATCACTGCACTTTCAGATGGTATGTGTCTTACTAATTGTGGTAATGTGCTAACAACCATTTCCTTGGGTAAAATTGTTCTAAATGTCATAATGTATTTAATGGCATCAGCTTTTAGCACAGGTAAATCATTTACTGCAACAAACTTATATTATAAATTTACAAAAACTAATGTAACAAAATTACCATCAGGTCGTTCTAATTCAGGTAAAATATGCTGTTGACAAAATTGCGGAATTGATACCAGCTGACTACTCCTTGTAACACCATGCTTTTGAGTTGCTCCACGACTTACTAATGAAGTTACTAAATAAAGGGCTGCATCTTTACTCCGCCAGTTTTGATGTGAGTTTTCTACATATTTCTGCATCATTATCTATAGATTAAATTAGATAATCAAATGTAAGATTTTGTAATGATATTAATTATTGTTTTACTTGTAAATATTGTCCAAATATTTGTATAATTCGTTCCTCAAAGTTTTGACTAAGTGTATTTACTAAATCACAAGCTGCCCTTCTTCTTGTGTCAATATCGGAACCTTCAATATCTCTTCTAGTATATTCTTCTGGATTATCTTCGAATAATTCTTGATCCGATTCTGAAACAAAAAGATATAAATCTGGTTACTTTTCTGAGCACTTTTTATAGTGTAAATGTGACTTTCGCGTTTAGTTCGCTTGGTTATTAAATGAGGTATAGTACCTAACACCTAACGTTGCGATTCAAGAGTCGGTCAGCTCATTAAGTTTGTAGTACTCTTACTGCGATGGAAAGTACTAAGTTAATTAGGACCGAGTCCCGCAGAGAGAATAAACACCAATTTATTGCAGAATATAAACCTTTAGGGCGCATATTTACACTGAAAAACATTCATTTTATTTATTGCATCACATTGTGATTAAATAAATTAATGTAACAACAAAGGTTAATTTCGTTTTGCTGTTGCATATTCTCAAATATAAAATTTTGAGATTTGATGGCATGATCTTTATTGGTTATGCGACAAGTCCAAAATTTGACAAAACTACTTTTGATATTCCAAATTCTGGCTTGCGCAGCAATCTATCAGCAAGAGAATATTTGTTAACCCTTTTGCTGCAGCATATCATTTTCAAAAGCTTAATAGCTGTGTTTAGCACTGTGTGTCCTTGTCAAAATGTTTTCTGGTTTTATCATTTTAATAATAACATTTACAGTTTAAAGTTTCACATTTCATTTCAGAATAATTTTCTAGTTAGTCTTGTATGTAGAAATAAACGATCTTAAACCAATGTTATCATCTAGTAGTACTAGTAATAACATGCAAATTTCTTTTGTATCATTCAATATCCGGCGTGGCACTAGCCAGGGAAGTAGTTGTTTCAATAAGTTATTTGTTTATAGTCTTAGTAAGACTTAATTTTTTGCTTGCAGATTAACGAACAGGTTGAATATTCATATATTCAGGCTACATTTCGTTTTCTTGTATTTATCTAATTAATTTATTTTACTAACTAAAATTTGCTTCAAAATTATAACTTTTTTATTATTAATTTCTCAGAAAATGTTATTCTTTATAAAAGTTGGTGCTTGATCTTAAACATACAAAAAAGTCAAAACAAATGAGACGGTTTTAATTAAGAAAAAAAATTAATTTCTTTGAAATTAACAACCTTAACGATATTATTAATTAAATAACAATCACTCGATTACCCTTCCCTCTTAATACATAAATTTGTTCTTCTGTTAAAATCCCTGATTACATTTTCAAGAATATTGGGATGATTATTTATAATATCTTACACCATTTCGAATTTTATTTTCCAAATCCTCTATATTTCCAAAAGGCCTCTCAGAATAAATTCTGTTTTTTAACCACCCTCATAAAAAGTAATCAAGTGGATTTAGATCGAGTGAGCGGCACTCCATGAAAATCTTAACCACCCTCATAAAAAGTAATCAAGTGGATTTAGATCGGATGAGGGAGCAGGCCATGAAAATCTTGAATGTCTTCCAATCAATTTCTCATTATGTTCATTTAAATATTCAACTACGACACGAGCACCATGTGCAGGTGAAAAGAGAATATCTTGTAGCCAAAGGTAAAATGTCAAATTCATTTTCCAATTCCATATTTAAAAATTCTAAATATCTGTCTGAATTTAAATTCTGCTGAAATATCTAGGGGCCTATAATATTTCTGGGAGTGATTGCACTTTACGGTCAAACTCCCGATTTCAGAAATTTTTCTTCGCAATGTAATTGAAAAGTTGACAGCGGCCAATACAGATATACGGATGTGCCCTGTATTGCCAACCATTAAAGTTGGTTTGTCGTTTTCTGTTTACAAACCTTACTTGTCAATCGTTTATATACAGTGCAATGCAACCAAATCTTCAAAATGGAGCCAATAAATCACCATTCTTTATAAATTATTCATTTCAGTATTATCTGCAACTATATAAATTTGATGTAACCTAACCGAACCTAACCTGACCTGACCTAACGTAACTTACCTAACCCAACCTAACCTAACCCTACCTCACTAGCTGTCCAAAGAGGGGAGGAACCTTAACCTCACCCTAACCTAAACATAAACAACTCCTATTTGCAACTGCTTATGTTGGTCTCTAATTATTAAATGAACAATTTATAAAGAATAGTGATCTATTGGCTCCATTTTCAAGATTTAGTTGCATTGCACTATACATAAACGATTGACAAGTAAGATTTGAAAACAGAAAACGACAAACCAACTTTCACGGTTGGCATTACAGGACGCATCCGTATATCTGTATTTGCCGCTGTCAACTTTTCAATTCAATTTATACAGGGTGTCTCATAACAAAGTTACAGACCAAACTTATGTTTTTTTAAATGGAACACCCTGTATATTTTAGCATTTTTGGATTCCATGTTACTTCGAGATTAAAATGACTTAGGTTTCGGCCATTGAAACCAAGCCGTTTTTGTGTTATTCAGTTGTTTATACAAAAATTTGAACAAAATTGTTAAAGTGTTCCCCTGAAACTAATAAAGATAATTCATTCTAATTTAGTGGTAAAGTTAAGTTGAACTTGCAAACATGCAAATTACCAACTAATTTTGAAATATTAGAGTAACTATCGACTTCAGATATATGAAACCTTATATGAAACGAAAGCTTACTTAACGAACTTTTAAATTATGAGATAATATATAGGGTGTTCCATTTGAAAAAAAATAGAAATTGTGCAGTTTGCGAATGGCAATCACCCTGTATAATACGCTGAGTTATGTTTTGGTTGATAGAGTAATTTTGAAGACTAAAGTTCAACTTAACTTTACCACTAAATTAGAATGAATTATCTTTATTAGTTTCTGGGGAGCACTTTAACAATTTTGTTCAAATTTTTGTATAAACAAGTGAATAACACAAAAACGGCCCGGTTTCAACTTCCACAACCTAGGTCATTTTAATCTCCAAGTAACGAGGAATCCAAAAATGCTAAAATATACAGGGTGTTCCATTTAAAAAAAACATAAGTTTGGTCTGTAACTTTGTTATGAGACACCCTGTATAAATTTAAATATTTTTAGGGCGTGCAGCTATTTTCAAAATTTTGACAAATAAGCACGTGATTGACCGTTCCCAGAGCTCTGAAACACCCTGTATATCCGATATACAGGGTGTCAATTTGAAAACTTTCAATGCGAATATCTCTGAAAATAAAAGAGTTAGAAAAGCGCAATTTGGTACAAATGTTATACAGGTAGGGGGAACTAGAACCACCATATTTTGGTTATGGGGTGAGTGACCCCTAGGGCCCCATTCACCCTAACCCCAAAATTTTAAATGGCAACACCCCTTTTGTGATCCCTTAAATTAAACGTTTTTTCGAGTAGTATTCACCAGTACAAGAATTTTTTTTTAAACTTAATACTGGGACTAACAAAAAAGTATAACTAAAATAAAATAAATTCTATGAATTGCTATTTTATTTAATTGGATTCTTATAATTCATTCCATTTTGGGCTACAAAAAAGGATAATAACTTTTTTCTCCAAATACTCGAACCAGTGGGTTAGGTTTCAACAAATAACAATCACCTAATGCAGTCAGGTGTGTTAGATTGTACGTCAAATTCAAAAACTGAAATAATTTCAGACGAATTCACTATTTAATTTTCTTTTTTATCCGGTATTAGACATGGTTTACAGTATGGCTGAAAGAATTGCGATTTAGACACCTGACTGAAATAGGTGATTGTTATTTGTTGAAACCTGACGCACTGCTTCGAGTATTTGGAGCAAAAAATTTTATTATCCTTTTTTGTAGCCCAAAATGGAATGAATTATAAGAATCCAATCAAATAAAATAGCAATTCATAGAATTTATTTTATTTTAATTATACTTTTTTGTTCGGCCCTGTATTAAATTTAAAAAAAATTCTTGTACTGGTGAATACTACTTGAAAAAACGTTTAATTTAAGGGATCACAAAAGGGGTGATGCCATTTAAAATTTTGGGGTTAGGGTGAATGGGGCCCAAGGGGTCCCTTACCCCATAACCAAAATATGGTGGTTCTAGTTCCCCCTACCTGTATAACATTTGTACCAAATTGCGCTTTTCTAACTCTTTTATTTTCACAGATATTCGCATTGAAAGTTTTCAAATTGACACCCTGTATATCAACTTCTTGATATTTATTCTTGGTCATTAATATTAATGTTTATATGACTTATTAATTATATAATGCGCATACTTTATTTATATTATATTTATTTATTGCAAACAAACACAGTTGCTTACAAGATAGAAAAAAAATAACATTTAAAATGTCAAAATATTTGGCCACAAATTGAATAAAATTTTAAATGAAGACTTTTTTGTTCTTCACTATGTTTTCAGGAATAAATTGAAGAATTTTCAAAGTGAGGACCTTTTTTTTGAGTTTTTTTGCTCACACTTACTTTTTTATTTTTAAGTCACTTCAAAAATCAACTCTTTTCGACAAAAAAGAGTCATTTCACCCATCTCTAATTTATATTAGAGCACATGCTTACTATTTATATTGCTGCAACTGGGAATATTTGAGAAACGGGGGAAGTTTTTGGTATTGTGTGTTTTATAAATATCCATGATATACCGAGTGTCTGGGATAAGGGGCGAACATAGGGATTTAACATGTTAAATTAAATATGTGTAATTATTAGCTCCCCTATTCATTTTAGAGAAAAATCGTAAAGGAATATTTTTTAGAGAATTAAAAATTATAAATAAATCATCCATTTAATTTACGTTTGTACTAGAATACACCTCAGAAATAATAAAAATAAGTTGAGCAATATACCATTTAATAAAAACCCTTTCCATGAGTTTGACAAATGTCATGTCATAGTGAAAATAATTTTGCTAGTCAGATATCAATTCACGCATTGTACTTTCCAATTAACAATATCGTTGGGCTCGTTGTTCATATTAAATGTGAACATTCATCTGCAAAAAGTTTCGGTCTGTATTTGATCGATCCTGCATTATTTCACAGAATACACTAGCCTAGTTTCATCATCCACTAGCAGTATCTCCTCATGGCATTGATGCTTGTAGGAATGATAACCATGCTTCTTCGGAATTTTCTGTACAGAGAATATAGATACGTTGCACTCACGAGCAATGCATCGTATGCTAGTTGTTGGTTCAGCATTTATCAAACCCAAAACTTTCTTCCAATTCATCGTTGTTTCTTCTGTTCCGTTTGCATGTAATGTCACGAACTCTGAGTAAACTGACGCCACTGCAAAATGTTTTGACAATGAATGCGCTCTCTTCATTGGAATAACTCAGATTATTGTTCATAGTAATACAATGCGTGAATTGATATTTGACTAGCAAAATTATTTTCACTATAACATGACATTTGTCAGAGTCATGGCAAGGGTTTCTATTAAATGGTAAATGATTAAACTTATTTTTATTATTTCTGAGGTGTATTCTGATACAAACATAAATTAAATGGATGATAAATTTACAATTGTTAATTCTCTAAAAAATATTCCTTTACGATTTTTCTCTAAAATGAATAGGGGAGCTAATAATTACACATATTTAATTTAACATGTTAAATCCCTATGTTCGCCCCTTATCCCAGACACTCGGTATATCATCGAATATATATCATGATATATATCCGATGATATATATCGTCCGAACCCTGCCGGAAGTAGCACCAAATTTGTTATTTTAAATGGAACACCCTATATATTAGTATATTTTTGGATTCCTCTTTTAAATTTCAATATATTTTGTAGGAACGTATATACACTTATCTATTTTAGTTTTCAAGAAAATTAATTATTTCTAAAATTTTGTCCTCAAAAGGGCAACTTTAAATCTGCCTGTAATTTCTTCGGCAGTTTCCAATTATATTACTCATAGAGGCATCCTCTAGGTACAATTAGAGATATAATTCATATTTCTATCTTATTCTTACGAGAAGTTTCAGGCAGATTTCAAGATGCCTTTTTGAGGTCAAAATTTTAGAAACAATTAATTTTCTTGAAAACTAAAAGAGATAAGTGTACAAACATTCCTACAAAATATGTTGCAATTTAAACGAGGAATCGAAAATTATAATAATATATAGGGTGTTCCATTTAAAATCACAAATTTGGTGCTAGAGAGTTGAAAATATTTCACATGAGGAGAACTGATTCAATCTTGTGATAAGTTTCTTTTTCTTCAAATTTTTAGTACAACGACAATCCCGTAAACTTTTAACGAACGGTTTAGCGTAGACACCCTGTATATCTCGGGAGAGAATGCTATTTTGCCCTCGGTGCGTTGTATCCCTTAGGCTTTCGCCCTCGGGATACAAATTTGCACCTCGGGAAAAATCACTCATTTCTCTTCCTTGATATACAATCCACTATTATTGTTCACTTTGAAAAGTCAGTCATGATGGTATTGCATGTAGACGCTAATAATGTAGAATACTTCAATTGCTTTCAAATATATTAAATTTTTCAAAACGTAGGCAATACGAAACACGATGTGAAGCAGCAGTAACGTTTCATTTTTAGAACAAATGATACAATAAAATTTAATAGGAATAATCATTACTACCAAAATCAGGACAGATTAATATAACAGGAAGGGTGATCTTGTTATTTTATTATTCATACTCATCAAGGAATTCTCGTAGAGGTATATTAATTTAAAATTAAATTTTTTTTAAATTATAGAATGCCAGAGATACAGAGATATGAAGTAACAAAATGGTAAAACTTTTAAAAGACTTTTTCCTTAGTCACATGTCACTAGAATGAATAGACTCTAGAAAAGCTAGAAATCACGGATTAGTTAAATCAATTGCCCTAACTTCTCTTCTGAATTACAAATTAAATATCTTCTTTTTTATTTAAAAAAACGATTAAATTTAAAAAAAAAACACTTGATATGTTTCACTTATTAAATTATTAATTCCGACTACTTTCGGCTGCAAGCCATTTTCAAGGAATGTAGATATCAAGTGATTTTTCTTAAATTTAATCGTTTTTTTAATATTTGATCATGTTTCATCAAGTAATCAATAGAAATCAAGTTAAAAACTAAAAATGGTATTTTTTAAGTAAAAAAGAGTAAGGTATACTATCATTATATAAATATGTTTTCTCTATTTAAAACGGAGTCATTAATGCACTCATATGGGTTCGTTAATGGTTCGCCGAGTGCTTTAATAATTTAATTTCTCAAGGTTGACACCGTTGAAATTCAGAGCCGTCAACCTGTGCTAAATTTTCGGCGAGATAGTTTTGAGGTTATGTGATGTGTGGAAATCGCAAACTAATACAATTTTCTGAATATGTATGGCGATTTTTTAATTTAGAAATGGAATAAAAGGGGCAAAATAGAAAAAATCCTGAAAAAAACTCGTTTATAATCGCGCTTATTGAACTCGTTTTTTAATATACTATTTATTAAAAAAAATATGTGGCCACTATCATTATTTCTCCGATTTATCTATAGCAGGGTTTTTTCGAGATATTTTTCATATTTATCGATTTTTTACAAAAACTGGTGAGATTTCGCAAAATACTAATTACTTATAAATCATTAATTTTGGCGTTTTCTACAATTGTTTATTAAAATTTCATGCAACTATTACAATTTCATAATTGTACCAAAACAAAATGTTATAATTTTTTTGTTTATTCGGGAATTAAGGGGTTAATTAAAAATATTTATTAATTTGTTCATTTTTACTTTGTGTTCAACTTTTTGTTAAAATGTTTTTGTAATATTTTTCATATTTAGAAAAATATCAGAAATGACAAAAAAACTTCCTTAAAAAAATTATACGTCAATTTTGCAAAAAATAACAAGAATAGTGAATTCATCATCGAAGCCAACGCTAAGGAAATACTCTGAACAAGCGCGCTTGGAGCTGAGATTTTCCGTTAATGAATTTACATAAATCTGTCGTCACTTTAGATCCCTTTTACAAACATACACAAGATTCTAATAGTCAATCAAGTCAAATAAGTATAATAGTGCCGAGCGCCAATATTTCATTCAAGTGGCTGGTCCACTCTTGACGACCACATCCTTGTCTCGCTACATTAATATCACATTTACCATCCGGCATTTTACTCTTCTAGGGGTTTCGCGGGTTAGATGCAAGAGCAAGGGGTTGGTTTGTTTACATTTCCATTTCTTCGTCGGTATCCAATGCCCTTTATAAATTACTTATTAATTATTTGTGATTAATATTAATGACCAAAAAGTCAAAACTGAGAATAAAATTCGCATAAAAAGTGCAAAAGTAATAATTTTTTTTTCGCCTGTCTCTACCGAAACCATTTATTTCGACCATAAAAATGGGGCCGAAACTACGATTTAGAGTATCTAGGGCCGAAAAAATAATATGCATAATCTGGACAACCTTCCGCAGAATATGAGTAGGCTATGCAAAAATCTGACAGTGACAGTTCAATGGTGCGCGATATAAAATTTCCTGAAACGCTGTTTTTACTTAAGGCAGGCGAAAAAATATCCAGTGTAACTCATGCCGAAATGCTTTAGCAACCCTTCACTTTTAGCAACCCTCGCAAAAGCGCCGGATTGCTAAAGCCTATTTTCGGCCCTTGATACACTATATACTATTTCATTATCTTGCTAATATAGCAGCGAATGTCATTTGTTTTTTCTTTTTTGTATGTTTAAGACTAAGTATCAACTTTTATAAATAATAAAATTTTCTGAGAAATTAATAATAAAAAAGTTTCCCATATGTTCCTTACTTACGTGGATACGTTGTATATATCCATACATTTCCTCTAAATAAAACCTTTCCACTAAAAGAAATTAAATTATGTTCACTGGCAGAAAATACGACAATTCAGTTTTATAACTACTTTTATACAATTTTTTTTACACCAGCTTTGAAATTTTCTACATTTACAAAACTACGTTATCATGATTTGTTCAGAAGTTATAGCCAAAAAACAAAAATATAGCTGATTTTCGGGGGGCGAGTTCACCCCCTAAACATGTTTTTTAGCCGAAACAAAAAAATACAAATCTCATTCAAATCGGAGGTTCGTTTCCTTGTAAGATGCAAAAATATGTACGCATAAAAGAGTTAAATAGCAATTTAGAGAAATAAAAAGTGCCACATTTCACCTAGAACCGGTAACACAAGAGCAAATATTTGGTTTTAATGAACTCAAAATGCTTTTAACGCAGATAGAGACTATTTAAAATTCCGTTTCATTAGTTGCCCAGCAAATTCACCCTAATGATTCTTTTGGGAGTACAGACAAATATGTGCCAGACGATGCGAAAAGTGCGAGAGGTAAATCGCCACAATGTGCGCACCCCTGGCCCCATTTGAGAGATGCTATTAAGACTAATGGTTTAAAAGATTATTAATGTCAATAAGGCAAATACTCGTAGATAAATTATACTTTTTCGTACCATGTATGTTGATTTGTTGTCTCACAACCAGCCCAAAGGAGAAAAAGTTAAAACAATAGATATTATTTAACTTACCTCTGAATTCCATATTTGGAATGATAACTTTTTCACAAATGCTATTCAAAACATTATCATCTTCAAACAGCTTTCTGTAATGGGGTCGATCAGCAACCGAGGATAAGAATTGCAAGGCATTAGACACCAACTGAAATATGAGGAAATTAAGTATGTAAAATAATCTCTATTTTAGTTCTTACTAAATCATATTTAGGTTGCAATCCGGTAGAAACAAGTAGGGACCAAACATCAGTTACAAATTGTGGGAGGTACTGTTGGAATTCTTCATCATACTTCTGTGCATATAATGCTATATTGTCACAAACTTGAGATTTTAATTGCTCTAAGACGCCAGCATCTTCATCATCCTTAAAAAAAAATGTATTAACAGAAATAATCGAATAGTTACTTTGAAATTCTTACACCTGTTTCTAAAGATTTAACATTAACAGTGAGAAGGGAGTGGAAATTATCCATCCATATTAACATGTTATCTTCAAAAAATTCTGGTAGATCTTGGAAATTCAAGGAATAAAACACTTTGCCGAC
The DNA here is from genome assembly GCA_910593695.2 of Ocypus olens. Taxonomy (NCBI): domain Eukaryota; kingdom Metazoa; phylum Arthropoda; class Insecta; order Coleoptera; family Staphylinidae; genus Ocypus; species Ocypus olens. The sequence goes on from OU343047.1 coordinate 39,123,336, forward strand.
TAAAACCAATGAACCATATATAATTTTTAAGGCATTTACATCATTTGCATGAGTCTGCGTCAGATTCATCGTAGCCTAAAAATAAAAATTTAAATGTTATAATGAATAATATTATTTCTTAGTTGAAGTTTCTTACCACTAGGAGATCGGTGAGTGGTTGAGCCAATTTATCTAATACATATTTTATTTCAGTCCACAACTCATTTGACTTGAACTCGTATCTATATTTTTTAAATAATGAATGAGCAGTTCGTAAAACTCCATTTATCACATTAAAATCCCCTAAAATAAATGATTATATATGTAATGTATTACTTGGATTAAAACTATTTTCAGTAAAATACAGAAAGACCAAATCAAATTAAAAACAAGGAATGTAAATAGCAATCTCAATTAAATACAGTGACAGATACGTTTGAATGTAATTTGAATAAGGGTTGGTAAAATCTTCTACCACATTAAATTTTCCAAATTAGTTTGCATATTTTTCTGTGAGTTTGATCGAGCTGTATTAACTTTTAATAATGAAAAAAAAAACGTTGTTAATACTAACCTGTTGCAAACTTATCAACCATTTGTGTAATTAATTCTGGCCACTTCAAAGGAAAATCAGTTTTTCCGATAATACTTATCGCGTCGCTTAATTGTTTCTGAATTGATTCGGGCGATGATAACATCAGTGTTACTATTAAATTTTTTATGGCCGCTCTATCACTTTCGTGAATTCTATCAGGTTGATCATCGTCCTGAAGACAGTTCAATAAAATAAAAAAATTAAAACCATTTTATTTATACACACAACACTCCAATTTCGTTTAATGAAGTTTTTGAATGCGACTGCTCCAGCCACTCTTATGGTCATATCGACCTCTGGTTTATGGACTAAATGAAGTAGTAGCAGAGAGAAGTTTTGATTTACTTCGACTCCTTCCAAAAATCTTTCGGCTGAAACATAAATTACAATGATTGGCTTTTATTTTATTTTGTAAAACATAACCGGTGCAACTGCATTGACAATATTACTTTCTCTGGTTTTTCTCAAAAATAATACAATAAAAATTGTTAATTTTTGCATTTTTATAATGCTAATCAAAATATTTTCTTATCAAATATATAAAAAATTCCACTTCCAGTTTACAAAATTTTACCAAATGGTTTCCTTCAGAGTGTCATAATAATAAACTTTAATTTAGAAATATTTTTGAGATAAGGTTCCCACCGACACATACATTTAAAAAAAACTGTGGAACTGTGGAATTTCTCTACAAGTATTATACAAAAATGAGAAAATATTTAATATTTTTCTTTCTTGAAAAGAATTATTTTATGAAAAATATTTTCAAACAAAAGATGTTAATTTCTTTGTTGTCTTCAACAGGGCCGTGCGAAGAGAAAACTGCGCCCGGGGCGAAAGTAAAATTGGCGCCCTTCTATCCCAAAAAAAAAAAAAATGTTGCGGAAAGTGTTACTTATATTGCTGCAAAAAAAAAACAATTATTCTAATTCTAAAATTGTCTAGAGCTTCGGAGATTCTATCGATTCCTTGACTTGTATGATTTAAAAAAAATAGGCTACGGAAATCTGGAAAATATGAAGTCAGATTGACGATCAGCCGACCTGACCGCGCGTAGCTTGGAATAGCCAACCGGGCAATCAGTTCGGACAAAAAATGTCACAGCATCTGGATTATAGGTATGTCTTGTCGACGGAGTGTTAATTAACGATATTTTCACAAAAGAACATTTCTAAGAATATTATATAACATTTTAGTATGTGACAAGGGAGCCATTAGAAATAATTTAGTTTTATTTATTTATTCCCCTTTAGTATGTAATCAAGAAATTTAAGGTAAAATAAGAAGAAATTTTAGATATGCTGACGTGTGATAAATAATAAAAATACATTAATTAACACTTTTATGAATTTTCCGTCATTCCGATGTAATAGCGATTTTGGCGCCCCTAATTTTGGGCGCCCCCTTCGCCCCCCCCTTCGCACGGCCCTGGTCTTCAATATTTGTTCAAATGTTTTTGTAATATGTTTCATATTTAAAAAACTATTGGAAAAACAAAAAACGGTTAACACCCATTTCCAGTGTAAGAAATTTTACCAAAAGCTTTTCAGTTCTTCCGATTGTCAAATAAGACATGTTTAAAGTTTGACAAAAACATTTTTTTCCAGAAATTATTGAAATCACCTCTGGGGACCTCAAAACAGATATTTCCATTAAAAAAAAATTCACGATCACAATACTTTCTCGTACTCTGTAACAGAGAAAATAAAAAGAGTTATTTTTCCCATCTCTTGCAAACTTCAATAAACCTCAGGTTAATGAAATTTACAGTTTAGTGCACATTCTCCTGACCAAAGAAATGGTTTTGTGTGTCCACTGAATGTCTGGTTTACTTTATTTAGGTCATGCGCATTCTTCTGACTGAAAAAATTGTTTTGCCTCTTCACCAGAGGAGTGAGGGTTTTGATGCCAAATATTCAATGCCCTATTCCAGGGGTGGCGAACCTATGGCAGGCATGCCAGGGGTGGCACATACGAAAAATTTGCTGGCACGCGAGAATTTGTAGGGCAGCGTTTACATTCGCAGATTCCCGCGAGCGTGTTTCTTCCTCAGAGAAAGAAAAATATGAAGACAGCACTCTTATAATTCGCCTAATACGAAAGTGAGACTGGTATTCTTGTTAGAAGATTTTTTTTTAAATAAATTGTTACAAATCTATTTATAATAAAAAGACTGTGACTTAACAAGCAATTCGGATTTTGTCGGTGGACTGAAGAATATGGCATGATCAATGAAGGTAATAAGGCAGTAAGTATTTTATGTTCCGGCACAGTTGTATACAGAATATCCCCAGTGAAACGACATTATGAGACAAATCATAAATCACTCTTTAACAAGAGAAATTTATTGCTCGAGCAATTAAAAATATAAATGTTCAATCCACATCTTTAATGAAATTTATTGGCAGTCGTTCAAATATAACTGCTGGTAGTTTTTGTGCCTCACACTTTATTGCCAAACAAGGGAAACCCTTTAGTGATGGGGAACACATGAAAGAAGCTTGGTTAAAATCAGCATCCATTCTGTTTGAAGGAAGATCCCTTCAGCTAGAAATACGATAAAAGATAGAATCTTGGAAATGGCTCAAATTGTAACTGATCAGCAAAAATTAGACATACAATCTTCAGGTTTAATTGAGGCGTTGCAGATACGAAGGGTGAACCAACATTCGGCGAAATTTTTTTTGTCACATTTCGGTCTATCTGACATTACTGAATAATGGTAGACACTTTTTTATTTGCACCCTTTCTAACTACATATAAGTAGGGCTGGCGGTAGCTCTCCTATATTTGTTGCAATACTTTTTTCATTACATGTCTGGTTTGCTACAATTTTTTCCTTGACAGTTTTCTTCTTTGCTTGCTTTAGAATGTTTGTTGTAGATGACATTTATTACAAATAGTAGACACTCAGAGCAAAAGTAGCGAATCCCTTGTTTTCTGAGTTCGCCAAACTGCAAAAATACTTGGATGCGTTTTTCTGGAAAGCAGCATTTGCTCAGTTCGCCCTTCGTTTCCGCAACGTCTCAATTTCTCTCTGTCTTGATGAGAGTACCGATATAATTTTATAATTTTAAATTTTATGTGCGAAGGAGAGTTTTAAATTGAGATGTTATGAACTTTGTTACAAAATTAGTCAACTTTATACCTGTACGGGCTATAAATAAACGAAAATTTTTAGAAAAATATTAAATAAAGTAATCTCAGTGTATAGTGTATTGATTACTCACGTACAATGGTTAAGCCGTGGTAAAGCTTTACAAGTATTTGTAGAGTTTTGATAAAGTTACACTTTTTTTGGATAAAGAAAATCATTGAAAAATTTAGTCAATTAATGGACGTCGAATAACTTTCGAAATTTATTTTCTTTAGTGATTTTTGTGTTAATAAGACGGCCATTACTATTTTTAATTTAATCCAAGCATTTGAAGCCAAATTCAAAGTTTTTAATCGCGAACTTATATCCAACACATTTAAATATTTTCCGAATCTAAAAAAATTAATTGCAGATGTAGAATACCATAAAAAAAACAGATCATGATAAATTGTTTTCTGTATTCTTCAGTCAATTATTGAGGAATTTTCCTCAAGATTTACCCAATTCCAACAATTTGCAAAAAACCTTAAAATTTATTTTAAATCCAGCTGATAGCTGGATCCTTTTCGATGAGAAATGTCCTGGATGGGAGCTTGGGAACACAAACAGGAGGAAACTATTTCTTTTTGAGTTGGGAAAACAGCTAGTTCGTCCCTATATGAATCGCTAACTGCAGAAAGGCATCATGTCCAAGTTGAACGATTTTTCTTTTTTTTCTTTAAGTTATTGCTAGGTGCAAGACTCAACGTTTACTGCAAAAAGGAAGCATGTCCGCACGGTGTTATTGGCATGACAAAGCCTTAATATAGTGTCTACTATAGAAAGGCAATTAGTTCAGGACTAGTTCGCTTTCTGCGGTAAACAGCTGGCTGCAAGCACTGCGTGGCAGATGCGTGAACTAACATCCAGTTCACCTGAGTTGCATCAGACAAACAACATTGTGCTTTGTTAATTAATAAATGTTGTAGCCTATTTAGTGCGGTCTGATTGATTATTGTATTATCATTAAAATGAGTAGTTCAGATGAGGAAGGGCCGGCAAATAAGAGAACAAAATGTGTAAGAAATGAAGAAAATTACAGAAGAAACGTGATTAAGAAGTCTAAAGTGGCTGGTCAAGAACACGTAAACTGAAAGGGCAAAACTGTACCTGCTAAAAAGCCAGGCTCCAATGTTTGCAGGTAAATATTGTTTTGTTCAATAGTTTTCCGTTGCATACAAAGTATGGTTGAAACATCTCTTTACTTATAGTTTAACCTTTTGCATATTTGGAATTAGCCTAGTGTTATTAAAAAAAACTCAACCATCGCATTACCCTACGAAAACATAACCTCAAAGTCCTTTAGGCCTATTTATTTTTGATACATTTTTCACTGAATTACCGTTGTAATAAGGTCTGCAATTGTTCCAGTTGGAAGTCCAATTGCTTTGGAAGTTTTACGGAGGGAGACATAATTGAAATATTCACAAAACTGCATAACATGACATCCAAAGTAGAACAGGGCATTTACATCCAATCTCTTATGGAAGTGTGCCCAATTGAAAGAGAAAGACCCAGGCCTGGATCGTCAACTGAAAAGCCCAAGGCTTTTAGTGTGAACTACTACAACTACACAATGGAAAACGCACCAAGGTATGTAAAAATGGATTTATGACAACCTATGGGTACACTTCTAAACAGTGTTACCGTTTGTCCCGTCTGTTGCAAGTAAATGAAATTCCAACTGACAACAGAGGAAAGAATGTTTCAGGAAATGCAATACCTGGATCCGTACTGGCTCGATTAAGAGCCCATATTGAATCATTTCCAACTAAATCACATCACTATACAGAAAAGAAAAACAGTATTTTTCAGCTAACTTGAATTTAAAAATAATGTATGACAAGTTCATTAAAAGGGAACAAAACGTTCTTATTACAATGTTAGGAAGTGAAAAAAGGCTCTCATACAAGTTCTTTTGGACTTATTTTAATGAAAACTACCCTGACATTGACCGACCAGTATAGATTGTCTGGTATCTCGTATCTTGTATTCCTGTCCAAGACACCTATTACCTCAGACAGCTCACTGTTAACGTCTTTGGTGTGCATAATTCTTCAACGGGGGAATGTACAACTTTTATCTATCATGAAGGTGATGGCGGTAAGGGGAATAACGAAGTGTGAACTATGTTAGACTGGTACGTAAAAAACAAAATTGACAAAGATGTAAAAAAGCTTTATCTGTTTGGGGACAACTGCTCAGAGCAAAACAAAAACCACACCATAGTCCGCATGATTATGTATTTATGTGAGATAAAAAGGTTTAATGAAGTCAAACTAATTTTTCCTGTCAGAGGCCACCCCTTCATGCCCAAATCGAGATTTTGGCATAATTAGAAAAAAATTGAAAAGAGAAGAAGGATGCTACACTCCAGATGAAGTTGAAGCGCTTATAATGAATTCCTCGAAAATTGCTGGTAAATTTTCTATAATCAAAATGAATGTCGATGATTTTATTGACCAATTAATGGAGGCCCGAGTTTTATAAAACGACCTGCTTAAGTGGTAAAAATGTCCCAAAAAACCAAAAAAAAAAACTTTTTCCATATCAAAATACAGAGAATTGACTTTTTCATCCGAGAAGCACCACACGATGCAGTGTAACATGAACATTGCCGGCTTGGCAATGGATTCGACTGAGGAACGCAGAAGAGTCGATACGGGCTCCTACCAAAAAAGCCTATTGAACGGTACTTACAATGAACATAAAAAAATGGAGGATCTCATGAAAACAAAGGTATACATACCAGAACAAAAATTTAACTTTTGGAATCCGATTTTGTCATGGCCAAAGACAACAGCATCCACAGAAGATGAAAACTGAAGTAATGTAGTAAAACAATGTTTTTTTTTAAATTAATTTTCCTCAAAATAGTTTGTATATTAATCGTTCTCTATGGAATATCCTAAAACATTCTTGTTTATGGCAGAAAAGAAACATGTCTTTAATACAAAAAAAATTGTAGCCAGCTCTCTTTAAAATTTTACTTACTTTATTAGTATATACAAGTTCTAAATGCCCAGTCATATAAAACAAAAATATAAAAAAAAAATATATGTGTGGTGTATATACGTTTTTTTTTCTCTCCTGTAAAGTTAGCCAAATTGGACATGATGCCTTTCTGCAGTTAGAGGTTCAAATGGTAGACAGAAGCAAAAATCTGTCGCACAATAAACCTACAATAAATGCTTTTCGTGCCTGTGGTTTGGAAATAAATGCAAGAAAATATGAAGTAAGAGAAGAAATAACTGCGAAACAAAGAAGATGTGTCCACTGTACGCGCAAGGAGGACAGGAAGACCTACATCGTTTGCACTCACTATAATCGCCCTATTTGTGAAACGCACAAGGTCGAAATGAAACAAGCAATATGTAAAATTTGTAGATTGCATCAACGACGACTGATTGTATATTTTTATGTTTAGTAAATTTATATGCTCTGAATAATTTTAGAATTTCTTTATGTAACCAAACATGATAATAAAAAAATTAAATTTATATCAACAATAATGTTTACAAATGGTTTTTCAATTACAATATAAATGAGGGTTTATCACAATTATTGACTTTTTACTGGGGTCTGTGATGGACCCCGCATGGTACTTTACGAGCATTTGCGGAACCCGGTACTCTAAGGGTTAAAGAATACTATTCCGTGACAAACTGAATTCCAAACTATTAAACTCGAGGAGGAGACTGAACTATATCATGATCCATTTACTCGTTCGATTTTAAGGTTATAAGCTATTAGTACGAGAGATCTGTGCGAGAGGGAAAACATTTCAAAGCTGGTCGAGACCCACTGGAATCACAAAATTCGCGCCTGCGCGTTTGCAATGGGTACCTTAACTGGAATTCAGGCAAAGCATTAATCAGACATGCACATTCCATTTCATAGGCGACTGTGATTAATTTATTTTAGAAACACACGGTAGTACTACTATTAATAATATAATATTAGTTGAAGATTATTGATTGTATGTACGAGAACAGACTTGAAAAATAATTCAAATTAAATTTGAAATCTTGAAACTGTCAATGATGTTATTATTAACTGGACAAAAACTAGAAAACATTTTAACAATCGTTTTCGTTCTACAATACACCACACATATCTTATAACATAGAAACCCCTGGTTATATTAAAAAAATTAGGACTGTGTATACTATATACAGGGTGTTTCAGAGCTCTGGGAACGGTCAATCACGTGCTTATTTTTCAAAATTTCGAAAAATGTTTTATAAAAAAGTTGTATATAATAGTGAGCTGCATGCCCTAAAAATATTTAAATTTATACAGGGTGTCTCATAACAAAGTTGCAGACCAAACTTATGTTTTTTTAAATGGAACACCCTGTATTTTTTGTCATTTTTGAATTATATGGAGCAAATAAAGGTGAGTTACTCCAATACTCCCTATACCTATTGTTTGCCGTTTTCGAAATATTGGAAGATTTGTTGAAATGCCATGGTCTGGGTGAAATTTTATTTTTGCCCCAGTGATTGACGTTGAATAATAATTATTCCTGATATGATAATTGCCGAATACAAGAAAACTATTAAGATTAGGAACAGGGAACCCTTATACAATCTGAAAAATAATTGGATTCTACTTAAGAATACGTTACTAAATACAGGGTGTGCCATTTGAAAAAACGAAGTTATTTAACTTTATAAGTTCGGTTTTTCTACCGCATTTTTTTTATCACCCTGTATAATTTTTTGTATGAAATCATGGTTGGCTCTATAGTTCGAACCTTCAAGCAAATAATTAAAATGATTTTAATCGATCAACGTCAATCACTGGGGCAAAAATAAAATTTCACCCAGACCATGCATTTCAACAAATCTTCAAATATTTAGAAAACGGCAAACAATAGGTATAGGGAGTATTGAAGTAACTCACCTTTATTTGCTCCATATAATTAAAAAATGACGAAAAATACAGGGTGTTCCATTAAAAAAAACACAAGTTTGGTCTGTAACTTTGTTATGAGACACCCTGTATAAATTTAAATATTTTTAGGGTGTGCAGCTCACTATTATACACAACTTTTGTATAAAACATTTTTCGAAATTTTGAAAAATAAGCACGTGATTGACCGTTCCCAGAGCTCTGAAACAACCTGTATATTAGAATTTCTGAAAAAAAATAGTTATTTAAGCAACAAGGAACGTAAGGACGTATTAACATTTGAGGTAGGCGAATACGAGCCGAGGCTCGTCGCCTGCCGAAATTTATTACCACTACCGGAAATATAATACTTAAATAAGATCAGAAAATATTTTAAAATACGGCTTGTAACATTTCGGATTAAAATTTTATAGTCACCTATGCGTCCTATGGCAACCCAGCAACCGAGAAAACAATGTCGAATTTTGTTTGTTTGTGTCAATGTTTGTTTGTAACAGTTTTTGCGGGCATGGATGCAAACGAAGCTGCGAATATTGCGTGTTAGAACCTGTTACCGACAAAATCAAAAAAGGTATGTGTCCTGTTACGACTCTTTTAAGCAGTGGTTATGTAAAAAGGATGCCGATGCTATAGGTGTAGACAAAAATGTGTTGCTTGCCTATATGTAGGAGCGTTACGTTTCTGTTTATTATTTTCCCAGGTACGTAAGTAAAAATTTAATTTCCGTCGTCAAGGACAACCCACGAATGTTATCAGCCACTTACGGTACCTGTAACCATGGATGCAATGCTAATTTACGTTGTCGGTAGCGGAAAAATATATTTTTTACCTGTAACCATGGATGCAATGCTAATTTATGTTGTCGGTAGCGGAAAAATGTTAATACGTCCTTACGTTCCTTGTTGCTTAAATAACTATTACCCTACAAATTCTGTTTAATAAAGGGAGCCAAAATATTACATTAAACAAAAGCTCCATACCCACAAGGTGGCAGTGATAGTTGATATTTTTAAATGCTAACATTTAATTTGTCTTTCTTGTTGTAAATACGGTTTGCAGTGGTTGTTAGCAATGTACCCATAAGTAATGGATTATTTATTTTTAAAGCTGTTGTAGCTTCAAAGGGCATAGCATCATTTCACACTCAATTGTGCTATAATTGCAAAGCACATTGTATTATAAATTGTTACAGCCCTTTAAAAATATGTATGACTAATTGGTCACCAGCAATAAAAAATAAAGCATTTTATGAATGAGAATGCTATGGAAACAGTGGCCCAATACTTGCTTACTTGATAGCAGGGTTTGGAATATATCCGATATTTATATAAATATCAATATATCGGATATATATCCGATATATATATATATCAACTTTTTGATATTGATTCTTGGTCATTAATATTAATGTTTATATGACTTATTAATTATATAATGCTCATACTTTATTTATATTATATTTATTTATTGCAAACAAACAGAGTTGCTTACAAGATAGTAAATAAATAACATTTAAATTATTAAAATATTTGACATCAAATTGAAAAATTTCTGAAATGAGGACTTTTTTGCTCTTTATTATGTTTTCAGGGATAAATTGAAGAATTTTCAAAGTGAGGACTTTTTTTGTTTTTTTTGCTCACACTTACTTTTTCAGTCGTGACTCACTTCAAGAATCGACACTTTTTGATAAAAAAAGTCATTTCGCCCATCTCTACTTTATATTAGAGCAAATGCTTTCTATTCATAGTGCTGCAACTGGGAATATTTGGGAAACGGGGGATATATGATATATATCGTGATATATATATATATATATATATATATATATCCGATGATATATATCGTCCGATCCCTGCTTGATAGGTAAGTAGTGCATCCCGAGTGGTTATGAAAATGTCTCAACATCTCTCTTAGCCTTCTCTGCGATAATTCATAAACCGCCTCTGTCAATCAATCAATCAATCAATCAATCCCTTTCTTCAAATAAATATTTGTAATCCATTGTTTAAAAATGATAAAATTTTATAAAAATTACTTGCATACTCTCAAATTAAAATATGTTCAACCGAATATTAGAACATACCAAGCACCATTGAATCTTAACCGCTAGACAAATTTTTCTAATGGAAACAATAACAATTGTTGAAATATGATATTATCCATCTCTCTCAAAACGAAACAAAGCATTATTGCAGTACAGTTACAATACTAGAAATCTTTTTATTTAATTTAAAAAGTACGTACCCGGCCTCCTGACATTGACGTCCGGATTTAGTGTTTGTTGCAAGTATTGGCTTAAGGTGTGTAAATTTTCATCAGATATTTCCATTTTTACCTATATCACTATTGCAACTAATGAAATAATAGATGAATTCTGAAAATTATGGTAAATAGTGAAGAAATTTCCGTTTCTTAACCTATATGTTTAAATAAGAAATGACGCACTCGCACACCTTAACAGGCTATTGCACCAGAAAGGTTTTCATCTAGGTGGCGCTATTGTATTTGCGGGAAAATGTAAGATAAGTGTGGCCAACGTAAACTACTTCAAGAAATTTAACTTTTTGTGTTCACTTCTTAAATAGTAGAGTATGACAAAAATCTTCATATAAATACCAGATAAGTACACGTGTGTTTTACAACTGTCAATTTGTAAGTAGCTATCCAACTGTAGCATATGCAACCACATCTACATCACTTAACACTATTCGTTCCAGGCATAAATATTTCTTCATGGTTCGTCCAACGTGTTTTCGCTCACAAAGTAAGTGGCGGCTCCCTAAAGTGTTGATTCGTATTCTGGTTGTGCCATGCCATGCAGCGCCTGCACACCCCTTAAACATTAAATTGTTTACGTTTAAGATCTGGGTACAACAATGTAAAATGTGTATGTTAGAATTACCGTTTTAAGGACGTTGTAAGGGCAAAACGTATTAATTTCATTTGATAAATATAAATGTACTAGTGAGTACCCGTGTGAAATCATGAAAAAGATTTAATTACACATTTTTATAGAATTACGATATTTATTTCCTCGAATAAACAACATGTTACATCGGTTGCCTATTTGTTATGTGGCAACACTGAACTCTATACTATATTTATAATTATATTTTCATGGTTTATTTCCACCTCTGGCGGTACTAATATGTGAGAGGGATGCTCCTCCTAATGGCAATCGACAACCAAGTTCATCAGTTCACCATGTGATTGTAATAAAATTTAAAAAAAATGTTAGTTTAGAAAAATGTTTCTTTACGTACGTATTTCATTGTATGTTTTCTCTATTATAATAAGTGTTTATAAACACAGTATTATCTTCTATTGTATGTCTAAAATTGTAATTATATCCTTAATTACTATTACCAATTAATATGCTATATTATAAATAAATTATTGCTATTTAACATAAAACAATTTATTCTTTGTGTATAATGTTGCTCCATACCTATGTTCTTATTTTGTTCTCTACATAATTATTTTTATTATAATGTGCATCATTATATTTACAATTTCATTATTCTAATTTGGTTAAAGTTGCTGCAAATCAGAAATTACATAAAAATGAGTAATTGTGGAGCCTTTAAGTCTTTGAATAAATTCTAATAAAAACAGTTAATTTACTTAGATCGCTCTTTATTTTAATTTTTGTAAAACTTAAGGGCGATACTAAGAAAGTTAACTATTTTATTCGAATTATATTCAAAGACTCCACAATTGCCCCCACCCTACCGGGCAGCATTGAAACCCCTCTCACCCCACCACGCCGTTTTTTTTGCCTATTGCAGCGCCTCTGGCGTTGCAGAGTTCAAGTTATAATGCTGTAAATGTTTTGTACAGAGAGTGGCCTATCTATATTAGTTATCTAGGAGTGGAATACTGAAAGGAGACGAGTTTTCGATTACTTACGATTTTGTTTATTTACATAAAGTCCGCTCTAGGATTCCCCTTTATCGTATTACCTCTTCCTGTTGATTGATTTACAGTAGATTTCTGAATTATATTTACAGGTTGCGCCATCTAGCGTCTGTAATGTCAATAATTTGTTTGATTTATTCAATTTAATAAGAAGCTTACGCCATCCAGCGGGTCAGCGCGTAAGTTTCAAAGCGAACAATTTAATTCGTATGGAGTGCGCAGGGCATGGTACCGTCCATGCCCTGCGCACTCCATACGAATTAAATTGTTCGCTTTGAAACTTACGCGCTGACCCGCTGGATGGCGTAAGCTTGTTATTCAATTGAATAAATCAAACAAATTAATCACATTACATACGCTAGATGGCGCAACATGGAAATAAAATTAAAAAATCTTCTGTAAATCAATCAACAGGAAGAGGTAATACGATAAAGGGGAATCCTAGAGCGGACTTTATGTAAATAAACAAAATCGGAAGTATTCGAAAACTCGTCTCCTTTCAGTATTCCACTATACATTCGTTTCCCAATCTGTTATAAACGTTAACGTGATAAAATGGCGCATTATTGTGCAGTGAAATCGTGAGAAATATCCAGCAGACATGCTTATTTGTATAGTTTCGCACACAGGCAACCGGTAAGAAAAAATGCAACTACATATCTACTAGTTATAATAATTGTTTAATATCTTTGACGCCTTTTATTTGATGTAACCATTTCCAAAATAAATGTTTTGTGGCCATGCCAATTTTGATAATGTAATAATTATTTATAATTATATTTTCATGGTTTATTTCCACCTCTGGCGGTACTAATATGTGAGAGGGATGCTCCTCCTAATGGCAATCGACAACCAAGTTCATCAGTTCACCATGTGATTGTAATAAAATTTCAAAAAATTTTAGTTTAGAAAAATGTTTCTTTACGTACGTATTTCATTGTATGTTTTCTCTATTATAATAAGTGTTTATAAACAAAGTATTATTTCCTATTGTATGCCTAAAATTGTAATTATATCCTTAATTACTATTACCAATTAATATGATATATACTATATTATAAATAAATTATTGATATTTAACATAAAACAATTTATTCTTTGTATATAATGTTGCTCCATACCTATGTTCTTATTTTGTTCTCTACATAATTATTTTTATTATAATGTACATCATTATATTTACAATTTCATTATTCTAATTTGGTTAAAGTTGCTGCAAATCAGCAATTACATAAAAATGAGTAATTGTGGAGCCTTTAAGTCTTTGAATAAATTCTAATAAAAACAGTTAATTTACTTAGATCGCTCTTTATTTTAATTTTTATAAAACTTAAGGGCGATACTAAGAAAGTTAACTATTTTATTCGAATTATATTCAAAGACTTAAAGGTTCCACAATTGCCCCCGCCCTACCGGGCAGCATTGTGACCCCTCTCACCCCACCCCGCCGTTTTTTGCCGATTGCAGCGCCTCTGGCGTTGCAGAGTTCAAGTTATAATGCTTTAAATGTTTTGTACAGAGTGGCCTATCTATATTAGTTATCTAGGGTACCGTCAGTATTAAAAATGGTTTTGAACTGTGTTGCTTTCGGATGCAAAAATGAACATGATGCAAGGAAACAAATTTCATTTCACACGTAAGTTTAACCAATTTTTAATAATTAGAATCAATAGGCAATTGATGTATAAAGTTATTAAACAAAATTACATTCAACTAGAGTCAAAAACTAGTTTTATTAAGTGATTGAGAAGTAGTACTGTTTATTACACGTATAATACATATTAAGTTAAAATATCTACTTCATTGATTTATAAAGTTATTTATGTCCCAGGTTCCCTTTTAAGCGTCCCGAGATACTTAAACTGTGGATAAAAGCTATTCGTAGAGAAAATTGGTATCCCTCCAGAACAAGTAGGCTGTGTAGCGAACATTTTTTAAGTACAGACTATCAACTGAAACCAGGAAATACTGCGAAGCTCCTAAAACTCGATGCTGTACCAAGTGTTTTTGATTTCCCAAAGCACTTATTAAAGAAGACTGTGGCACGTAAAGAAGTAACAAGAAAGGTAAAAGTTGTGCCAAAGGTGTCTCAGAAATAAACGCCATAAATTTTAGAAATGATATATTATCAGGATTCATATAATAAGTGAGATTATACCAATTGTTTTTACATCAAATTATGTGTTATTATTTTGGGGATAATTTACCACATAATAATAGATGCGATAACAGAAAATCGATAATTAATGGGGTAGCTTGACATTACAACAATGTTTTGCATTGTCATAATCGATAACAGAAAAACGGTAATTAGGTGAGTAGCTTTTAAGGTTATAAAAACATGATGTTCATGACGTTACGTCACTGTCATCAAGTTTTAATTTTTACAATTACTCTTGTAGCAAACCAAACTATTCAGCTTGTAATAAACCATAACTTTTCCTGATCCTTATTATTATTTCATTCGATAAATTATCTACCCAAATATACCGCGAGCTTGGATGAATTATCAAAAACACATTTTTTTCGTACCTTTTACCTTTTAGTAATTCATCTCGACATAACATTTGTTGTCA
The DNA here is from genome assembly GCA_910593695.2 of Ocypus olens. Taxonomy (NCBI): domain Eukaryota; kingdom Metazoa; phylum Arthropoda; class Insecta; order Coleoptera; family Staphylinidae; genus Ocypus; species Ocypus olens. Next base: position 39,138,460 of record OU343047.1, read on the forward strand.
ACTGGTTATTGTCTCGTTAAATTACTAGGTAACAAGGTACTCAAAAAACTATTTTTTGATAATTAACCTCGATCTAGGTATATTACTACCGATAATTTACCACATAATAATAGATGCGATAACAGAAAATCGATAATTAATGGGGTAGCTTGACATTACAACAATGTTTTGCATTGTCATCAAGTTAGGTTCGATAACAGCAAAACGGTAATTAGGCGAGTAGCTTTTAAAATTATAAAAACATGATGGTCATAACATTATGACACTGACATTAAATTTTTTACAATTACTCTTGTGGCAAACCAAACTATTCAACTTGTAATAAACCATAACTTTTCCTTATTTTTATTTCATTTGGTAAATTATCCACCCAAATATACCACGAACTTTAATGAATTATCAAGAAACATTTTTTTGTACCTGTTACCTTTTAGTAATTCATCTTGACATAACATTTGTTGTCAACTGGTTATTAACCGAAAGTCTTAAATAGTCTTTTGCAACTATCATGTAATATTTCACTAACCTATAAAATAATCTAGAATGTAATTGTTATAGTAAATACTAAACTTCAACAATTATATTTTGCAGATATCAAGTGAATCCGAAGCAAATTCCATGGATATTAATTTTAGTGACTCAGATTCACAATTAAATTTGCCATCCACATCTGCAGTAAAACCTGTTAATAAATTCCTGAATATTGAAACACAAACTACTGAAAGCCTTGATGATGCAATGTTTAATTTGCGTCGAAAGGTGAAAACTTTGAGGCAAAAGGTCAAACGAAGAGATTTAAAAATATCAAGTATGAAGGATCTTGTCAAAACAATTACTGAGAGTGGTTTCAGTAACGACAACTTAAATGGAGTTTTAACAAATTACTTCAAAGGTAAGAATTAAATGAAAATCAATAAGTATAGAGAGAGAGCAGTTATGGTTCTTGAAGCGGATATTGGGGCTAGAGAAGTCGACACCTGGATACATTCTGTTACAGGAGACGAAGATGGAGAGATTGACATGTGAGGCGGTAGAGAGAATGGTGAAGTATGAAATGAAACTATGTGGGTTAGGGGAGGAGAGATTGGTGAGGGCGGTGTGGGAGACGTGTGTGAATGTAGAAGGGGGGAGATGGAGAGAAGGAGAATGAATGAAAGGGTAGGACTGGCTGAGGTGAAGGTGAAAGAGTGGTTTGGTAGGGGTGTGAAAGTAGCGGCATGGGTGAAAGAGAAGATGAAGGAAGTGGAAGCGCAGGAGAGGCAGGGACGGATAGATAAAAGCGAGTATAATGATATGTTTGGAAGATGGCAAATGTATGGGAGGGTGCCAAGATACATGAGTGAGGGTGGGTGGAGCAGGGAGGAGAGGGTGATAATGGCGAGGGCTAGGTGTGGGTCTGGAGATAGGGGGAGGATTATATGAGATGTAGACTATGTGAATGGGGGAAGGATACGTGGAGACATCTGGCGGAAGAGTGTGAGGGTGTGAATGAGGAATGGGTGGGAGTGAAAGGGAACAGAAGAGTGACAGAGTGGATGAGGAAGGATGGGACTGGGGTAGACGCTGGAGAAAGTGGGACGCGAGAAGAAGGACAGGAGGTGAATGGAAAGGAGAGGCGGGGAGGAATGATTATAGTTTGTGTATATAGGTTACGGGAAGATTATGATTATAAGATTATGATTATGCCAATAAAGGTTTTTTTTGTTTTGTTTTTTTTTTCGTTTTTTTTTTGTTTTTTTTTATTTAGGTTTACCACTTGAACTGCTGCTTCTTCAAAAAAAGGAAGAAAAACTAAAACACCCTGGACAACACAGATATTCTTCATTATTGAAGAAATTTGCCCACACGCTGTATTTTTACTCCCCAAAGGCGTACAACTTTGTACGGCAATATTTTGTGCTGCCAAATGGGCGTACCATAAGAAAATGTTGCATAGTTTGAAGTGCCAGCCCGGCATCTTATCGGAAGTGTTGGCATATTTAAAAGATGAAGTAAAAAAGCAACCTTATTTAAAACATTGTGCTCTAATTGTAGATGCCATGTCCATAAGAAAACAAATTCTCTGGGACCAAACACAAGGACAATTCACTGGTAATATTGATTATGGAGGCATTGTAGATGTTGATTATGAAATGGCAGCTTCGGAGGCTTTATTTTTCCAAATTGTATCATACACAAACAGTTTTAAATGCCCAGTGGCTTATTTTTTAATTAACAAAGCAGATTCAAATCTGCAAACTCAATTAATTATTACTTGTATAAGAAGTTTGCACGAAATAGGTATAACAGTAAAATCTATAACTGCAGATGGAACACAAACTAATATTTCAACATACAACAAATTAGGTTGTAACATTTCTGCAGAAAATTTAATAACATGTTTCGAGCATCCATGCATTCCATCAGAAAATGTATATTGCATGTTAGATGCTTGCCATATGCTGAAGTTGGCCAGAAATACATTTGCAGAAAAAAATTTATCATCCAGTTCCGGACAAATTAGTTGGGAGTACCTTAAAAAGTTGGATGAAGTGCAAGTCACAGCAATTGCGGTTAGCAAATTCTGTTAGTTCGCACCATATTTATTATAAAAATAAAGTGATGAATGTGCAATTAGCTGCTCAAGCATTAAGTAGCGGAGTAGCAGATGCTTTAGAGTATTTAAAAGATTGTGGTAGTTCTGACTTCAAAGAATGCAATGCCACAGTAGAATTTATTCGAAAGATTGACAAAATATTTAATATTTTAAATTCGAGGACTCCTTACGCGAAGGGGTATAAGGCACCGATTAGACCTGGCACAATTTCTTATTTTCATGAAGTGTTTGCTGATACAATAACGTATTTTAAAACATTACAAATTGATGGTATACAAGCTATCTATCATAACAGAAAAACATTTATACTAGGATTCATTACAACAATGGAAAGTACCCTTGGTTTAGCAAAAGATCTTTTTAATTTAAAAGAAAACCCCTTACAGTATTTTCTTTGCTATAAATGTTCCCAACATCATTTGGAGTTATATTTTTCATGCTTAAGATCAAGGGGTGGTTGGAATAATAACCCCAATGCTCAGCAATTGAGGTGGTCACTAACACAATTATTGTTTCATAATGCAGTTACGACAAGCATTCATGGCAATTGTAGCGATTTTGAAAATTATAGCACGCCAATTTTTGAATTTAGAAGTCATGAGAGACAGAGGCAAATGACTATGAATTATGAAGATCTGAATGAACTTGATAAATTTATCAAATATGTAGATCAAAAAAATTTATCAGATTTCCAAGAAAATATTATTTATTATACCGAGTGCTTGGGATAAGGGGCGAACATAGGGATTTAACATGTAAAATTAAATATGTGTAATTATTTGCTCCCCTATTCATTTTCGAGAAAAATCGTAAAGGAATATTTTTTAGAGAATTAAAAACTGTAAATGCATCATCCATTTAATTTACGTTTGTACCAGCATACACCTCAGAAATAATAAAAATAAGTTTAACAATTTACCATTTAATAAAAACCCTTGCCATGACTTTGACAAATGTCATGTTATGGTGAGAATAATTTTACTAGTCAAACATTAATTCGGGCGGCCCGTTGGTGTAGTGGGTACAAGCGAGCGCTTATGCCGGTTGCACCGCGTGCCGCGAGGGTTCGAATTCCAGCCCGGGCGAACGATTTCGGGGTCGCCGAATATTCGCTCGGGACCATGGACATTGCATTTGTCTTTCATTATTCAGTTATTCATTTAATTTCTGATATATTACAATACAATGATTATGGCAGATGGCCTCGTAGCCGACGCCAATTTCCCGAATCATTCAATCTCCTTAACCCGCAGTTCCATCCACGTCCAAATATCAATTCACGCATTGTTATTACTATGAACAATAATATGAGTTATTCCAATGGAGAGAGGGTATTATTTATTATCAAAATATTTACAGTGGCGTCAGTTTACACAGAGTTCGTGACTTATTTTCGGTTACATTTAACAATCGACCAATTCCGTCTGTATCAACAATTTCCAAATTTGTGAAAAAGTTCGAAAATACAGCAAGTGTAGCGGCAGATGATTCAAAAGGTATTTCAATAGTCCAATTTCAACAAATATTATTTCAAACATATTAAAATTAAAGGCAAACGGAACTTTACTTTACCTGTTACATTATTTACAATGTTCCAGTATGTATATTACATATTATATATATATTACATATTTGATGTCAATGTGAAAATATAATTTTAAATTTAAAATCTGTGTTTTATTTTAAACTAGACAATGTTCATGAAATGTTTTAAATAAAATTATTTCTACATAAAAATAATTGTTTTTCATTTTAAACTCCTATTCCTACATATATCCCTATAAGATAGAAAGAGAGAGGTACCCAACAGCAACGCGGGTTGCTGCAAAATTGACTTGCCTCGGACGTTTTACATTGCGTGTCCTTTCCAGTTGTATTCTAGTTCAATGACATTCCTAAAAGTGTATAGTTCAGTGTGTTGCAAGCAATGTTGTCAGATCTATCGCCAAAGCGGTAGAAGTACTGTTTTCACTAACTATGTTTCGTTCTCCAGTTTTTGCTTCTGATGCCCACTTGCACCGCAGCTACTTAATCATGATTAAAATGTTAATCAAAGGTTAGCGGAGAATTGTCTTGCACCGCAACTTAATCATGATTAAAATCCACAAGAAACGTTAAATATTTAACCAGCCGATTTTGACCGGTTAGCTCAAAAACGAATAACCTCACAACGAATATAGTCGTGAAGTTATTTACATTTGGCAGACGATTTTGAAATCAATAACCTTTGTTTTGCCTTTTTATTAAAAACGATGGATTTGGGAATGGTTGAGGAGACTGATAAAATCGATGGCTCGGAGGTTAATGATTTTATTAATTTTGGTTTGTTTACCTCGTCCAATACATGTAAAGTTAAATTCTGTCGATGTATTTGGTAATCATTTCTATTGTCTAGTCAAATTAACGAGAGTGCATCGTATATGTATTTATTAAATTTAATTGAAGGCGACAATGAATTTATGGTTAATTGGAAATATTTAGTTACAATTTCTTGGTATGTCATTAAAAATGTGATACCATCGAATCATATACTTTGTTGCAGTACGTATCTTTAATTAAAAAAATGAAGACGGTCAAAAGTCGGTAATACACAAATACAATTACTTTACTCACAGGTTCACGTAATAAGAAATGTATACAGTATGTTTTTTTTATCGTGGGCCATAGGATTTTACATGCTAAAAATTATACCTTGTGTTAAAGTTAACGTATATTTTATCATATAATTTTGAAGCAAATTTTAGTTAGTAATATAAATCAATTATTTTTCTACATTATGCGCTTAAATAGAATAATTTAAACGTGTTATTCCAATAAAGTGTGTTTGCTCGGAACCGGACGACCGGGATACGCTACAGAAAAGTTGTCAACTATTTCCCTAAAATAAAAACTCCGACTTCTTGTAGAAAAATACAACTATTTCCCTGATCAAACCTTTTATAATTGCCGTTTCAAATTCCACCCGTTCTTCAACAGTATAAACAGACTTTTTCTAATATAAATTCACTTGATTACTTGCCTCACTAATCAATCTGACATTTCGGAAATTCAAGGTACTTTGATTATTTTTGCTCAGTTATTTCTATTAAATAATTTCATTTTTTAATGGAATAAAACATGTTTAAATTATTCTAATACAGCGCATCATGTAGAAAAGTAATTGATTTATTACTAACTATAATTTCCTTCAAAATTTTATGATAAAATATTAATTAACACAAGTTATAATTTTTAGCATGTAAAATCCTAGAGGCCCACGATAACTATATACATATGGACTGCTAACGCCAACTTCATGTGTGTCTCCAAGCAACGGTGGCGCGGCGGGACCCTAAGTGGTTGCGGTATGTTACTAAATTGGTAGCTATTTTGTGTCTATGACATACGACTTTATGAGCTCGCATTGCATATTGTGATACCCTGCAATTTATTCACACCTTTGAATATACAGGATCTTTTTTAACTCAGAACATATGATTGTTAATGTCTATGTTATAATAATCACATCAACGCATTGCAATGTATTGACAATGAAGGCAACCATACTTACACTTAGTTTTATTGAATTGTCAAATTTGTGTTATTAATAAAAATGTATTACACCACCGAAGAAAGAATACAGATAATTAATTGGTACAAGAGTGGGAAGAGCTAGCGATATTTAAAAAAATTAAAATTCACTCCTTTCGGGGGCGAGTATTGGCCGGTGGAGTGGTTGGTAGGGGTCGGACGCGATATCCGACACCACCACCGTGCTGCGTCTAACATTCTCCCCGTTTTCGAAGATGCTGAGCACCAGCATCCTCGAAAACGGGGGGAATATTACATTTGCCGGCGAGTATTGGCCGTTGGACACGATATCCAACACCACCACCGTGCTCAGCATCCTCGAAAACGGGGGGAAAGTGTTTTTTTCTGCAGGGAAATCGGGTCAAGCGCATTTTGCCCGTCTTAGGGGTGGTTTTTGGCCGTTTTGAGGGATTGCGCAACCCCAAAGAGAAATTCTAACACCGCAATCGTGTTCAGCATCCTTAAAAACGGGGAGGGGAGGTAATCTTGTTCCGACTCACACACGCTACTACTATATTTCTTGTTAAACTAAAGAGATAATAAAAATACAACCTCAAAAATGATGCTAGTTGGTAAGGGAATCATTCTAATTTTATTCTGACCATTTAAATTCAATAATAGATACAAATTGAAATTAAAAATTTTACATGGGAATTCCCTATGCGTCTTGAAACGGGACACACAGTATTCAACTATTTCAACCAATAAAACAATAAGGTTGACTTGCTAGCTACACCATTTTATTTCTATTGGTTAAATAAATTACAGTAACATACTTTTTTAAATATATATTCTATTTTTATTATAAGCTAAATATAAATTGCATATTTATATTTTATTTTTAATTCTGCAGGATTTAAAAATAAAACACAAATTGCAAAACTCGTTTGGTAAATAAGCTGAAGCTGCCCCCTTGCTTACACGACTAAGTTTTAAAATTATTAAGAAATACATTTCTACATCTATAAAGATAGTATACTGCATTACAATAATAACCTAAACCCGACATTTATACCGCATTTAACATAATCCACCTTTCCTTATCTATTTAAAAGTAGTATAAAATCAAATTACTCTACACACATGTGAAAAATCATTATCGGTACATCTACGTTCATTGCAAAGCATATTTCTAAAAAAAAAAAAACAAATGATAATTTCAATTTAAAGGGTGTAAAAAAACTATCAAATTGGTTACTGTTAAAAATATCAAAACATTTCATTATGGTTCAATATACTTTTTAGGTTATGTTTACTACTGATGCTTGAAGGAATACTATTTAGTGCTCGTAATCGTTTGTAAATTAGTGACCCATGTTGACGTAGTCCAGAACGTGTTCTTGAATAAGTGATCCATTTTTGCAAACGGGAATTGTTATGGGTAATGGAGGTACTGACCAAGTTTCCGGATCCAATCCAATTCTTAGATTTTTCGGCGTGTTTCCAATGGCGAAATGGTTTTCAGATAATGGAAGCATATCTTTTAAAAGCATCCTGAAATAAACCATTTTAATAACAGTTTTTAAATAATTAGTTTTGAGATTTAATTACCAAATATTTTGATCAGCAACTACGTGAACATTCGGGACTGGGAACCCATTAAATGGGCTAGCCACCGGTAGAGTATATGCTCCCATATCTTCAAAAATAATCCATTCACCAATTTCCATTTCCGGTAGTAGTTGACTTTCGATGACTTGATCTAAACTGTCGCACGTCGGTCCCCAGATGCTAGCATGGTTATACTTGGCACCAGATTTAACCTACGGTGGTATAAATGTTTATCACATAGGTGGTAATTAATTTAAAAAGTACCTTTAAAGGAATTGCTGTAATGTGTTGATGGTCATACAAAACACAATTAAAACTTCCATAAACACCATCATTAATGTAATACATAGTGTGCTTTGTTTTAATTTCAGTCACTGGATCATCATTCATTACATGTCTTATGGAGTATATATTAGTTGCCAAGGTGTAGGCCGAGCAAACATAAAATCTACCCGGTTCAGCAATCACATTAACAGATGGATCTGGGAAAAATTCCTCCAATGCCCGATTGATTATAGAAGCAATCTGAAATGAATATATAAATAAAAATAAAATTAGTGTAACTAAAATAAATAAACTCCACTTGTTCGTTTACTCAAACTGGCTAGTAGAAAAATTCAGTAACGTATACAGGTTGGGCAAATGTGTCGGAATACCTGATTTCTGGCTAAGTCTCTTTTTTTCTTATTACTTTTAAAATAAATGTGTATAGTTTTATTTATTCTATTCAGTGACGTATTTTCATTTTCTACAGCTAACCTATTTTTCGAGTTTTGACATCATCTGCAGTTTTTTTTTAATTTAAATTTTTTTTACATATTTTTACATTTTCGAATAGACACTTTTCCAACAATTGCAATGATGCAGGGTTTGGTGGGTGTGTCACTTGTGGTTTTTTAAATATTAAATAAAATAATTCTTTTTACATCCTTTTACATCCTTTTACACTGTTTTCTGATAACACAATTTCGTGTATCCATGTGAAATATTAACATTGCTGTTCAATTATGGGTGAACTAATTGTACGTGAAAGAATTACGTTGTTAATGATGGTTAGTTTTCCAGATAGGTAGACATAACATGAAAATAATCGTCAGACGTCACCAGAACAGTGGAAAGACCGTCAGTTGGGCCTCCGAAGTGAAGAGCAGCATTGAGCACGCGGCATCTTTTACGGTCCAGCTGACGGACTTTCCACCACTCTGATGCTGACTGACGATTATTGTCATATCGAATAAACTACAAACTTTGATTATTTTCATTTTATGTGAACCACAAACCGTCACCTGAATGAATTCCAACCTGAATACTATGACTTTATTTTCACAGTTTACTGCGTAACTGACGGACATTCCACCCCCAGACAAGGGTCTGACGAGTTCTTTTTTAATGGATTATAGTTAGCAAATATTTACCTCAACAATTTTCAGCGTACATAAAATAACATTACAATATTTGTAACATTAATTTTTATATTAATTTAGAAATAAATTTTAAAACAAAAGTTGTGCCTTTTTATAATACCTATCCAAGGATACCCCACACGACCTAAGGTTCCTTTTTGAAATTCTAAAGTTGAGTGCAGTTACGCCTACTTCCGGTAACTTCCGTAAATATCTCCATTAAATTATTTAGGTAGGCTTATGACACGTGATTTTGCTTTATGAAGCTCTATGACGTAATACTATTGAGAAAATGGACAGGGACTGGTTATTTAAAACATTAATTTTTAATTCATTACGCATATGTTTTAGAAATAAATTTTTCAAACAAAAGTTATTTCTTTTTAAAATACCTATCCAATGATACCCCACTTGACCTAGGTTCCCATTTGAAATTTTAAAGTTGAGTGTAGTTACGCCAACTTTTTTTTTTTTTTTTTTTCTCGGCGTTACGCCTGGCCTTGGTTCTATGACCATTAGCCATCATCATCGATATATATGTATAAGTTATAAATGAAATGATTAAATGAATAAATGAACAATGAAAGACGTATACAACAACCACGGACCCAAGCGGATACTTCTCGGTCGCCGAAAAATCTTCCGCCTGGGATGGGAATCGAACCCACACGGCCGTGGTGCAGCCGGCACAAGCGCTCGGCTCTACCCACTACACCAACGGAGTTACGCCTACTTCTGGAAATTAAATCCATTAAAATCTTCAGGTAGGTTTTGGTGATGCTATTTTTTTCTCGAAGCTCTATGACGTCACGTTCTCGAGAAAAAGGCCTATCGTCGTATATATACTAGGAGGCCAGAAAAGGTGTGATAATCTTCAGGTAGTGTGATTCGTTGATTCATTTTGGATAAAAAATCTAAATAAAAAAATATTGTATTCTTCCTCGTAACATCTCACGAGGTCGTTAAAATATTAAACGTATCTCTGGAAATTAGTGTTATTTTCTATATATTTTGGAAAAAATCAATAGAACTTACAATCAATTACACATTTGTAAAATTTAAATGACATAGGTGATAAATATATTGGAAACTTTAACAAATTAATAACTTCTTCAGAAGAATTTTTTTAATAAAAATAGACCTGGCAACTATGTATTTTCATACGTAACCTTATTAAATTTCACTTGACTTTGACATATACTTGTCATAATTTATTTGTGTAAGTTTGTATAAGTTCATCATACTTTTTGAAGATGTACACATTCAACGAGTATGCAGATATGTACATGATATTTGGATTCTGTAATGGTAATGCAACTAGTGCCAAAGATGAGTACCAAAGAAGATATCCAAATCGCCAACAGCCCTGCGTAAATACGTTTAGAAAATTAGACCAAAGGCTATGTACTTTTGGGTCGTTTGTTTATAATAACATAGATGGAGGGAGACCTAGGGAACGTCGCACTGTTCACCTAGAAGAACAGATATTGAATGCAGTTCAAGAAGATCCCAATATTAGTACGAGACAAATAGCTCAACAGTTAAATGTCCCCAGTAAAAGAATAGTCCATGCAGTATTGAAAGAAAATCGAATGCGTCCATTTCATGCAAAAAAAGTTCAACCACTGTATGAAAATGATAACGAGCGTAGACGTATGTTTTGTGACAGGATTTTAAATCAAATTCGGGAAGAACCAAATTTTTTATTTAAAATTTTTTGGAGTGATGATATAATGTCACTAGAGATGGGGTATTTAATTGTCATAATTATCACTTTTGGGCAGAAGAAAATCCTCGGGCGGTTAGAGTAATGGGACATCAAAGGAAATTTTCAGTTAACGTCTGGCTTGGTATTCTAAATTTACGTGTAATTGGGCCTTCTTTTATTCATCAAAGATTAAATGCCTTAAATTATGTAAATATTTTAGAGGAAGTTTTGGAGAATGTTCCACTAAATTTAGTAAACAACATGCTGTACATGCATGATGGTGCACCACCTCATACAGCAAGAATTTCAAGAGAATGGTTGGACGAACATTTTCCAAATAGATGGATTGGGCGCAATGGACCCATACTATGGCCAGCAAGGTCGCCGGATATGAATCCACTTGATTTTTTCGTTTGGGGATTTTTAAAAGAAAAGGTGTATGCAACACCTCCAGTGGACAATGTAGACGTCATGAATAGAATTCGTGTTGCAGTGGAATTAATTACTGAAGAGATGTTGCTCCGAGTAATTAATTCTATCCCACGATGGCTCCAGATCTGCTTAGAAACGGATGGTTATCAATTTGAACATTTACTTTAATCTTTCATTTTTGATGTATACTTCAAATATAAATTTTTGTAGATTTGTTAAATTTATGATTATTATTAAATTAAACACTTGTTTGATCCATTGTTGCCAAATTTACATTTCTTTAAATTGGCTCGTGAGGAGTTATAAGCCACAATACAATATTTTTTTACTTAAATTTTCTGCTTGAAATTAATCAATGAACCACTTTACCTGAAGATTATCACACCTTTTCTGGCCACCTTGTATACCGGGTGTGGCACTTAAGACGCCTCGGACCATAGCTCCTTTACGATAAAAGCTATCAAAAAAAATCTAAGAACAAAGTGGTGCATAGTTACCGTCGCTATGTTTCAAAAATATTTCTAATCATCAGTGGCGTGCCGTACTCCAGTGGCGTACCAAACTTATGTTTTTTTAAATGGAATGCCCTATTTTTTATTGCAGATTTGGAAAGTGCTCGACGAGTACTTATTTTTTTATCTTACATGTTATACCCTTCACTTTAGCGGTTTCGCTGTTATAACCCTTTCTTTCAAAATTGCGCCCCATTTTTGAGATTTTTTTGTAGAGAAACTAATTGACGCCGGCTCCTAAATTTTGAATTGAGGTACAGGTTAAGACCTCGTGTACCGTCACATAATTTTTTTTCGGGTAATTTATGGAAAAAAAATAATTTTTGATTGATCTTCGCATGTTGTCATTTTTTCCGAAAATTTCAAATGGCACCCCCCTAAAAAAATTACGGCGTTGTACAGCCAAAACTCTAAATTTTTCATTGGTGTAAAAAAAAATACACATTGCATAACAAAATTTCGGAGAAAAAAGGAATTTCATCGCAAATGTCGGGAAACGTTTTCCGTTCCCAAGTGTGCCATGAGAAAACAAAAGATTGGTAATTGTCAAAGTAAATTATTAGACGTCAGTAGCAGCCATAAGTCATTTTTGATAAACGTTCTAAAAATTTTCCGAAATGTTTGACATGATATTTATTCTTGGAGAATGTAACAAGAATTGTTTCTTGGCATCACGAGTGTACGCTGCGAGATATCCGCACAGGGCACATCCAAATGAACGTGCTTTTCAAAAAGTGTTGGAGAGATTTACTACTACGGGAAGTGTGAAACGGCCAAGGAGAGTTAGAAAGAAGGCAGTTATTACCGAAAATAATGAACTGCAGGTTCTGGAGGCAGTTATTGAAGATCCTCATACCGGTATCCGTGATATTAGTAGGAATCACGATATTTCAACGCGATCCGTACATCGTGTTCTTAAAAAGTACAAATTCCGTCCATTTAAGATCCAACTGCACCAAGAATTGCAACCTCAAGATTTTCATGCGAGGCAAGATTTCTGCATGTGGGCTATCAACAAAATTGAGCAGGAGGAATCATTTCTTATGCGCGTATTATTTTCTGATGAAGCAACGTTCCATAGAAATGGGCATGTCAATCGCCACAACTACCATTATTACGCCGGTGAAAACCCACAAGCCATGCAAATGATAAACCACCAGCAAAGATGGTCGCTGAATGTTTGGGGAGGCATACTTGGAGAATACCTTTTGGGTCCTTATTTCATCGAGGGGCACCTGGACGGCAACAGTTATTTGAGGTTCCTTCGCGACGACTTGTTTGATCTCTTGGAAAATGTCCCTCTAGCCGCTCTTCGACAGATAGTTTTCCAGCACGATGGAGCTCCTGCACATAATAGCTGTGTCGTTCGGGAATTTCTCGATGAAACGTTTCCGGACTCCTGGATTGGTCGTGGGGGTCCTGTGAGGTGGCCGCCAAGATCACCAGACCTCACTCCCCTTGACTTCTTCCTTTGGGGCCATATCAAAGACGAGGTTTACAGGACGGTACCAACTACTGTCGAGGATATGAGGGAGAGAATCCGCGCGGCTTTCCGCGGTGTATCACCAGAAGTCCTTAGGGCAGTGTCTAGGGCCTGTGAGTCGAAGTTGCGGTTATGCCTCCAGCAGGAAGGTCGTCATTTCGAACATTTAAGTTGTTAAATTTTCTTTATCTGCATTTTTCATATCATGTTGAATAAATAAGTACATACTATTATGATGACCGTATTTGTGTATTTGTTTTCTCATGGCACACTTGGGAACGGAAAACGTTTCCCGACATTTGCGATGAAATTCCTTTTTTCTCCGAAATTTTGTTATGCAATGTGTAATTTTTTTTACACCAATGAAAAATTTAGAGTTTTGGCTGTACAACGCCGTAATTTTTTTAGGGGGGTGCCATTTGAAATTTTCGGAAAAAATGACAACATGCGAAGATCAATCAAAAATTATTTTTTTTCCATAAATTAGCCGAAAAAAAATTATGTGAAGGTATACGAGGTCTTAACCTGTACCTCAATTCAAAATTTAGGCGCCGGCGTCAATTAGTTTCTCTACAAAAAAATCTCAAAAATGGGGCGCAATTTTGAAAGAAGGGGTTATAACAGCGAAACCGCTAAAGTGAAAGGTATAACATGTTAGGTAAAAAAATAAGTACTCGTCGAGCACTTTCCAAATCTGCAATAAAAAATAGGGCATTCCATTTAAAAAAACATAAGTTTGGTACGCCACTGGAGTACGGCACGCCACTGATGATTAGAAATATTTTTGAAACATAGCGACGGTAACTATGCACCACTTTGTTCTGAGATTTTTTTCGATAGCTTTTATCGTAAAGGAGCTATGATCCGAGGCGTCTTAAGTGCCACACCCTGTATATCACGATATATATCATGATAAATATCGTGATATATATCCGTGTATATATATTGTCCGAACCGTGTTGGAAAGCTTATCAAAAATGCCATGCATTGGTGGCAACATATACCGTGTATTCGATAAAAAACGCCCAATGCCATAACTCTGTTATTTCTTGACCGATGTGAATGAACTTAAAACCAAAGTCAATGGTGGTTTAAATACTAACAAATGACACCAATATTGATTTTTTAAATAATAACTTCATTGTTAAATGATAGCCAACTTAAAATTTTTAAATGGCAGCATATAATGCTTGAATGTTTTTACATTCGACATTATTTTTCTGAATCCAATAATGCCCAATATGTTGTTTTTAGTTCAATATTTTGGTCGAAAAAAATTAAAGTCAATCTTCCATTTAAGATTATATTTTTCAAAAATTATAATTAGCGTGCCTTGGAAAAAAAAGTGACAAATGTTATTTGTTGTAGGCTTATGTCAAACATGAATAATAAGGACCCAATAAATAAGTGCCTATGTTACAACTCAATGTAGAATAGAATAAATAAGAAGTGCAAGTATTAATTCACTTGCGATTTAGATGTTCTGTGATTATTGTAGAACGTCGAACTCTGCAAGTCCACGAAATTGTCGATCCACTCTCTTCGACATTTTAAAGGCTCCATATTGTCTCAAATTACCTACTAATCTTCCAAATTTAGTATTCACCGCTCTGGAAACCGTGGATCATAAATCAGTGCTGCAGCTCTTCGATTTCTATTACATAGAAAATAAATTTGTAACATGTCTGTTAATTCGCTATTATTCATGATAATGTCTGAAACACACGCTAATAACAAATGGTCGACATTACTTATACAATAAATGACATTTGTCGATTCAAATTTTTTTCAAGGCACACTGCATTTATTACCAAAATTGATCACAAAATGTGAACAAGATTTATTATCTTTTTCTGGCATAAATATTGACTTTTAAAACCAACATAACGGGCATAAATGGATTCAGAAAAACATTGCCTAAAATTATAAAATTAGAAAAGTATATGCAGCCATTGAAAAATTTAAAGTTGACTATCATTTGGCAATGAAGTTGATTTTGAAAAAATATATAATTACCGCCGTTTTATAGTATTTAAACAGCCATTGACTTTATTTTTTAGTTCATTCAAATCGGTCAATAAATAACAGAGTTATGGCGTTGGGCGTTTTTTATCGAACACACGGTATAGGGTGTTCTATTTGAAAAAAAGTTATCCATTGTTTTGTGTATGTTGACACCCTGTATAGCAGTATGAACAAAAAAGGACCAAAGCCGATATGTATTATTTTTCATCATGAGGAAAATTCTCTAGTGTATAAAAAATGACGCTATCTTTGCTAGGAACACTTCTGCAATCTTTTCAATGCGTACATGTTTTTGCCACAAAACTGCGCATAACTAACCCAACCGTCCATAATAGATCCGTAGTATCTTATACTATTTTTATCAGCTTCTCAAGAGGCTTGAAAATAAAGTATAAAATATAGGGTGTTCCATTTAAAAGAACATAACTTTGTTCTGTTATTTATACTGGGACACCCTGTACAAAAACAAACATAAATAAAAGTCGATATCTCAAATAGCAAAAAGTTATGGGGCTTTTACAGATCCCTGGGTCACCCTGTATATATATACATATATATATTTTCATTTTTTTAAATACCTGGTCAATAGAGGATCCTCTTCCTCCCGGGAATCCTCCGCCAAGATCTAAAACATTAAAGATGTAGCCTAGTGTCTCAGCATATTCAAAAACCGTTTTGCACGCAGATATTGCTCTGTGAAATACTGCGGCTTCCCGGCAGCCTGATCCAACGTGGAAACTAACTCCGACAACTTTCAGACCAAGAGAACGAGCGATATTCAGCAGTTGCGGTGCTTCGGTAAGGTGATTACAACCAAATTTCATTCCTAGTGGACATTGGGCAGATGCAGCGTCACACCTTATGCGTATAACCAATCTGAAACAATGGTGAACACCATTGCAATATATCTAAAGTAAATTTATAAAACATACTTTTATTATTAAATCAATATGGTAGAGATTAGTAATATGAAGTAGCAATTTTATATAATATATTTTTAAATTCTCTTGAATTTGGTACTAGTCAAGAACTATAAATATTTACACTGTAAGCTTCTTTATTATTTGATATGAAATGCAACGTAATGTTTGTAGTATATTATTAAATTTGCATATGTATTATGATTTTTAAAGCTTATCTAACTGAATTATTTGGTACCTTTCTCAATTTCTTTATTTCTGTAAAGTATTTACCGAGATAGTTGCAGAAAACATTACAATTGTTTTGAATGGTTTGCCATGATGTCATAAGGACATAATGATTTAATTTTGACTTGACGTCTTGGGGTTTTTTGAGGTTACTTGTTTTAAAGATAGTTTTTAAAACTAGTAATGTCAAAAATGACGAGACCTCAAAATAAATAAAATACACATGTACTGTACTGAAATAATTCAGGCATCCAATATCAGTTTACTTAAATTCTTATAGGGATTTTCAGAAAATGTGCTTCCAACTATTTTCGACTTTCTGATCTCACTGTATATCCTACACAAGAATAAGAATTATAATCAACTGATTTTATTTAGGTAGTAGTTTAAGAATACCAAACAAGTACTATTCAAAGATTAATAACTGCTTTATCATCGAAATGTGACATTTATATTATATTTTTATATAGCAGTAACTATGAAGTTTTTTTGCAATTTTCTCAATAAATACTTGAAAAATATTGAAAGATGTACCAGATAATTCAGCATAAAAGGTATTAAAGAAGCCTGATACTGCTAATTTCGTTTTTATTGGAGCTACAAATCAGTTAAAAGGCAAACTATACTCTATTTTGCCAAGATTACAAACACTAGAAGACTGATTTACACCATTAACATATGTGAATCTGATGGTGAATATTGGTGCGAAATTTAAATCTAGTGGATTATATGTATAACGGACAGTGTCTGGGAAAAGCATGGGATGAATTTATCAGTCATTGCACAAATAAAAAATTAAAGAAACACCACACAGTAATAAGGAGAAACACTAAACAAAACAAAACAGTAACACGTGAACGGCGTATCTATAACAGCAGACGCTTGCACAGCTGGTCTTTTAACGCATTGCGCATGCTTACGCTTCATAAGCGTACGCGCCGCAATACTTCTTAAATTCATATTTTCTTGCAATTTAACATTGCAGTTAAGTGCAAAAGTTTAATTTATTGTCAAGAAAGAAAAATAATATTAAAAAGAAAAAGTCCTCACCAACAAAATTTTACAGTTCGACAAGCGTACAGTATCTATTTGACAGGAGCGCTCACAATATGGCGTTGCAGAATCCACGATTTGTAAAATAAAAACAAAAAAGGATTAATGTTATGTGCGGTGGCTTGTACTTATGGAGGACCGGGACGAAGAAGAACCTTAAAGGGATCTAAAGTGGGTGGTGATCAGGGTTCGGACGATATACATCATCGGATATATATCATGATATATATCACGATATATATCATGATATATATTCGATGATATATATCATGGATATTTATGAAACACACAATACCAAAAAATTCCCCCGTTTCTCAAATATTCCCAGTTGCAGCAATATGAATAGTAAGTATTTGCTTTAATTTGAACTAGAGACGGGCGAAATGACTCTGTTTTGTCGAAAAGAGTTGATTTTTGAAGTGACTTTAAAATGAAAAAGTAAGTGTGAGCAAAAAAACTCAAAAAAAAAGGTCCTCACTTTGAAAATTCTTCAATTTATCCCTGAAAACATAGTGAAGAGCAAAAAAGTCAATTTGATGTCAAATATTTTGACATTTTAAATGTTATTTTTTTGCAATATTGTAAGCAACTGTGTTTGTTTGCAATAAATAAATATAAAATAAATAAAGTATGCGCATTATATAATTAATAAGTCATATAAACATTAATATTAATGACCAAGAATAAATATCAAGAAGTTGATATATATCGGATATATATCCGATATATTGATATTTATATAAATATCGGATATTTTCCGAACCCTGGTGGTGATATGATTAAAGAAAAGGCAAAATCTTAGAATTCTGAGGAGAATTTAATGCTAGTGACGGTTGGTTGCAAAGGTTTCAAAGAAGATGCGGAATTTGATATTTAAAAATAACTGGTGAAAAATTATCAGTTTTGGCTGAACTGATAATTTTCACACAACAAATAAAAATTACACAATATTTTAATTATTTCATTTTTAACCCTAAAATAAGTCACTCTCTTTAATGTGAACAAATTGTTAGTGGAAACACCGTTCATTTCATTTTATTGATATTGAGCATCAATTGTACTTAATTATAAAACTGCGCTTGATATTTTAGGAAATGTTGCTGTGTGCATCTTCAATTATGGAATCAGCAGTATCATGCAAATTTGACAGTTTAGCCATAACCATAGGGCTGAATTGCTGTAACTTCTGCCTTGAGGCAAAAGGGCCTAATTGTTATCGCAGTGCCGTTAAAAACCACTAGATGGCATTATCCTGTTACTAATCGCTGCCAATAGATGGAGTTGCCAATCCAACAATATTACAACCACGAAAATATAAAAAGAAATGAGGGGTTTCTCATAAAAAAAGGGTTTTTAAAATTCTGCATTTTATGCAAGATGAAGTTGATTGTATAACAAACAATCAATTGTCAAAGTCAAAATCTTATACTTATTTATATTATTATTCGATCTGTTTGCGAACATTTTTGCATCAACATTCTATTCAGAATTTTATGTAGAATGTCGCCATGTGTAAATTATTCGCCAATTTATACACGCCCGATATTATCCTATAAGGTATGTTTTAAAAATATTCTTAGATGTAAAAAAAGTGTGAATAACAGCGCGCAATAAGATTCTCATGATTCACGTTCGGGAAAGTACAGACGTGTGCCGTAATCCAATTTCGCGTTTTCCGTGCTAAACGGTTTCGCGCTTCATGCGCGCTTTTACATCGCTAGACTTGTGCACAGGAATCATTGATCAGTAAGTCGTATGAGTGATTAAATTCTTTTTTTATGTAAATTAGTTAATATGCCCCACACAGGTGGAAATAATAAACAATAGTTACGCGAAAATTACGCGAGGTACAGAGTGTGGTCACTTTTGAGTTCACAACTTTTGTTGTAATATTAAACCATATTTTATTTTTTTTTATGCAATTTTGCCGTTTTAAACTGACATTATCTAATTTTTATATTATATTATATTATATTATATGGAAAGGTGAAATAAATTTTTTTAACTCTTAAGTGAGTTAAAAAACTTTTTAATTCACTTTATTTTGACGAAATAAAATGATTTGTCAAGCGTATTAATTAGCATTAATTGGTTTATTAACATTAATATTATTCCGTCAAAATATTGTATAAACTATGTGAATTAAGCATGCTTATTCATTGGAAGAAAGTTTAGGTCACTCGCCCGTTCTGGTGAATAAACATTTACTTGATTCACTTAGTGTATAAATATCTATTATCAGTTGCTGACTAACTTCCATGGTGAAAAAATTTGTTACAACAGTGTATTTTCAAATTTTATTTTGCAAATTGTTCACTGACACCACCATTGCAACAAGTGGCGCCCTAACTTAGTGATACTTGTATACATCCTCACAGTGAAATGGCCATTCTTCTACACCACTATTCTTAATCCGATTTAGATATTTAGGATGGTTCGTTTTAAAATAATTAGCAGACAAGTGAAATTACAAAGTTGGTGTGAAAATATAAAATTTAAAAGCAGTGGTTTTGAACTTCCCCTGCTTAAACCTACTTCAGAAGAATTATTTAGGGTGGCTTCGTTTGAAATGCAAACCTAATTTGAGACTTAAAAACTCGGTAATCATTGTGAATGAAGATTTTATCAAGGTCCTTTTTAGGGGGAATCCAAATATACCACCACGTTTATAATGACAATATAATAGAGAAATTAAACTTTTATTTTTCTTATGGGTGCCATATTGGAGTTTGCAAAGCTACATACAGCATTTTTTCTGATTGCAGTGATGCAATGTATAATAGTTATTTACGTTACTAGTTCGGTATGAGGTGTGGTGTGTTACTGCTCAAGTTAGATGTTTACTGAAATTTTTAAACTTTTTTCTAAGTGAGTATCACAAACAATTAATTAATTAAATAAAATCACCTGCTTTGTTCTTGTTCATTTACAACTACATATCATTGAAAATGTTGAAACTGGAAGATAAACGATATTTCAATATTTCTAATGAAATTTAGAAAAAGCTGCTGAAGAAACGGGAAACCTAATTTCCAAGAAAGCTTTTGAAACATATGATAAAGAGTATCAACTTTTTGTCAGTGTTTCGCTTAAATGGTTGTAAGCACAGAATTTGCGGCGGCGGAACGACCAGCAAAAGTGACTTGAGTCCCATCCAGTGGTGTATAATAACAAGATGTAGAGTTACCGGCATACATCTAACTATAAATATGACTTCCTGAAATTTGCAGACATATAATGGGTTGCAGTTAAGGCATTCGTAATAACGTTGCAACTGCTGTATCTGTCTTCCGCCCTCACACATTTGCAAATTTTTATCATTGGATCGGTCATTCTAGTGAGCACCTTGTAATATCGATTAAAAATTCGGTTGTTAAATCTTTTCGATTTGCATTTACTGGAGAGAATAATTAAATCTATCCACTGGTTGGTCGTTACGCTGCAAATCCTATGCAAGCTTACGACCATATAAGCAAAACGGCAAAGCTTGTTTGCCGGTTTCGTTAAAAAACTACCTCAATGAGCAAACACGTACTTTACGCTCTTAATACACAAATAGCTATTCTAGTTGTATTTTTGTGTTTTTGTGTACTCTTGCACACTTTTCTCAAATGCTAATGCATATTTATATATGCTCTAATATGTGTTAATCTGTCTGCAACCAATTTTATAACAATATATTATACTTTTTACGTAATTACGTAACTGGTGGAATATAGAAACACTTGAGTTCATAGAAAATTACTTCAATTGATTTTTAAAGTATGTTGAACAATAATCTATGGCAAAAAATTGTCAAATGTTTTTGTTATTTACCTGGAGTTTGGAAACAAATCTTTAATCTTGTACAGCTCCGATTCATTGTCAAAAGTCATCAAGTCAACACCAGTGGCTGCCGCATATCGAATATGGCTAGCCGGTTTAGCTGGATTTGCATAAATGATTCGGGATGGATCGACGCCCAGTTGTAGCACTTTATTGATTTCAGTTTTCGAAGCACAATCAAATCCGGTTCCCAGAGCGGCTAAGGTTTCCAATACGATGTGGCTGTCATTGCATTTTACAGCTACCAAAAAAAAAAATAGATTCAAATAATACAACATAATTGAAAATAAATATATTACCATAATGAGGCTCGACACGTGGCATTGCAGCTTTGAAGATCTTATGCTTCCGTACAATGTCGCCGACATCGCAAATGTAAAAGGGATCCTCTTGTAAACCTGAATTCACAATATCTTGCAGAACAGAGAGAACGTTTGAATTGGACTCGAGTACATGTACACGTTTATCAGTAGTTGGGATCTTCATTTTTTTAGTGAATAGAAGAAAGGTTCTTGTTAAAAACAGTAGAAATCTCAAATCGTAGTAAGCAAGCTGAAAAAAATTAAAGTAAATTGTTATTTAAACTGTGATTGCAAATTTAACTTTATGTTACAAATAGCATACTTATATTTTTAACAAACTCAATACAATATAAAACATTTTAGAACTACCATCAACCAAGCAACTATCCAAACAATTATCAAATGAGAAAATCTACCAAAGCCTATTTACATATTCTCCCTTATTGCCATATGGCAATAAAACTAGTAACTCTTTTACTAGTACTGAACTTTACCTATAACCTTACATTTATTCACTTAAACTAAAGACAAATGCAATTGAACATTTAAGACTAGCGATTGCCCGTGAAAAATCATGGCAAAGACTTAATAACATATTTCATATTGAAATATTGCAATATTTAACCTAACACCTAAAATTGTCCAGTAATGGCTATAATGGGGATTTGTTTGAAATTGCCCGGCAATGGCAAAGTAGCACGACTACTAACTAAACAAACGAATTACCATTCGAACACTTTTCTGTCGAATAATATATTGTCCAACACATTGATTGAACAAATTTAAGGACACCCATCGTTGTACTCATTCTGAAGTGTTAATCTGCTAAGATACCATTGCGAAGGAAGTATAAGGCATTACTGAACATTCCCATATTGCCTCGTATGCCCCATTTATGAAGGATTTTCAAAATTCCATAGTGCCATGTGGTGTCATATGCCTTCTCAATATCAAAGAAGGCCACTACCAAATGTTGGTTGGTAATGAAAGCAATCTGGACCGTGGACTCGTGACACAAGATGATCGGTTGTTGAAAGCCCTTGACGAAAACCACATTGTATGTTTGATAGGAACTTACCAATTTCTATAAACTAGGTCAATCTCCGATTGACCATTCTTTCGAAAAACTTCCAGACGCAACTGGCTATGGGTCGATAGCTCTTAGGATCCTTACAATCTTTGTTAGATTTGAAGATGGGTATTAGGCATTTTGCCACGCATTGGGGAATGTTCCTGTTAACCAGATATGGTTAAAGATTTCTAAAATACTGGGAGTGACTTAGATTTAGATGTTTTAAAAATTGGTAATGAATATTGAATATTGTCGGGTCCCGAAGATAAATCCCGTCAAGTGCAGCTTCTAGTTCCAAGAGTGTAAATTTATTTGCTGTTCTTGAGCTTTTATCTTTATTATTTGAAATAGTTCAGTTTAAGTCGAAGAACTCAAGATGGTAGCGAATGACTCGGCTAAGGTATTTACGATTTCCTGAGGAGAAGTTATAACACTCGAGTTAACTCCAATGCCGGAAATTGTGCCGAAACGAAACAATTTTTTCCCGAGATTCTACGAATTTTCTTAAATATCTCCCGGGATGTAGTATATCCCTTGATAGAAGATATACAGCGAGATCAAAAAGTCAAAAATAGTCGGCAGCACATTTTCTGAAATTACCTAATTTGAGTAAAATTATATTGGCTATCTGGAAATCTCCAATGCAGTGCAGTGTTCATTCTGTTAATTTTGACGTCTTGTGATTTTTTAAGGTTACTTGTTTTAAAAATAATTAAAATAAATTTGTGTATATTTTAAACATTAGCAGTTATTTCTAGAACCGATCATCACTCTTAATAATACATTTAAGATTCATAATCAAGCGGTTTTATTCAAATTTTAGGTCCATAATTTTGGCAAGGAAAAAAAGACAGAACAATGGATTTACTGGAAGCCAACGACTCAACGACCAGGTTGACCTGATGTACACCCCTCTTTTCGAAGCATTCTAGTTTTAGTATATATACCTTTGTATTTCATATTTTAAGTAGTTAGTACAAGTATGATTACCGTATCATTGAAACTAGTCACGTAAAGTTAAATAAAAGTGGTATAAAAAAGGTAAGTGTTTACTTTATACTTAAATTTTAGGGTTTTCCATGCCAAAATTCAGATTCTTGATGCCACTGTACTTCTGTTAATTAGGTTAGGTTTTAAGGGCTACCAACTATTTTCAACTTTTTGATCTCACGGTATATTCGAACCATGACTTTCGTTTGCTTTTCTTGCTACTGACTGTTCGAAGAGGATCGGGGGGCGGAGAAGAACAAATGAGGTGCAGGACCGCCATCTTCGACTTATGGCAACAAGAGACCGATTCTCCAGTACCAGATCAATTGCTGATGAATGGTTAGGTAACGAAAGTCGTCCTGTAAGCCTTTGAACGGTTTACCCCAGAATCCGTTCTTTTGGTTTGCAATCCTATCGACAACAATTGGTGTTACCAGTAACGGATCAACAGTATAGGTTGCGACTACACTGGAACCCAGAGTTTAGTGATGAATTCCGGTTATGTTTGGAGATGCATGATGGCCGTATGAGGGTTAGACGAAGAGGTGCTAAACGTCACAATATTGAATTTTCTGTTGGGAGGCCTGTGTACCAAACTGTGGGGTGCTATAACTTATGGGAGTAGCCCTCATTTAGTATACATTCGAGGTAATATGAACACCCTGCGATATGAGGATGAGGTGGTAGAACCCCATATTCTTCCATATCTTCAGCAGTTGGAACACCCACTTTTCCATAATGCCCGTCCCGATGTTGTTAGACGTTCTATGGACATATTTGCAGAGGATAATGTCAATCTCTTGCCATGGCCAGCCCTATCTCCCGATCTTTCGCCCATCGAGCGTGTTTGGGAGATTATGGGGAAAAGACTGACAACTTGCTGCATCCTTAGCAGACGCTGCAAGCTCAAAAGCCTGAATTACAGGTTGTTAGGGACACAATACCTCAAGAGGAAATCAATCATCTGCTAAAATCGATGCCAAGAAGAGTGGGAGAGTGTGTAACCAATAGGGAACATCAACCCATTATTAATTAAAAAGTTATGTTTACATTTTGTTCTTTTATTTTTCTTTAAAATTTTATTCAATTGATACCTATTAATAGTTAAATGTTTCTGCATGTCACTGAGTATACCTTGCATTTACGAGGGTACTCGCATGCAAAATGAAGCTTTTAAAACTTGTCAAACAATCTACTACTGCAAATATTGAAGGCAAAAAAAGTGATTTGTTAATAAATATTTCTTGTAAACTTTTGTTAAAGTAAATCAAAAATGAATTTTTTTGCAGATTTTTGTCTGAAACTAGGAAATCATAAAATTTACATTAAATTCACATTAACAATAATTGTAGCAAATGCAAAAATTAACAATTTATCAGGAATAAGGTTTTTGAAATCATACTGGTTTAAAAAAAAATCAATTAATATTAAAAATATCACTAAAAATCCCATTAGTTGGAGAAAGTAACATGATGGCCACATCACAGTTTTTAAACACACATTATTCTGTAAACTTATATATCAATTATGACCTGTGTAAGCAATATGTTATCACACCAATAAATACTCTACTCTACTCTACTCTACTAATGACATTTGTAGCCATTTCTTTTGTGTTTGCATTTTACTATAGTTATTTGTTTTTAAATTTAATCTCAAAACAAGATGTAACGTTAAAAAAATTTTACTTACGAGGCAGCAGGTGTTCAGAATGGTCCAGTTTGTGTGTACTAGTGGACAAAATTAAAACCTGGCGGGAGCTACCAACACCAGGGGGGTTCTCCGTTTAAATACAATCTCCAGTTGCAAGGAAAGCGTTCACTGCAAGTGGCCGGTGTAACTTTAGCTACAACACAACCCTAAAAAAAAAAAAAATGTAAACCACAAATATAAAAAAATTCACAAATATACCTTTACGCAGCAGGAGGAAAGGTTTATATATTTATTGCATCCCGTCATTCACAAAACTTGAAGATAATTCGGATAAACAACCAGCCGGCCTACTTCCAAGCAAATATAGCTGCCGAAATCACTGTTTTTCTACTTAAATGCTAATGTAAACTGCTCCGATATGGAATGAAGCAGTTAAAACTGCCCGGGCCGGCTGGTTGATATGAGCGTACGCGCACAACGGGCGCCAACGCTCCTCCAATGAGTAAACACTATATAATGAACTTTTCATTTTTGATTAATCACGTCTTATATACACAAAATATATCTTATCAAGTGCTCTTCAACCCTATTGATAACAGTATCTTGTTGTAGTACAGTCAATGGACATGAGAGTGTTATGACTCTTGTGTACAAAGAGTAGTTGCAATAATGTAGTCATAATAAATATATCCCAAAACAAAAATTTATCTCATGTTGTTTAGTCGATTAAGGTAGTTGTAATTGTGAAGGTCAAAATAAGTACTTCCTTAATTTGTTTAACCGGTTTCAGTTGTAAACCATCTTCAGGCAAAATTGTCAATAGGGCTTGTGTTTATATGAATAAGTGTGTATGTGGGGTTGTGAAATCATGGATAATATTTAAAGAGAAGATATTTATGTGGTGACGAAATAACATTGTAGCAATATATACCTGGTGGACCATTTAATGTGTTTTCAGGAAATATCTTCGAAACAAGAAACTTTAAAAAAAAATGACCCAAACAAAAAATGATTGTATTGAAGGGGGCCATAATAACATAATTTTGTTTTTTTCATAGATGGCGCTGTTGTCGCTAAATTGAGGTCAACTTAGTTTTTTTAAATGGAAACCCCTACTTTTTATTACAGAATCAGAGTCCTTGTTAAAAAATGAGAAGAATTCACTCACCTAACTTTTTCGTCAGAGTGATAGATGGCGCTGTAATCACGAAAAGAAGTTGTTGCATTTGGACGCTTGCGTATTCGAACTTCGCGCGCATGTGTGTGTGTGTGTGGTGTGTGTGTGTGTCAAAACATGACGTCGGCCGTATTTTCATGAATTACAATTTTAAATTGAAAAATAGCTGGAAATAGCTGGATTTTGATGCTTTCTTTGACTGAACAAAAGAAAATTTAGTTTGGTAATCAGTCGGTCTTCTGCATTGACGGGGAAAACGTTACAATGGTGCGGTATACTATCGCGGAAAAGGTCGACATGATTTTCGTGTAAGGTGAAGCTAGACGCAATGCACTTGATGCGTGTGGCTTGTATCCTGATCGAGATCATCCGAGTCACATGACTTTTCTTCGGATCGTCAACTCATTTGTAGACACTGGCAGCCTAAAACGAACCAGACATCGAAGACGCACCGTAACCCAGGAAAATGCCGAAGTTGATATTTTAGCTGCAGTTGCAGTCAAACCCAACATAAGTTCTCGTCAACTGGCGCGGAGTTCAGGCACACACACACACGCGCACACACACACATGCGCGCGAAGTTCGAATACGCAAGCGTCCAAATGCAACAACTTCTTTTCGCGATTACAGCGCCATCTATCACTCTGACGAAAAAGTTAGCTGAGTGATTTCTTCTCATTTTTTAACAAGGACTCGGATTCTGTCATAAAAAGTAGGGGTTTCCATTTAAAAAAACTAAGTTGACCTCGATTTAGCGACAACAGCGCCATCTATGAAAAAAAACAAAATTATGTTATTATGGCCCCCTTCAATACAATCATTTTTTGTTTGGGTCATTTTTTTTTTAAGTTTCTTGTTTCGAAGATATATCCTGAAAACACATTAAATGGTCCACCCGGTATAATAAGCAAGTTAAGGAAGTACTTATTGTGACCTTGGCAAAAATTTATCTAGAAATATAAAACAAATCATCAAAGAAGATGACTGCGTTATTTATTATTGAATCAAGTATTGATGCACATGGTTCAAAGACTAAATCAGCCCATTAACTAATTAACAGAAACTGACAATTTGCTCACGGACACGGTTAAGAATTAGTGTTTCTATATTTTAGTGCAGGCTAAAAACTAAAAGTGCCGTTTATAATTTGATGAGTCATTGTAAGTTCTTAAATTTAGCATATATTGCAATTTAAATAACTAAATACACCACTGAATTATAAAATATATGAAAATTAAGTCTGCAGATGGCTGGTTACTTAATTTTCATATATTTTATAATTCAGTGGTATATTTAGTTATTATAAAATTTGTTTCATCCAGTAACACTAGATAAGTTTAGCACTGTGTGTCCTTGTCAAAATGTTTTCTGGTTTTTCATTTTAATAATAACATTTACAGTTTAAAGTTTCACATTTCATTTTAGAATCATTTTCAAGTTATTCCTGTATGTAGAAATAAATTATCTTAAACCAATGTTATTATCTAGTAGTACAAGTAATAACATGCAAATTTCTTTTGGATCATTCAATATCCGGCGTAGTAGTACTAGTTGTTTCAATAAGTTATTTGTTTGTAGTCCTTTGTAAGACTTAATGTTGCAGAGTCACGAACAGGCTGAATATTCATATATTCAGGCTATTTTTCGCCTTTATTACTAATAAATGTATTTAATAAATCTACAATAAGTGAGGTTGTCCCAAGTGAATATTAAGTTGTGTTTGGAGGTGATTTCTTTAATAAATGCAATTATTGGTGATACTTTCATTGAATGAAAAATATATTACTTCAAAATTTCAACGTTGGGTTTCTTAGAATGTAGATTTTGGATCTAATATAGCTAGTAAGTATATATACATGTGTTCCCTTGTATATGCATTATCTTAGTGGGTTAAGTTGATAGTACATTAAGCAGAAGGAAGATATTTAACTGATAAGCGAAACCAGGACAAAGTTCGTAACTATGCAATATTTAAAAGAAAAACAATTTAAATCAAAATTATATTAACCCAATTTCAGCCAAGGTTACATTAACAAAATGCTATAAAATTGTTCTTTGTATGTTATTCAATTTTAAAGTCACCATGTAAGTAATTTTAAACTATTTTTATGTACAGAAAAATCCCGATTATCCTAGCTATTATGGACCAGGCCTCCCTCAGATAATCGAGCAAAGAAATAAAGCTACATTTTAAAACATAAAGTGAATTATCATAAAACTTACATTACATGTACGAATGTAATAAAATAAACAAAACATGCCTCATTTACAGCGAAATAGGGACAAGTTTCATAAGTAAGGTTTTATTCCATCAGTTCAAGTTTCGAAAGGTCGAGTACGATAAAATTTATCAAAAGAGTATTTTACATTATTTTTTTTTATTTTGCTCATTTGTTATCGAATACACGGAAATTGATTAGTGCTCCTGCACTTTGGATAATCGGAATTCTAGGGTATTTGATTCCACTTAACCCAATCATGCTCAATTGTTTACTAGCTTCATGCCCACAAATTTATTGGTGAAGATTTTAATAAAAGTGATTATTCCTTACTTAAATATTGGGTGTATAAATTGGCCGATAATCTACACATGGAGATATTCCCCCTAAAATTCTGAATAGAAAATATCAATAAAATTTTTTTGCATCATGCCACATATGCCATCAGGAGTCACTTAAAAGAAATGTAAATTGTATTGTTGCTGCCCTCTTTTTTCAATAATCTCATTATTAATTATGTGTGTTGGTTCAGAGTAGAAGGGTAATAATGATAGAGTTTATTTACAGATATATGAGGCTTTAGAGCTAAAGTGGATAAAGTCCCGAAATATAAAAAAATGTATTTGTTATGGATTAATATTCGGTAAACGTGTATCTTTTCAGAACCAAGTTCCTGCTACCATAGTTTAGTAATAGATGGCAGCAGTTGTCTTTGGCACTGAAAAATTGTCCGTGCTAAAGTGGATCAAGTCCAGTGTTTGTTTGATTGTGCACGTGTGTTAGTTGATAAAACTCCTAACAATGGACTCAGATGAATGTTCAGATTTCTCTGATTCGTCCTTGGAGTATGTAACTTTGGAAAACGAATCAGCTAGTTTGGAATGTGAAGGTACATTATAATAAAATTACAAATTATAACTTTGAATGCATATTGATTGAGTTGTTGATTATTTCATGTTCTTTTCTTACTGTTGCCGACACGCGACGTAACCAAATAATAATATTTAGTATAATTAAAATATATTTAAAATAATATTATTTATTAATTACCCATTGTCAAAATAGATCACCATGCATCTTTTTCTCTCTAGACAACTCCGATTCAAGCCAGGTGTAACCGATGGCAACTTCTTCTTCGTCACTTCCTGTGCCAATTAGGCCTATCCAAGAAGTTGACCAGGCAAATCAAAATAGGGGTAGAAAAAGAAAGAAAAGTGAAGACACTTGGAAAAAAAGGAAGGGGCAGCGTTTAAAAAATAGTGGACTTGCCTACCATTCAGCGAAAGGCAAAGAAATTTCAAAAAAATACTTTAAAAACATACCGTCATTGTAAAAAGAATTGTAACAAAAAATTCACAGAGGAGAGGAGGCGCATATTCGAATCATTTTGAAGTTGGCAGACTATAGCAAACAAAATGTGTACATAAGGAGTTCTGTTATGAGTCACGGAGTAGAACGTAAACGAATACGAGATGGAAGTGGTGGTGAAAAGACTGTATTCTTAGATTTTAAGAGATGGTGCCAATTCTCAGACGGTGTGCAAGAAGTATTTTCTTGGAACCCTTCAGCTTAGCCATGGTAGGGTTTACAGGTACATCTCAAAGCCTGAAGTTCATGCCGTCATTGACTCGCGTGGTAAAAGAACTCCAGATAATAGACTTGATGATTCCGACATAGTGACTCATCTAATCTTTTCCAGCTCATCAGAGCCACTACAGCAGCAAAAAAATCCGAAAAGAAAATATCTTCATCCTGATTTAGATGTTCGAAAATTGTATGACTTATACGTTGAGAAATGTAATAGTGAAGGGAAGCAAGCTTTGAAACAAAAGTTTTAATATCATGTTTTTTTAACAGTAATCTAACAAGTGCCTATGATTTTGCCCGGCAATCATTAGCGGCAGGATCATGGATTTCTAGAAGCAACAAGCAAGAGTGATCCAGACGCTAATAATTGCCTAGGAAAAATCAGTCACGAGTTAGATTCGTGAAGACAATTGGTCGAACAGAAAGTTCACACTTCATTATTTGAAAAGTTAAATTTAGTGACACCAAGTGTCAGACATGTATTAATCTGCCCCACAATAATTGTAGTAAAAATGAATTCACCAAGATTTTGAGAAATGCCTATAAATACTATTACTGATGAAAGCACTAACACAACCCGAAAATACAAACAGATCAAATTCAGGAGCAAACTGTTTAAAAGTCCGGCAATAACTGACGTTTTATACGTTATAGAAAAGTACTAACACATTGCTAGGCAATACCAACATGAGTGGTTATCTGATTAGATACCACCCAGGGTAAATTGAAATGCATAACATGTAGCGTGGTCTGTTATACATCGTAATTAGAATCTTATTGGATCATGTCATCAACATTATTCGATTTCATTGGTTAGTAAGTAAATGAGTGCAATTGTCCACTAAATTCAACTTGCATTTTAAAGTTCCTGCAAAAGACACCTGTAGTCGATGTGATGAACTTCAATTGAATTAGCTGAAGCTAATGACCCGGAACGGCGTGGCAAATTTGAATTAGAAAAGAAACTGCACTTGGCCAAAGTTTTACAAGCTAGACAATCTCTTCAAACTGACAAAGCTGCTGCATCAGATGCATGTTGCAACATTTAATCTACAAAAGGCTCTCCCATATCCAAAATTGACCACATCCATAGCGTATTATAAGAGCAATATGTATGTGTACAATTTTGGAATCCATTTGTTTAACAAAATTAATGGGTACATGCATTTATGGGACGAGACAGAAGGAGGGAGAGGAACCCAAGAAATGGGATCTATGTTTGCTAAACATATTAAACAAGAGGCTAAAAGCCATACCCATCTAATCCTCTACTCGGACTCATGCACTGGCCAAAATCTCAATATTAAAGTGGCCTCTACATTAATTAACTTCGTCTTAGAGCCTCAGTTAAGCATTAAAACAATTGATCATAAATTTTTGGTTGCAGGCCACTCATTTCTGCCAAATGATCAAGATTTTGGAGTCATTGAATCAGCCTCATGAAAATGTATTCAAATGTTTACAGCTGATGACTGAATTCATGTTGTCAAGAAAGCAAATACTAAGAAGCCTTTCGTGGTTGTCAAAGTAACACCAGAAATTTTATCCACCAAAAACCTTGAAGAAATGTTAGTCAACAGGAAAAAAACTGACGAAAGCCATCCCGTCAAGTGATTAGAGATGAGGTAGATGCGGTTTGAGCAGCAAAAATCTAGGACATTACAGTTTAAAAATACGTTAAATGACTTTATTGCCTTTGAAAAAGTAACCCTGTCTACGGAAAGTTCGAAATTTGTTGAGAAACAAGAATTGCTGTACAAAACTTCGAGAGTGATCACCGAGGCAAAGAAAAAGGATATGTTTTCTCTTTTACCATTCCTTCCGCCAAACACCCACACCCATTTCAAAAGGCTACGGAGAGAGATTGCAACTAGGTCCCAAACTTCCCTGAATAGGGAAATTGTATAATCAGATAACGACGAACCACTCTGTGATTGAAATCTAATTTCTAACTTTCAATATACTGACTAAAGTGCTTTCAAAAATAATAAATGTTTCCATTTTTCACTATGTCTTTTATTTGACCTACCCTATGTAAGTAACATTTCAGGGCCAAAGTGGATCAAGTCCAGTAAATTTTAATTAAAATTGAATTTCCACATTAAATTATTGTTTTTTATTTTTTTATTCGTGAGCAATATTAAAATTAGTCTTCATACTACAACATCCAAAAGAAAATTCTCCTGTAAATCACTTTGGGAATCAACTACTGTAACTTAACTTCAACTCAAATTATCTCAAAACTATAATTTATGGACTTGATGTACTTTAGCTCTGAACGTCTCATGTATGCAAGGTAAAACAGATTATGAGTAAATAGTGTCAAGATAAGTCTATTTTAGAAGTCTTCCAGATGAGGGAGCTGTCCTCGTAGGTGTTGACGAAGCATTTCGATTGTTGTAGTGGAGTGTTCTTTTCCCATAACAGAGCAGTGAAGTTCAATTTGTGTATTGTTTATAATGCCTGGCCACACATGAATGGAAAACCTTATTTGGTGACCTCGTTCTTGAACTTTGGAATTCTATTTAAAATGGTGTTGCAAACATTCATTTGGTATACCTTATCATTTTCACACATGAACATTAAATGGGAAAAAAATTTTGATTGTCATATCTAGATAAAAATTTTGTAAAAAAAATTGTAGAAGAACAGAACTCAAACCATCCCGATTTTTTTCTGATTCTAATGATTCATAAAATCGGAATTTGTATTTTTTGAGATAAAGCAAAATTGCTTCCTAGTGCCGATACAAAAGTTATTTTGTCTGGAAAAACTAAACTCAAAACATCAAAATAACAAACAAGTTTTCATTCTCTTTTCAATTATTTGTGATAATCTATTTTCAATCACATAATAATATCAGGGACTAAAACCTAAAAATATTTGGTTCCTTTCTGATCGGAACTAAAACGAAATTTTTTCACAGAAAAATGATCGTTTTTGTTTTCGAGAAACGAATCTAAATAACGGTTAGTACCGGTTATAACTACATTAAATTGAATACGATATAAACCTGATTATCTTAGTAGTCGATTCTCCAAATTTATTTAGATAGTAATATCTAAAATGTAATTTATCTCTGTGACATTAAATAAAAGCAAAATTGTTAAAACGTAATCACACAATGAACAAACACACATAATTAAAGATGCGCTGAAAAGCAGACTTGGTGGCAAAATACATAAACGTGAATGCATGTCATATGGACAGAGCTCTGGAAAAGGGAACCACAAAAGCGAGAGAAGAGAATCGGGGATTCCCCCGAAGCCTGAGGCGCAAGAACTTGCAATAAGACTTTTTTACCTTCAGCTTCCATCATAAACTACTGTAAAAACCGGTATTGCATGGCATATTTACAACATAACAAGACTTGTAAATATGCAATAAATAGCAAATTATTATTACTAATTATTTAAATTAGCGAAACACGTCATTTAATACAATGATGCCAAAAAAAAATGGTGATGATAGAATGAGTGTTCAAAAAGTTGTAATTTTTTTAAGATTCGTTAGACGCATACGATTGCGACACTGCAATCGCACCGCTCACGTGCTTGCGTTCGCACCGACTGTTTTAACACGAACAGACTACACAAAATGCACGGCGCACTCTGATCGACGGGTACAAACAAACCGAGTCCAAGAACTCGCATTACTGAACAGACCAATCGTATACATCTTATGAAGTGACCACACCTCTAACGCGCAGCCGCCGTCTTTGCACTAGCTGCCATTGGCTAAGGGCGGTAATATTATTACTGCACTTAGCCAATGGCAAGCAAGTGTAAATTACATTTATTGGCAATAATTCGCTTGATAGATGGAAAAAGTGAGAGTAGGCAATACTATATTACATAGCGAGACGGCAAACACTGCATTGCAGCCGAAGGCATCTTTAATTCGTAAAACTTCTGTCAGACAGGCGTTCGGTTTCTTCAATGATACTTAATTACACAAAATCAATTTTAAACATAAGACGTTGGCGGTGCACCAATCATAAATCGGACCCTAAAATCGTAAGGTCATGCATTGCAAGATGTCAAAAATTGAATTTTAAGAATCGGAATCTAGCCTAGAAGTGAAACAAAAACCGTAACGTGCGTCAATCATTTCGAATCAAAATGGCAAATAATGTATTACTTATAATGGCTTCAAATGCATTTGATGCGGTAGATATTGTAAAATTGGTACATGATCCTAATTTTCTAGAGATGGCGCCAGTAAACGCTTTCAATCATTAAAATTACTCGTCACCGTTACACCATAGCATTTTAATGGAACAATGAAACTTATTATGATGGTAGATTGATTTGACATTACTTTAGGCTAAAAAGTGTCCGTTAAAACAGAGTTTTAGTTAGGTTACGTTGGGTTAGGTTAGGAGCTTCAGTTTTTGTCAGAAACATTACCCCTTAAATCAATATTTTCGAAGATTTTTTTGTTAATAACTTTTTAACAAACAATAAGCACCGAATTTGTCTAAGGAAAAAGTTGTCTGCAAAAACGCGTCGAATAAGCCTATTTAGAAGGTCATTAGAAGGTTCTCTCCATAGGTAAATAATTGAGCTTTTTTTGTGCAACACACATGGTTTTAATAAAATGTTGTATTTTAAGAGAATTCTTACCATTAATTACCATTCAATTTTGTGCGTGATTAACGCAACTTTTGGACAACTTTGATGTACTATAACTCTGGAACCAGTCAAGTGTCAGGCACCAAATTTGTATCATTTGTTTATGTCATAAAGAGAAATTATCTGTATTATTATATTATCGTTACAAAAATTGTTTTTTTATATTTTATATATTGTACATATTTTTTAGTTTATATGTGTATGTTACTAAATAAAGATTATATTATTATATATAATTTTAAGATTATTACATTATCATTACTAAAATTGTTTTAAAATTTTATATATTGTGCATATTTTTTATTTTAAGTGTGTATTTAGATAGCTTATTGCTAAATAAAGATTATTATTATTATTATTATTATTATTTATTTCATATTTTTTTCACTTGGTCCCTTTTGAGATATGATACTTTAAATATCGCTAAAATACGATTTTGGGCATTTTTGAAAACTTATAGTAAAAAAGCTCAAAGTTCTCAAGCGTGAAACTTTTAATAATTTTTCTACTTCCATCTCTAAAATGTCATTTATCGCATATGTTTCCATGATGCTAAGTGATTCTTTAAATACACCTTGACAAACTGTGACTTTGTGCATTTTAGTCATGGGCTGAAGTTAGCTCCAGATTTTTAAATCGCTAAAATCAATTGAAACTCAAAATCAAGTTAGTCACTTATCAACAATCTGTCAAAATAAAGAATAAATAAATGAAACAAGGAATACTTTGAACTTAAATCAAATAAATTATACAAAACATCAAAGAACTTTAGGAGAATCAATAATTTCCTTTGGCAATTGCCATAATGTCTTCAACGTAACTGTTAATGTATAATTACCCAAGTAGACTAATTTAATAATAATGTACTATTACCATGTTCATTTAAGATAATAAAATAATTTCAAAATTTTACCAATTTAGTCGTAGAAAAAGTATAGTATGCAATTCGTGTTATAAACTTCTCTAGACACTCGATATTAAACACTCACTCTGCTTGTGCCTAATTAACTCGTGACTAAAGTGACGTTTATAACACTTGTTGCATAATATATTCCTCACTACTAAGGTAATAATGTGTAAGGACAAAAATGTAGAGCATCCTTCTGATAAGTTTGGTTTTTATTTTGTCTTGATATCTATAAAATTAACAGAGTTAGATACATGTACGCAAAACTTGTTTTCCGCCGAAAAACAGTTACGAAGCAAACTTAAAAATTACGAGCCTAAAAATTTGTCTTACTATAGTTTTGAACTCACCTAGTATTGGGGAGTAACTGGTAAAAAAATTAGGAAAATTAAAAATGTTGAGCAACGTTGTCCGGGTGATTGAACCATATAATATCGCGTAGGACATAAGTTGTAATAAAATTACAACTTATGTGATACATTTATATGTGCTCTATGTATTCACAATGGGTCGCTTATGATTGGTTAAAACAGTTTGTAATTTAACAATTACAAAGTGGGTTTCTTGCCGCAGAATGTTTCAATAATAACAGAAAAACGGACGATTTCAGCAAAAAGAGTAACAAACAATTTGCTACTTAATAATTATTGTTTAGACCCTAGTTTTTCAATCTGTGGGCCGCGAGCCCCAGTGAGGTCGTAAACCTTACTCGGGGGTCGCGGAAAAAAAAGGCAAGAGTGGGTAGGTTCTACACTACAATGAAAAATACAATTTCGGTGAGAAGGCTGTGCATGTTTTGACAGTAAAACGTATTACCCTTGACAGCTGTTGTGCAATACTTATACCCCAACATAGTCCTTAAAATCACACAGTTTTATTATGGCACTGGGGGTCGCCACAACTTTTTAACTTGAAAAAATACGCGACCATTCAAAAATGTTGAAAAACACTGGTTTAGACTATAAGTACTTTAAAACGCACTCGTTTAAAACATTGTAAGCTCTAAGTATTTTATGATATATGTTATTGTATTATTGTAACAATTAAAAATACAGAGTTCGTCCAAAAAAATGTATACACTCTTTGTCGTATCGGGATATTGATCAATCGATTAGAATTACGAGTATGTTGTAGTATGATCTTTCGCTCAACAGATGCCAGTACTCATCATCACAAGAGAGACAAAACAAAATGGCTGGAGCATGCTTGATGTCGAGCAGCGAAAAAGTATTTTGAAGTGGTTTATCACATTTAGTAATGCCCTTGAAGGTGCAGCGACAGTGGAGGCGGGAGTTTGCAACAGAGCCCCCAATCCGCCTCATAATTAAACGCATTATTGACAAGTTTGAGGCGCATATAATGATTTATAATTTGTGATACTCATAAAGGAAGATGGGAAGACCGCGTACACCTACAAGTTCTGCTTCATCGGCTCTCTAGTTGGAAAGGTTGGTTACTTCACCGCAGAAGTCTGCTATGTAATTTAGTAACAGTAACTGAAGACAGTAGGGGAGACCGGCGCAATTTGTGACAATGCGAAAAATTTCCCGCGTGGATAACTTCTATGCATTTGCTGGTAGAAACCTGCATTACGAATCGTAGGTGGGTCTAATGGTCCTCTATATTAGAACAAAATTTGGTGTGCGTTATCTACTATGTTTCGTTGTCAGTGGCGGAAAAAGTGTGACCTCGTGTAAAAGTAAATTTTTGAATCCACGGATTTTTTGTATTAATTACAAAGCAATTGCTTCCGGATTTAAAAAGTTAAGTTTTATTTGTTCACCTGGCATTTATACACACATGTGTAACATACATGTATTTATTTTTGTCTGGGTTTTTCGGACCACAAAAGATAAAGTGTTGGGGCATTTCGTGACACAACCGCCTGGGGTAATTCGTGACACATTTCATTTTGCTATTTTTATGTTAGATACTTATTATTAGTATTAGTAGGTTATTATTTAAAGATGATGGTTTCTGAAGATTTTGTGTTATTTTTGGAATATTTCCAAAAGCACTCTCAGTCTTCAACAGCGAATCCTGTGCTTTTAACTCTGGATAACCATCACTCTCATGTCTCGATTGCTGCCCTCCAGTTTTGTTAACAGCACCATATCACAGTTTTGTCTATACCACCCCACTGTTCACATATGCTTCAACCACTGGACCGAAGCGTTTTCGGCCCATTGAAAAAAGCATATAACTCACATTGCGATTATTGGATGACGAACAATCCTGGGAAAATGATGAAGATATATGACATCCCTTCGATCGTCATCGATTATTTGCCTTTAGCCACAACAAGTACAAACATCAGGACCGGATTCAAAGCAGCAAGGATATTTCCTTTCAATCCTGACGTTTTTGGTGAAATCGATTTTTTAGCAGGTCAAGTCACTGATCAAGCATGGAATGGAGGAGATGACCAACCACGGCCAGGTGCCTTAACTGAAAATGGTGAGTCAAGGGCCTCAAACACAAATGAAAGCGACGATGACATCCCCCTCGCTCAGGTCCTTCAATCCCTTCGATCCTTTCAAAAAGCTGACGAGAGGAAAGTCACGACAAGAGGACGAAAAGGATTTTGACTGAAGTTAATAAACTCAATGTACATATTGTCAAAAAAAGCACAGGTCGCAGAGGACGTGGACGTTCGAGCAGGGCCGTCTTTCCGCATGGGCACGGTGGGCACTTGCCCAGGGGCCCCGCGCTTACGGGGGCCCCATCGCGATAAAAACCACGACTTTAATAAATTCATAAACGGAAGTAGTAGAAGCGTTGTAATAATTCAAATGTACATACTTGTACTTGGACCAAATCTTAAGTGTGCTCCTATGACGCAAAAGTTTTATTCGTTGCGGTCGTAAAACACTCATAACCTGACAGTAATTAGGAAAGAGCAGAGCTTAACAATTTTGTGAATACAATTTTTGCGCGTTTATAGATGCGAGCCGAACAGTGGATTTCGTTTGAGCGTTCATACCGCCTTGCAGCGTCAATGCTCCAAGGTACCAAGGTAGTATGTTGAAAAATACGCGCAGTTGTAAAAACACGATTTAAAAACATATAAAATTGCATATTGTTTTGCGCGTACTCTTCGGCAAACTGCATTGACGCTGAAAGGCGGCATCATGGAATAACAGGAAGCTACAAGGCAAGTTGATAAATTGGAATAGATAAGCGCCATCTATAAATAGCGGCGTGAACGAACACCAACCCATCGTACTATACTAAAATAAGTTAAATATTGGTAATCAAAAACACTTGGTTTTACTTGTTTTAGAATTTATATTAATTAAACATTATAATTCCACAAGTTTTGTGCGTTCTCCTTTCGAGAATGTTCGTGTGAACAAAACTAGTTGGGCAAGTTGAATAATATTTATTCTACTTAATATAAATAGTAAAACATAGTGATTTTGTTAACCAATATTTACCTTGCTAATAATGTTTTATTGGGTGATGTACACATATATTTTGTACATATTGTGTTATGAGGCTAACACAAGAAATGATTGTTTTATTCGTCCTCGATTTCCACACTGTTTGACATTCTACGTTTCAAGTAACACGGGGAATCCTAGCGGGGAATTACACGGCATGTAGATAAATTTTACCGGAAAAGCGCCGTCTAGTGTTCGCAACAACATAATTTACAGAAATCCATCGAATTTCTATGGTGGCGCCATCCAATATTAGCGGCGTAAAGCTCGTTTCTTATGCCCCGTTTCCCATATCTCTTAAGCAGTGATTAGCAGTGTCTGCCATATCGCGATAGCGTACACATTTTCACGCATTTTTTGTAACCACTCTAAATAATTATCGGAAAATATCACTTGTATTATTGTATACAAGTTAGTACCGAGTGCTGGCTGTACCCCCACAACCCCTACACTAGTAAGTATTCCCTCTAAATTACATTTTTATTGATATTTAAAAAAATCGATTCTCGTCACTCTTCTTAGAACAAAATGAAACGTGTCGAGTTGAGTGGAGCACAGAAGAGAAAGAGAGCAGCGAATGAGATAGACAAAATTAATAAGTTACCCAAACTAACACAGTGGTTAAAAAAAGATGACACCCATCTCACCGAAGAATCACCAACAGGAACACACGAAAGTTTTGCGCGAGAAAGTGCGGGTATTCCCCTAGTTGCACTAGTTGCGTCTAGCAGCAGCAGCAGCCAATTTGAAAATATTGACAAACCCGTGTGCGAAACAGAATTCAATGCCGATGAGACAGATCCCGGTTTATGGGACAGAAAAAATATCAATTTAATAGATGCTTGGATCAAAAATGGCCCATTGAGATACCAAAATCTTGACGGCAATTTTTTAAAATCTGTAAGAAAATATAAAGAGGTGACTAGATACGTATCCATAAAGATATTTAGAAGGGAGCTACGAAACGGCGAATTTGTGACACGTGATTGGCTACTTTATTCGCCATCAACTGGATGTGTATTTT
This sequence comes from Ocypus olens, assembly GCA_910593695.2. NCBI lineage: Eukaryota > Metazoa > Arthropoda > Insecta > Coleoptera > Staphylinidae > Ocypus > Ocypus olens. The sequence continues at coordinate 39,178,774 of OU343047.1, forward strand.
GTTTCGTCTGCCGTTTATTGTCCAGTCTTGATTCTCCATTTGCTACCGTCGGTTTCAACGATTGGAAGCATAACAATTTAATTGCAGAGCACGAAAATAGTAAAGAACATCACAAGTGCATGGCATCCTATCTTTCGCGCCATAAGGAAATCTCTACTGTGGATTCCTTATTGCGCAAGCAATTTCAAGCTGAGGAAGAATATTGGAAGAAGGTCTTGACGCGCGTTGTAGCGGTAGTTCGTTTCTTGGCATCTCGTGGACTGGCCTTCCGAGGAGATGATGAAGTAATTGGATCGCCAAATAACGGAAACTATTTAGGTGTTCTTGAATTAGTCAGTGAATTTGACCCTTTTTTGGAGAATCATTTAAAACAGTATGGGAACTGTGGAAGTGGCAAAGTGTCATATTTATCGGCTAACACATGCGAAGAGTTCATCGAAGTGTTGGGGCACCACGTTTTAAGAGTAATTCTAAAAGAAATTCAAGAATCAAAATATTATTCCATTAGTGTTGATTCCACCCCCGATATTGCACACACAGATCAGCTAACATTTACTCTACGGTATGTGCGAGGTCATCAACCTGTGGAACGTTTTCTGATGTTTATCCCGATTTTTTCGCATGATGCCCAAAGCCTATCAGACGTGGTTATTAACTTTTTAATCGAGAAAAAGATTCCCATATCAAATTGTCGGGGACAATCATATGACAACGCGGCTAATATGTCTGGACGTTATAACGGGTTACAAACAAAGATTCGGGAGTTTAATGAATTTGCTCTTTATGTCCCATGTGCTTCGCATAGTTTAAATTTAGTGGGAGTTAAAGCTGCATCTTGTTGTCAGCAAAGTATCAAGTATTTTGATTTTATTAGGCGACTTTACTCTTTTTTTGCGGGATCAACTTATAGGTGGAATATCCTTACAACAAAGTTACAAAAAAACGTCGTAAAACGACTTTCAGACACAAGATGGTCGTCACGCTTTGATGCTGTCAATGCATTATACAAATGCTATGACAATATTAAGGAAGCATTAGATATGTTGTCATTGGAATCAAAACAAGAAGATGCAAGTACAAAACTGGAAGCAACCGGATTGAGCAAGAAGATGGCACATTTAGAAACAGTGTTTCTCACCACTTTATGGAACGACGTCTTAGAAAGGGTAAACAAAACAAGCCAAACTTTACAGTCCGCGAAAGTCAACATTCTTACAGCGGCCAACGTTCTCAAAGCATTGAGCATGTATCTCCATGAAGTAAGAGACCAATTTAACGTATACGAATTAAAAGCCAAGACAATGTGTCCAACCTTCGTATACAGTGATATAAACAAACGAGAGCGAAAACGTAGTGTGCTTCGCACAAGATACGATGGTGCGGCCGAAGAAGTAGAATTGAATTCATCCGAAAGTTTCAAAATTGAAACTTACATTCCAGTGGTAGATCTGTTAATTAGCGATTTGGCAAAACGAAGTGATGCATATGATAACATTGCCAATTTATTTGCATTTTTAACAGAATTGAAGGTAATCGAGTCAGAAGAACTTTCCAGAAAATGTGTTAGTTAATGTCTATAATAAAGATCTGGACAAAGACGATCTACTAAATGAGTGCATCCAACTTAAACATTATATAGGTGAAGAAGATTGCTGCAGCCTCCCGTTATTGTACCAAAAAATAATTTCGGATCAGATTAAATCAGTTTTTCCCAATATCGAGATTGCACTTAGAATATTCTTGTGTATGATGGTGACAAATGCGACTGGGGAGCGCTCATTTTCAAGGCTCAAAAATTTGAAAAACTACCAGCGCAATAATATTAGCCAGTCGCGTTTGAATTCACTTGCATTATTATGCATTGAGAACGATATTTTGAAAAGCTTGGATATATCTGAAATAATAAACGATTTTTGTTCAAAGAAATGTCGCAAACGAGTATAATAATTTATAATAAAACATATTTTGTAAATGTAATTGAGTTATTCTTATTGTATCCCTGGTAGGAAAAGGCGCCAGTAATTGTTTATAATCTGGCCATATTTGTGTCAACAGAAACCTTACATTCATGAAACGCTTCAGTGGCCAGAATCTGGCCAGAAGTTATGTTATGGTTTCTGGACAGATTCTACCAGAATTTCTATCAGAATTCTATCAAAAAAAGTTGGTCAGACAAGTTTGATACTTGTCCGAACAGTTAACATTATTATTATACACATTATTTCTATCATTAATACATTTTAATTTTTTTTAATATTTTTTTTTACATTGGGTCACCCATCCAAATACTGAACGCGCCGGACAATGCTTAGCTTTGAAAAGATCGTGATCGATACCCTGTGATGGTGTCTAGAATTTCAATCAAAGCAGATTTTGATTTTATTGATATTTCTTATTTCTGTTTATGAAACTAATACCTAAATAACTTCTTTTTTTTTAGAAATCGGTTTTAAAAAATTGTCATAAAAATGCACATGTGTACTGAGAAATCCTAATTTTCTGATGATTCCGAAGGGTTACCCTGATTAATAAATTAATATCTCGATCAATTTTAAACCGAATTTATTGAATTTTTTTTGTTAGTAAAGGTATTTAAAATACCTTTCGAAAAAAAAATGATAGTTCCCTTCAATAATAGTAATTGTTAAATAAATATTGTTAACAATTTATTAGTTAATTAATAATATTTTTTGATTTATTTAATATTTTTACTTATACCGAATTAGGTTTTAAACTCGGAAAAAATAATTTCCAAAAAATATTAAAAGAAATTTTAAAATCCGAGTTTGGATTTTTTTTTAAACATATGTTTTAATACATACATACATAGGGATACAGTTTATTCCAAAAATTTTGTAAGTAAATCAGAATTGAACAGTCTGAATGTGTGAGTAAAACGTTATAGGGGGCCCCAGATGATGTTGTGCCCAGGGGCCCATTCATCCCAAAAGACGGCACTGCGTTCGAGAAAGGTTGTTCCTCGCAGTTCAGAAGACAACGAAAACGAAGCCCAACGATTTTTTGCCATTTAATGTACAATTTGATTAATAAAAACCCTTTTTGAGTGAGTAAATGTTGAGTATTTTGATATAGGTGAAAATAGGACGAATTTGGATATTGTAACTCGAAAGAAGAATTGTCACGAATTGCCCTGTGCCTTGTCATGATTTACCCCAGTATTGGGGCAATTCGCGACACAAGACAGAGCGAGACATTTCGTGTTCTACTTTAAACACAAACACAAATAAAACAAATTTGAAAACTAGAAGGTTGCAAGATGAAAAGCCGGCTAAGACATAATTTTATCTCAGAAAATATTGAAAACAAAAAAATGTCACGATTTGTCACGGTCTCCCCAACTATATGTATTATCAGAAACAAAAACAAATACATAACAGTTTTCGTTCCTTAAAGTGTATATACATTTTTTGGCGAACCCTGTATATTCACATGTTATAATTTTTGAAAAGGATCAATTAACTACGAGATGTATGATAAATACTAGTAATTTAAATTTATTTTGTATTGTAATACAGGACAATAAATGTTAATATGAGAAAGTAACTAATGACTATGTATAAATAATTTCAACAGAGCCAACGTCAAAAAAATCGTATGGATATTACAATAATAGTTGTAATATCCATAAGAAATTAAAAATAACAATTTCAATAGACTAATTATTCAAGCTATTTTGAATTTCCTCCAAGAGCATTTCCATTCTATCCTTCATAATGGGTTGACCTTTTTTAGTGCGTTTGCTAAGTTTCTTAAACTTGTCAGTCTTTTTCTTTTTGTATTCCTTAAGAGCCTCATCCCTCTCAGCTTGTTTTTGTAGATTCTCCTTTTTCTTTTGATGCCTCTCCTCTTTAATGCGCTCAAATTCATCCTGAGCTTTTTTAAAAGCCCATTTTCTTTTATTCCCTGATTTACTCGGTAACGTGACAGTTTCCACTTTCTGTTTAGCACAATTAGACTGGTTAATATCAGAATTTAAGTTATTCTCGTTATCATTGACCTCGTTATCACTCTGTTCTTCTTCGTATATTTTTTGAACATCAAACTTGGGTTTATCGTCCGATATCTGCCGATAGTACTCTTTTAAAACATATTTCTTTCGATTTTCCTCGTACTGATCCAATTTATATTTTTTGCTGTACTTCTGCAGTCTCCACAGCTTCTTGTCGAACGGCTTTTTCTGCAATTTTTGAGATGATGATGAGGATGATGTAGATGGTGTAATGTTTTTTGATCTTATTAAGAAATCTCCAGATGAGGATGATGTGGATGGTGGATTGATTTTCGATCCTATTAAGAAATCTCCAGATGAGGTTTCTTTGAATTTTTGTAGTTTCACGTTCTTTTGCTGGTTAGCTTTAGATGAGAAGTTTTTCTTCATGTTGTCATTATGAAATGGTTTTTTGCGGAATGTTTGTCCAGAATTTTGGCCACCCTTTTGGTTAATGTTTTTCATATTTACACTTTTTTTTAACTATGAATGTCTCGTGTACACCTGAAATAAAGTGTAATTGAGATGCTAGTTGAATTACCTGTGAATTTTGTTAGTTTTTCCCAATAGTAGGAGGTATTACAATATGCCCAGACAAAATTCTTATCAAAGGTGGTAACATCGGATAATGAAATATATGATATATTTAAATGTCATGTAATACAATGAGATCAAAAAGTAGAAAATAGTTAGCAGTATTTTTTTCAAAAATTCCTCTAATAGCTATTAATATAACGAGAATATTATGTGATTCATAATAATCGAGGACATTTTTAGGTGACGAGGATGTGAAAAAATGTCCGAGCTTATTATAAACCGTAACTATTCGAGTTGTATTCAAAGCGTTATAGTATTATTAACGGTGCCGATGGTATGTAAATCAAATCAATATTTAATGTTTGACATATAAAAATAATAACCCCAAAATTTGGATATTTTTACTAACATTTGTTGATTCGTAACTTACTTATTATGAGTAACTAAGGTCCATTGATGATATATATAATAGTTTGTTGATTTGTAACTTACGTATTATGAGTAATGACTAAACTATGATTATTCCTGTTCAAAATTGCTAAGTCCTAGTATAGATGCAAACCTCAAATGCACAGGGGCGATATTCACGATCCCAATAGCCCTGAACCAATTTCGAAATTTTTAATCAATGCACCCGTAAATATATTTTCTCGACCATTATCGGTTAGCAGGGGAGAAGAACCCCTATATTTTTTGGTATTGCTATTAACGCGATTGTACACACCAAGTGTACATGTTAAGGCCGCAAAAAAAAACTTGAAAAAAAAAGAAATCGCATTTACAGGAGCATTGGTTATATATTTTGAAACTGGTTGGGAATTACTGGAATCGCGAATTCCATTGCCTGTGCGCTTGAAATTGGAATATATCGGGTGTGTATAAATTGCCGGATAATCTACACGTGACGATAAATTCTAAGCAGCCTATCTTTATTCTAAAAATTTGTACCATGCTTCCTGAGCCTTCAGGAGGTCCTTGAAGTTTGAATATCCAGTCGTTAAATGTACGTTATTATTTGATATTACTTTACAGAAAACTGCAATTTCTGCCCACGTTTCAGTGCATTTGTGTTTCTCTATTATTTTAGTTTTGTTTTGTTCAATTACAATGGATTTTACTATTTAGTCATAATCTATTTTACCTTGCACATACATCTGTAAATAAACCCCGCTCTTTCTATTTATTACCTTCTACTTTGATCCAACCCACATAATTAATTATGAGATTTTTCAAAAACAGGGCAGCCCGTGAATGCGATGTTGCGTAATGTACATTTCTTTTAAATAGCCCCTGATGGCCCATGTGGCATGATATAATATTTTTGCATCGACATTTTCTATTCAGAATTTTAGGAAGAATATTGCCACGTGTAGATTATCCGCCAATTTATACACAGCCGATATACTACAATTTTCCCATAAAAAATTTAATGAACACAATACATGTAATTTTTTTATTTTGCAAAAATTATTTTATTTTGGCTGGCCGTAAATTTTTAAAAAGTTTGCACATTCCCGAGCTCTATTCTCAAAACTTTATATATTGTACTTATTTTTAGTTATATTATTATTTATTATAGTTGTTGCGTATTCTTTTCTAATAACTGCATTCTCAAACGAGTGAATCGAAACTTATGAGAACATTTTCGTGCGCAATGTTAAGACTGTTATTTATCATTTGTAAATTCGTTACGCATACCTCTATTCAGTGATCAGTGGTTATGATGAATCGTAGATATTTTCATCTAAGAACTGATGTTTTCCAGCTAACCGATGGCGCATTTTAGAGGTTATTTCGATTACCAAAAAACATAGTGAACGATCTCATAGAATCAGTACACCACACACCTCTATGATTCGATAAGTGTTAAAATGTACGGTCACAAAGGTAAAAAATTTCTAAACTGGTTCGGAGCCCCTGGAATGGTGTTGAGTTGAGCATCTAAACTTTAAAAATCCCTTTAATTACAGCTGTATTGAGTTGTGCCAAGCACTCAAGGTGTGTTGCGCAGTGGTCATCTTAAATTCAATTGGCTCCGGAGATTTATTGTCGCATTCTTCGAATACTTTCTCATTCAGCGCAAACTTTACCCCCACAAGTCTCGAGTGCTCAGTAATACTGTACCTATATTTGTTACTTGTTGAAAGTCGTTAGGTACAAAATATAATGGGCGTGCGTCAAGGGCCAAGAACTACGGAAGGAAATCCCTTTGTAAGACCCGCTGCTCAGGGAAGTATTATGTTTAAATAGCGAACATTTGTAAAGGAAACGTGTGAAATGACACGTTTTTACAATATGTTCGAATGAACAAAGAACACGGGGGAACAATAATTGCCTATATTTACGATATACACGCGGAGGTAGTGGTATTGCACTTGGAGCTAAGTAAATATGTGAAGCAAGACACTTATTCCTTATTCCCGTCGTTTCCGCTCTCTTTACTGTTCGAGCGAGCAGTGTAAACTTTTTGTCTTTTGAAAGGCTGGGCATTTACCTGTGCAGGTATAAAAAATGTCAACGAACCAAATTTCCAGCTTACCATTACGTAGAAAAGGAAAAATATAAAGCAGCCACATTGCGGGTTATGTATGTTCGAAGACCGAATCCCAAAAAAAAAAACAAGGTTCTCACTTCTAAAATTTCATGACTTCAATTGAGTGGCAAATTTATGCATTCTAAGAGTCGACTCACTCATGAGTTACCTATCTCTAGTCTAAACCATTCATTTTAATCTCTATGATGCAATTCTATTAGTTTTAATTTTTAGGATGAGAGTGCGCCATGAAAAATAGTTACATATAATATTTCTAGTGTAGAAATCAATAATACTGGAATCCGAGATAAGTAAACTAACACTTGGTAAGCCTACAGAAGAGGCACTTTTTTAATTTTTTTCCAGAATTTATAATAGTGTATTATAAGGGATTGAAAAGGCTGAATGCCCAAGGGATAACATCTGCCACCAAGAAATCCTGATAGTACATGAGCTAAAAGCTAAGAAAGTATTGTCCGCTCAAGATGATGATTGAAGATGGGCAATATTGAGTCTGCACGCGGCCAACTTTATCCCGAGAAAGGAATGAAACTTTTCACCAAGGTTTGCACACTATTTTATTCACAACTGTACATTATTTATTAAAACATTCAAGTCAAATCAAATAAACACAAGTTGAAGAAATGCAATCAGTTTGTTTTAAAACAAACTCATAGCAACCAATACATAATGCAGATGGATACACTCAATATTTTTACTAATTACTAATATGTATATCGGGTGTGTATAAATTGGTGGATAATCTACACGTGACAATATTCTTCCTAAAATTCTGAATAGAAAATGTTGTATCATGCCTCATAGGCCAACAGGAGCCATTTAAAAGAAATCTATATTTGGCAACATAGCATTCACGAGCTGTCCTGTTTCTTCAATAATCTCATGATTCATTATGTGGGTTGGGCCAGAGTAGAAGAGTAATAATGATAGAGCGGGGTTTATTTATAGATGTATATGCAAGGTAATAGTATATTACGTAACAAGAGTTGTAAATAGCAAATTACGCGCAAGTGAAAAAATTGCGTACGAGCCGCGTAGCGGCGAGTAACGCAATTTCACGAGCGCGTAATTGCTTTACAACTCGCGTTATGTAGTATACTTTATCTACGACCACTCTCACCTTAATTTATATAAGAGAATGTGCGGAATAGCGAAGTGACAGCTTCGGGGTGCGTGATGTGACGTTGAACAATCGCGGACTACTATATTTAATAAAAACGAACAAACGCGCAACTCTCAACCAATCAAAAGTTCGTAAACGAAACTCACTAGTACCTTTAATTTACAAGCGGGCTCTAACATACGTGGGTGTTTTGGTGTATTTACGCAGTACGCGCATTGTACGATAATGGGCATTTACAGTAGTGGTCGTAGATAATAGTATATTACGTAACAAGAGTTGTAAATAGCAAATTACGCGCAAGTGAAAAAATTGCGTACGAGCCGCGTAGCGGCGAGTAACGCAATTTCACGAGCGCGTAATTGCTTTACAACTCGCGTTATGTAGTATACTTTATCTACGACCACTCTCACCTTAATTTATATAAGAGAATGTGCGGAATAGCGAAGTGACAGCTTCGGGGTGCGTGATGTGACGTTTAACAATCGCGGACTACTATATTTAATAAAAACGAACAAACGCGCAACTCTCAACCAATCAAAAGTTCGTAAACGAAACTCACTAGTACCTTTAATTTACAAGCGGGCTCTAACATACGTGGGTGTTTTGGTGTATTTACGCAGTACGCGCATTGTACGATAATGGGCATTTACAGTACTGGTCGTAGATAAAACACATTATGAGTAAATAGTGTTGAGAGAACTAGTAAGTTCGAATGAATTCGTTGTGTCAAAATCTATTCTAACCTCAAAATTCACGTTTTAGCCGTCTCCGATTTCGATTTAGTTAAGAGCAGAATTGATTGTATCCATTTCGTTAATAAGAAGGTTAAATTTAATGACCAATTTCCAGTTGTCTTTACCGATTGCCGAAAAATACACTCGCAAAGTTTCGCCGGGAAAATATTTGCACGCTCGAGAATTTTTAAATTTCCCGCCTAGACTGAATCGAATTCTTTTATGGAAATACGTTTACTAGAAACGTAATTCAGGCAACATGGAGCGATGAGTCACTGTCACCTCTGCGCGATTGTACTATAATTGAGAACTGTTAAAAATACAAGTTTGAAATAGAAAGATAGCACACACTGACAACTAATTATATTACCGAAATTGCAGGGTTTTCTGCAAAGTAATATCGATTAATAATGCATATTTAATGACTGGATGTTCAAACTTTAAGGACCTTGTTGTTAAGATACTGTTTAGAACCTCTGAATGCAGTGCAGATTATCCGCAAATTTATATACACCCGATATAACTAAAAAACAAAATAGTGTATACACCATGGGAGATATTCATATTCTTATTACTCTCGGTTGACTTGCAACCCTTGTGTATGAGGGCCTCTTGTAACCCCGTCAACCTAGGGGGAAAAACATTTCAAATCTCTCTTAATGCATAAATACGAGGGAAATTCAGTAATTAGGTCACAAACTGATGTGAGAAAGCTGAAAATCGCAGTTAGTTATTTCCCTGTGTCAATAGGTGGCAGCACAATCCAGCTTTATATTACTCAAGTGACAGTTACTGTGCGCATGTGTAAGCAGTATTAAAATGGCGACCGTGCTCGAAGAGTATACTGTGGAAGAGCAGCGTGCTGTTGTGCGTTTTTTTCTGGGCAAAAGGACTTCCTGCAAATCATATCCACAAGGAAATGTCTGCTGTTTACGGTGAACAGTGTTTGTCGCGTAAAGCAGTGTACAACTGGATCGAGAAATTTTCACAAGGGCGCTCAAAAATTGTTGACAAACATGGAACTGGCCGCCCGGTTCAGATTGCGACAGATGCAAAAATTCCACGGGTGGACGAGATGGTTCGAACTGACAGGCGGGTAACAATAAGCAACATAGCAACTGCAATAGGGTGTTCTCGTGGTATGATTTATGAAATTTTGCAAGATCGTTTGAATTTCGAGAAAGTTTGCTCACGGTGGGTATCTAGACAACTGACTCGGGAACACAAAAGGAATCGAATGGGCTTATCTCTGCAACACATCTCTCAGTACGCCGATGAAGGGGATGGCATGCTTAACAGGATTATTACTGGTGATGAATCATGGGTGCATCACTACAAACCCGAAACAAAGCGTGATTCAATGCAATGGAAACATCCTTCTTCACTGCCTACAAAGAAATTCAAGGTTGTGTCCTGAGCTGGTAAGATTATGCTTACCGTGTTCTGGGATTATCAAGGAGTGCTCCAAGCCCATTTCCAGAATAGAGGTGAGAACGATTATGCTGAATCTTACTGTAGTTTTGTTGTTGCTTCGGGATGCAATTCGGAAAAAACGTCCAGGCCTACTGACGAGAGGAATATTGCTGCATCACGATAATGCTAGGCCAGGGGCCCGATTGACCCAAGCGAGAATTGAAGAATTAGGGTGGCAACTTTTTGAACATCCGGATTACAGTCCCGACCTAGCCCCAAGCGACTATCATCTGTTTGGTCCACTCAAAAGGCATCTTGGCGGCAAACATTTAGAGGGTGATCATGATCTTCAACAAGAGGTACGCATGTGGTTCAGACGGCAGCCCAAAGAATTTTATGCAGCGGGTATTGGGGCATTAGTAAAGCGATGGGATAAGCGTATGTTGGTGGTGACTTTGTCGAAAAAATAAAACTGGTTTTTATATTTTTTTTTTAATACCTTTTGTGACCCTTTTGTTACTGAATTACTGAATTCCCCTCGTATCTATTATACTTTGTGTTTATAGTAAAGATAATACATCACCCAAAACTGTATCGAAAGTGTTGTAATAGCTCTGGTACAATTTACCATTAAAGCGAGCATTGGAATTTCAAACATCAATGATCATATATGGTACGGACATAACTTTTAGTTATACATGCACATGTCCTTTAGAACACTCGTCACTTTCTAAGGCTGGAGGTGCCTTAAAAAACTCCTCATGAAACTTGTGTTTTAATGCACCATTTTTACTTTCTATCGACAAAGTACGAGAAAGTATTGTTTTCTCAAAAAAGAACTGAAAAGCTGGAATACCTACATTTTATAATTTATACATCTACGAAATACTAATTTACCATTAATTTTAAATTTAAATATAATAATAAATGATGAGTGGGGAAATTAATTGATTTTTAAATTAGTTTTATTTGAAAAGAATTACAATTGAATGTCTTCTTCAAAGTAATTCCTTTGGGAAGCCACACAGCGTTGGAGGTTCTTCCACTCCTCAAAGCAGTTCTGGAATTGGGATATTGGGATAGCCTTCAGCTGGTCGGTTGCAGCTGTTTGAATGTTTTCCCAAAATGACGTCCCTTCTGATGAATTTTCAATTTAGGGAAGGGGAAAAAGTCAGCAGAACTCAAGTCAGTTGAGTAAGGAGGCTGAGGAGCCACAGGCACTCGTTTATTGAAATTGCTGTGTGACAAGGCGCATGGTCATGATGCAGGATCCAATTGTTCTTGATGTTTGGTCTCACACAAATGACCCTTTTTCCAAGTCTTTCAAGAACCGTGTGGTAAAACTGTTGATTTACTGTTTGGCCTTGAGTCACAAACTCTTTGTGGACGATTCCCAGGCTATAAAAGAAACAAATCAGCATGCATTTGATCTTTGATTTGCTCATTCTTGCTTTTTTGGAGAGCCTGGCGTGCGCCATTCCATGCTCTGGTGTTTTGTTTCCGGGTCATATTCAAACAACCAACTCTCGCCACCAGTGATGACATGTTCCAAAAAATCATTTTCAATCGATTCAAAACAATCAAAGCATCTTTCCCTCCTGATGTCCTTTTGTCCCTGCGAAAGGTTTTTTGGAACCATATTCACGCAGATTTTTCTCATCCCCAATTAATTGGTCAAAACCTGACGAACGGTGGTATGACTCAAATTCAACTGTTCCCCGATCATTCTGACGATCTGAAAGCAGAAGTTCCCGGATTCTGTCGACATTTTTCATGGGTTTTTGCAGTTGAAGGCCTTCCACTGCATGGTTCATCTTAAATCGACTCTCTTCCTTCTGAAAATGCCTTAAACCACTGAAAAACTTGTGCTCTTGACAAAACACTGTCTCCAAAGACCTGCTGAAGTTTTGCAAAAGTTTCTGTTGCACTGTGCCCAAGTCAGAAGCAAAACCTGATAGCACACCTTTGCACGAAATTGATGTCACTCATTTTTATAACGCACTACAAACTACGGTTTCACAAAAAACAATGACTACATACAACCTAATGACTCGATCAAGTTCAAACTCGAACTACACGCCTATCTATGTCCACCTGTTGCCCCTCCAAGTCAAGTCCTTCCAGTGTTGCCGTATACAATGCTACACTGCCAGTCTCATTGCTTAATTTCCACACCTTGTATAGTACTTACCTACTCAAAGGTTAACTTTGTATTAAAAATTACCAAAATACAGTGCAATAATAGTTTACTATTATACAAGTTTAATAAGAGGGTGCATTGGGGCTCGAGAACTCCAATTGGTATGAATGTGTTTCACAATTCCTCTTATTAAACTAGTATAATATACAATTTTTTCTACTTTGGATTGAGCTAAGGATTTATTTTTAAAATAAAATATATATTTAAACATTTAGTGAGTTTTATGTGCAACATGTGGCAGCATTGAGAAACATTTTTTTTGTTTTGAACGAATTTAATATTCGACATAAGAAAGTATTTCGATGGCAATCTCAACGGTGTATTAAAACTTAATAAATCTCAAATATTACTTGCACACCTCCAGAAATAAAGTAAGTTGCTAAGGATGTAATAAACTACTTCCAAGTAAGTTGAAACCAATGAGGTTAAGTTTACAATTGTTTACTGTGAAGGCAACTAAACAACTAAATTTTCTCCAAGAATCGTTTAATAATGAGCAAAAAATTGTTAAATAATAAATCTCATTGTTCAACAGTTTTTTTTTATATGACAATAAGTCCATTATTAAACCAAGCAAAAAAAATTAATAAACTGCCCAGCTACCTAAGAAATATTACAACTCTTAAAGAATTTAAAGAAAAATTAAGCCAATATCTCCTAAGCAAAGAAGATGTAATTAAAAGACTTGGACAATAGTTCTAAATTGGTTTTCTTGTATACATGCACCCATCTAATTTGTATTTATACAGCATTTAGCCTTGAATTTTGTATTGTCTTTACATTATCTGTTGGTTTGATTACTATTTTTTAAATTATTTTATTGTTATTAAAAACAGTCTTATTGGTTTCTGCAATATATTTGTTTAGTTTTGATGTTTTTATTTTAGGATAGTGTACATTATTATATTGTATATTTACTAAACTGAATAAATTAAATTATTATTGTAAACATTAAATAATGTCTCCCCATGAACACCTACAGACCGGTTTCGATCTTTCAGGTCTCATCAGTGCAGTTAGTTGCTGATGGGGAAACGTTTCCTCATCATCAATCGGTCTGTAGGTGTTCTGATTGGGAAACAATATTTAATATTTACATTATTGTTATATTTGCCGCCGTTGGCATATTACTATATCTGTCAGTGGTTATGCCGCTCAGATTGGGTTTAGTACAACATTCAAGCAATAGATTCCGCCACTTTGGCGTTTCTAAATTATTATTAGCTTTTGTTAAAATTTTGAATACCGGAAGTTGCTTTATTTAGATTTTTTCTAAAAAAAGACCTTAATTTTATAATTATTTGAATCTATTGACTAATAAATAATCAACAAAAAAAACTCGAAGAAAGCTTTGTAGTGGGTAGATCTTCCTTGTTCGTTAACATTGTCCTGTATCCTCCGAGGCATGCTAGTGATTTGGAAATCAATTACGTCTTGAGGTACAGCTACAGCCTCTTTAACAGCATGCTGGAGTTCCCCTAAAGTCATCGGAGGACACGGCATTTGATTGATCCATCAACAGGTCTATATGATCTTCTTCTAGAAAACTTAGCGAATGCTGATCAATAAGAGGTCGGTTATTATCTTGTTGGAATATGCCCTCTTGCAAGTTCCTAACATAAAGTACTACCACGGGCCTTAACACTTCATTCACATAACGCACAACTGTCATGCTACCTCAAATTACCGACAAAGATGATCTGCTTCCATGGGCAATAGCACCACATATCAAAGGGTGTGGTGTACATGAAGTTCCGCAGCAAACGCTAAATTATGTGTTACAACTCAAAATAATCTTTGCCGCATATCATGACCACCCAAACAAAACCTGGACTCATCCAAGAGGACCATGTGCTGCCATTCCTCAACCCAGTTCTGACATTCTCTGCATCAATCCAAATGGCGATTGTTAGGCATCAATGGAAACACCAAAACTGGAGACCGTAAGAATATAGTAGTCAATCGATGGTACACAGTACGAAGACTAACAGGCCTGCCTACCGCAGCAAACCAGCCATCAGCAATAGATTTGTCATACATCGTCTCGCTTTATGAGCAGACTATCTTCACCAGTGAACTCTATACAATTGGAAAGGCTGCTTAATGCTTCACACCTGAAGCCAATCCTGAAGTTATGCAACCGAACGTACGGCGGTAGAACTATGTCTTTCTATTGCAAGCTAGTTGCGGGTGTAATAAAATTGAGTATAAAATAAAGAAAATCAACGGTCCCTTTCAGCTGGTTGTTTTTCATATAATGCAGTGAGAAAGAGAAGGATGGTTATACCACCACGTCAGGCCTTCTCTTTCTATTGTCCCTGTCTCACTCAAGCCCGTTAGAATGTAGCATTGGGTCCGTTCCAGTTAACATACACTTCACCTTCACGGATCTTCTGTCGTTCTTCTGGAGGCTTCAGATTCTGCTTTTCGCTGTTCTTCCTGCCATGCACATCAAGCTGCTAATGCACTTGCGCACTTTGTTCAACACAAGTAGCAATTTCACGAAAAGAACCACCTACATGCAGACCAACTACATGACCTTGTTCAAATGGTGTAAATTCAATAAAATTTTGACGTTGACTTTATTAGTGGCATTGTGCACAACTGCAATGCGTCTCACCTATATGAAACAATATCGATAAGTAACAAAAGCGATATGAAGATAATATACCGAGTTAGACACAAACATCATTTGCATTTTTACATGTATTTATAAAATTTAGTATAGTGTTTTCAGAGAATAAAGTGTGTCAATATGTGGACTTTTAATAAAAATTCTATCTCCGGTTTAACTGGACCTTAACACCAATAAAGTGTATTATTATTATTATTAAATAAGCTACACGTGGTTACATTCTACATAAAATTCTGAAACGAAAATGTCGACACGAAAATGTTGAATCATGCCTTATATGCCATGAGCCACTTAAAAAAATGTACATTAGGCATTCACGAGCTGTCCTGTTTCTTCATTAATCTTATAATTAATTATGTAGCTCTGAGTAGAAGAGAAATAATGGTAGAGCAGAGTTTATTTACAGATGTATATGAGAGACCAAAGTTAAAATAATAGTGGTCAAATGTTGCATTCTCACCGGGGAGCAGCAAAGTTGATGATGGAGAATATGAGTGGTGAATCCGCCGTAGCCACGAATTCTATTTAAAATGTGTTGCAAAAATTCATTCGGAATATGTTATCATTTTCATAGAGGGCCTTCGTGAGGTGAAATGGACAACAAAAGGACATCTAATATGACAGGTAATTGTCAGGTACTGACGGAGGGATCTTCTTCCATTGCACCAAGAACTCTCTCTTTAAGTTGTACTGTGCACCTCTGCATAGCCAACCACTGTCCGCATTTTTAGGAACAAACATAAGTGTTTCACATGGCCGTGAAATACATTTGTAACAGGATGCCTTTGATTTGGAAAACATAATAGATACTCTAGTTTTGCCATATGTGCGTTTCCACTACAGAAACCGTACATGTAAATGTCGGCGTACTCATTAAATGTAGAATCCATTACAATTTTATTTTTTTTTGGCATAGGAAACTGGTCCATTCTGTCTGTCAATTTTGACACGCGGGAACTAATACAAACTGATAATAACGAGAAAAGCGGAATTGACAAAAAATTGGAACAAGCAAGTTTGAATAAATTCGTTGTGTCAAAAGTGACAGGCGGGTGTCGGCATTGCCGGCTCTACTTTTTATGAAAATAAGCTAATTAAGTGTTAAAAATACACATTTGAGATAGAAAGATAGCACACACTGACAAATCATTTTCAAACTAGTCATACTATAGAAATTGCAGAGTTTTCTGTAAATTCATATTGAATAATAACGCATATTTAACGACTTTGAGGACCTCGTGAAGGCTTAGGAAGCATGGTACTACATTTTAGAATCAAGATAAGCTGCTTAGAATTTTAGGAAGAATATCGCCACGTGTAGATTATCCGCCAATTTATACACACCTGATATAATGATTGGGGGGACATACACCGAACATTCATGGACCCGCACAGCCACTTCTTCGAAAAAGTGACCGCACGGATGGGATTCGAACCCGCGACCACGATGCCTGTGAGCAGGAGCTCCACTCACTAGACCACCGCGGCCCTCATTATAATTGAATAAAACAAAACGAAAATACCACAAACACAAAAACAGAAGAATTAATTCAAACTGCTTTAAATAGCGAAGCACAGGAAAGTTAATTGAAAAAATAACTTACTTGCAGAAAGTTAAATATTATAAAGATCTGCAGTAGCCAAAACTTATTTACATAGTGGTCACACGTCTTCCAAGAATTGCCTAATTGGCTAATTATAGTACATGCTGGGGGCAAAATGGGTTTTATTCCCAATTCTTTGCTAATATTTAAGTCAGGTAGCAAGAGAGGAAAATTATGGCAAATGGTTACAATAAATGTCAATCCCCAATTTACCCCCTAATGCGATCATTGTAACAGATTATGCCCCATATCACAATGCACAATCAAATCCTGCATCAAATACAAACAGCAAAAAAACAGACATGATTAATTGGTTAGTTGAGAAAAATTGCATGTCCAGATGGTATAATTACTGAAGAAAAAATAAATTAAATGAAATCAAAATATTTAATTTAAGAAGTGACAAATTATTTCTACAAGTTCAGAGTCAATTAGCAATAAAAGGATGACAGTCAACAAAATAGAATGTACTGAAGATTGGTTGAAAATTACAAAAAAATTCTAAAACATCAAAACAATGTAATAATTTCAAATGTGAGTACCTCTGTAAATGTCAAAAGTGACAGTTAAAATGTCAGATTTCAAAGTTTTGGTTTAACAGTAACCAACTCAATAAACTCCTCGTCTTACCCTTATTGGTACCCTGGCTTCCTTTGCTATGTTATCTTAGCAGATTACCACTTCAGAACGAGTAAAATGTTGGATGTCCATTAAGTAGTTCAAGCATTGCGTTGGACAGTATATTATTCATCAAAAATTGTTCAGAATGTAACTTTTCTACGACCAATAAATAAAGTGAGCTTTTGTGCATTCATTTGACAACGCAAAGTAGACATTTTCCAAACAGCTGTATTTTCTCGCACATTACCTATAGCAACGTACAAAGTACTTTCCCTTATACTTAAATTAAATCTAGGCATATCACGAAGAGTGGGGTTGGTGCGATCCCAAACACGCGTATGATGTATTTGCAGTCGGCAGGCCCTTTCGGCTCGAAACATGACCAGCCCACCGGGCAAATGAGTATTACTTCACTCACTTACATAAATAACTATTTGCTAATCCTATTGAACAAATTAAAAGTTTATAAACCATGTGAAGTTTATTAATGTCAGATTTATATTACTGTTTCCTTGGCAACTTTAAAGAAAACAAGGGTTTTAATTTGCGATATAAAAGCCGCTGCAGCAGGTTTTCATTAAAGTTTCTGATGCAAACTTAATAAAAAAATGATTTTGGTAGATTATTACATACCGTGAGATCAAAAAGTCGAAAATAGTTGGCAGCCCTTAACAAAACGTAACTGACAGTAATTTAAATAAAACATAAAATAGCTAGAAAATGAATTTTAAGTGTATTATCAATAGTGATGATCAATTCTGAAAATACCTGCTAATATTTAAAATAAACAAAAGTAGCAGATAAAACAAAAAAAAAGTTTTTAAAACAATTAATAAAATGTACACTGCACTGCATTAGAAAATTCCAGTCAGTCAATATGATTTTACTTGAATTTTTATAGAGTTTTTCAGAAAAACGACTTTTTGATCTCACAGTATATGTATATTTGCAAAATATAGTGTTAGTGGTTTTCATACAATTAATTAACTATTGAGCATAATTTGCTCACAATCACGGCAGATTCTAGAATATGTTTCTTTATCCGAGGGCGACCCTGATAAGAAATTGACCTAATGACGTAATTTGTTCCTACACTGAGAAAAATATAGGGAAAATCCCAATACAGACGATCACCTTAAATGCAAATCTCAACCAGTTTAGAAATGCTTTACCTTTGCACCGTAAATTTAGCTTTGCAGGCAAAGCCATTGATCATGGTGAGCCCACAAAGTTGTCACGAAATGGTAAAATTAACAGGTGCTTAATTTAACCTTTTCACTACGGAAGTCGTCAATAAGCGACTTGGTAATTCTGCCTTGTATTCCACCAGTCGTCAATAGACAATTTAGAGTTTTAATTTAAAGAGAAAAAACATTACATATTTCACACATTGCCAAATTGTACCCCTATGAGGGTGAAACAGGGGTTAAGAAGATATTTTGGTAAGTTTTATTTTGAAAAAAGTTGGCGTTGCTGTAGTTGTGTATACTTTTGCCCATAGTTAAAGGATTAAAGGTTTCACCACTGATTGAGAGCCACTGGAATTGCAAATTTGGCAACTACGCGTTTTAGGTGGGCATCTATATTAGGATCTAGCCAAAATATAATATACAGCTAACATGGAAATGATTGAAACATTATCTTTTTCTCTTATCTATTAAAAGAAAAATAATAAAATTTTCACTATTACATTGTTAATAATTATTTTTGGTAGTTTATGGTACCGAAAAACGCATGCGCGAAAATCATGCATATTGGTGCACTATGTTCTCACATCTTTTCATTTAAATGGGGGTAGTTTCAGTAAGGAATACTTTCACTTTTATTTACAGTTCATTTTTGTTAGTGGTTGCAATGTTTGGTGTTTATGCTTAGGTTGGGGTTAAGATAAAGTCTCCCCCATTGTCCACCTGGTAGTAGCTTAATTTTATTTTATTTTGCATGAAATAAAGTGAACCCACAAAACTACCTGTTACACATCCGTGACGGCAGATAATAATTATTTCATGCAAAATAAAATCAAATCAACCAACAGGTACAGCTTCTAGCCGCTAGCGGTGGAGGACTTTATCTTAACCGTAACATAAGCACTAATCGTTGCAACTGCTAATAAAATTCAACTGTACATTTCTCGCGCTCGACACCCTTGTCAATAACTTATTTCTTAAATTGAATTGATAATTCTAAATAAATGTTGTGATTTACCTATTTATAATTCCCAAAAATTTCAATTCTACAATTACGTTAGTTATAGTGAGACAATAAATCGGGCAACCCCGTAAATTTTGGTTGCTGCATTTACTTTGTTCTGAACTCACAAGGGAACATAGAGAACCCATAAATTAAAAAAAATATAAAACAATGTGTGGAAGTAAAGTAGTTCATCTGAAGTACAAAACCATTTTCTGTTTCTGCAGAATTCCAGTCTGAGGTGGTGTAACCAGAGAGAAAATATTATGTCTTCTACTTTGGCAGAAATTTGCTATTAAAAAAACTGAAATTTTACTGAGGAGTGGTTTCACTCCTTCAGACTGGAACTCCGCAGAAACAGAAAATGGTTTCGTGCTAAGGATGAACTACTTTACTTCCACGCATTGTTTTATATTTTTTTTGAATTTATGGGTTACCTATGTTCCCTTGTGAGTTCAGAACAAAGTAAACGCAGCAACCAAAATTTACGGGGTTGCCGGATTTATTGTCTCACTGTAACTAACGTAATTGTAGAATTGAAATTTTGGGGAATTATAAATAGGTTAATCACAACATTTATTTAGAATTATCAATTAAATTTAAGAAATAAGTTATTGACAAGGGTGTGGAGCGCGAGAAATGTACATTTAACTTTTGTTAGCAGTTGCAACGATTAGTGCTCATGCTTACTGTTTCAGATTTTTTTGAATTTATGGGTTCCTTATGTTCCCTTGTCAGTACCGTAAACTACAAGATTGACTTTAGTTAACAAACTGAGCAAATATTTCATTATTATTTTTTCTTGATTATTTTTCAATATTTCAACATGTAACAAAAGTGCCTGTTTATTTTATATTGGCCCACAGGGACATTTAAAAAAAAATTCTTGTGTAGCCCAACCTGTTAATACAATTCAACATTAAATACGCTAAAAATTCATTTAAGATTATGGTAATCTTTCAATTGATAAAAATTGGACTATGCCCAGATATTTTGGCTATGTTAACTATAATTTCAAGGTTACACATGTATCACCATTACTATATTGCCTTCATATTACACAATATTAGATAGGACACTAATTTTGTTAAATATTTATATTTTTATATCGATACTTAATCTGGCTAGCATATGCTGCATTAATTAATTTGATAAATCAACCACCATACTGAAGCCTGATTAAGTACACATGACAATATTGGGAGTCATGTGAAAATTACATGACAGATATTCTTTACCTTTCAAATGAATCTAATCTATTAAATAACACGGAAATCACATGAAGAAAACTGAAATTTACATCATGACTATAAATTGTTATTGGAATATCAAAATGGCAGATTTTTACCTCTGGAAGCCACCCTTTGGGTTGGCTTGTAATTTTCGGCGGAATCTTGATAATTTGTAGGGACCTCTGATTAAAAATCAGTTGGATTCTTTGTCAATCACTTGTATTTTCGCTGGTTTCGGTGCGTTTATTGTAGACCATTCCGAACACGTTCAAGAGCACCCACAAAAGAGGAAATGACAACTGACGACGACAGCGACACCGCACAAGTCCACCTTGAACTAATTCACGTGCATGAAAGTAGCGACGTTTTACCATTGTCACCAACGTGGCAAAATGTTTGCATATTTGCGCCACGGGAATGAAGCCGAGATACGAATATCGGCAACACGAAAGTATGTGGGCCACCCCAAGACAGTGGGGCGAGGGGGAATTTCAAATTTGCCGCTTTTCCAAAGATGGTTCCTTCGATGTTGCCAGATTTATCAAAGATCTTATTATGGGGATTACCGTTTTTAATAATCTTTAAATTTCACTACAAAGTAATAATTTTAACAATTAAAATTATGTTTTAAACATAATTAGACTCATTATCGCTTATATTTGTCATAATAACTCATGAAAGTATAATATTACTGTTTATTAAATATAATCATGTGCATTGTATATTTTAAACTTCGATGTATATGCGGCAACGCTTAATGAGTCTCGCCATTTTTATCAACTAACCTCAATAGTGCTGTGAGTGCTGGTAATTCATGTTTGAAGGTAAGTTATTACATATTCTATCTTTTAAACTCGTCACTTGTATTTATTAATAATGGAAACATCAAATAGCCGTATTAAATATTCTTGTAAATATCCAGAATGTCAAAATTCTTTCTTTTCCGATACCTAAATTTAATGTCGACTACAAAAATAAACACTTCTATAAATTTCCCAAAAATGAAGAATATCTTAAAACATGGAAAACCATTTGTGATATTGAACAGTCTTCATTGTTTAAATTTTCATTCATGTGAAGATCATTTTATTCATAAACATTTTGTTAATCATTCCCGCAAAAAATTGAATTGCAATGCTGTTCCGACACCAAGAAGTAAGACAATATAACTACACTAATTTACTTTTTAACTATTTTAATGTCATGAATCCTGGATACGAGCAAACAACTGACCTGTTACGACGCCTGAAAGAAATATCCTAAGAAGAACGAAGAGACCTGATGGAACATTGCACCTGGACTAGACCCTAATACCCGATTGTTGTGATATTTTTATATTTGATAATTTAGTTAATAATAATGTATATAATTATTCTGTTAAATATATTTTTTCCATGTAGGCCTATTTTTATTTTTATTTTGTGAAATCCAACCTTTTTTCTTTTACCAAAACCAGTAACTTCTTCATTTATGTACTATTTAAAAGAATAGTCAATTATGTGCTCAAAAAACATAATTGATTATATTTTTAGTGTTATTACATTAAAATATATCGTGAGACGAGTATAACATTTTTAAATTTTGGCGCGGAAATCGTAGTAATTTGCCACCCCGACACCAGGCGGCGCCAAAAATCGTGTTTCCGAAATTTAACATGCAGGTTTCATTTCTAAAGGTATGTGTTCTGTGATTTGCGCCACGGGTGTGAAGCCGAGATACGAATATCGGCAACACGAAAGTATGTGGGCCACCCCAGGACAGTGGGGCAAGGGGGAATTTCAAATTTGCCGCTTTTGTAAAGATGGTTCCCTCGATGTTGCCAGATTTATCAAAGATCCTATTATGGGGATTACCGTTTTTAATAAACTTAAAATTTCACTACAAAGTGATAATTTTAACAATTAAAATTATGTTTTAAACATAATTAGACTCATTATCGCTTATATTTGTCATAATAACTCATGAAAGTATAATATTACTGTTTATTAAATATAATCATGTGCATTGTATATTTTATACTTCGATGTGTATGCGGCAACGCTTAATGAGTCTCACCATTTTTATTAACTAACCCCAATAGTGCTGTGGGTGCATGTAATTCATGTTTAAAGGTAAGTTATTATATATTCTGTCTTATAAACTCGTCAATTGTATTTATTAGTAATGGAAACATCAAATGGCCGTATTAAATATTCTTGTAAATATCCAGAATGTCAAAATTCTTTTCCGATATAACTAATGTCGACTACAAAAATAAACATTTCTATAAATTTCCCAAAAATGAAGAATATCTTAAAACATGGAAAACCATTTGTGATATTGAACAGTCTTCATTGTTTAAATTTTCATTCATGTGAAGATCATTTTATTCATAAACATTTTGTTAACCATTTCCGCAAAAAATTAAATTGCAATGCTGTTCCGACACCAAGAAGTAAGACAATATAACTACACTAATTTACTTTTTTAACTATTTTAATGCCATGAATCCTGGATACGAGCAAACAACTGACCTGTTACGACGCCTGAAAGAAATATCCTAAGAAGAACGAAGAGACCTGATGGAACATTGCACCTGGACAAGACCCTAATACCAGATTGTTGTGATATTTTTATATTTGATAATTTTGTTAATAATAATGTATATAATTATTCTGTTAAATATATTTTTTCCATGTAGGCCTATTTTTATTTTTATTTTGTGAAATCCAATCTTTTTTCTTTTACCAAAACCAGTAACATCTTCATTTATGTACTATCTAAAAGTATAATCAATTATGTGCTCAAAAAACATAATTGATTATATTTTTAGTGTTATTAAATTGAAATATATCGTGTAGACGAGTATAACATTTTTAAATTTTGGCGCGGAAATCGTAGTAATTTGCCACCCCGACACCAGGCGGCGCCAAAAATCGTGTTTCCGAAATTTAACGGTATGGTATCCATCAAAAGTACGGTAAACGCCCGCGAGAGGGGGATTAAATCAAATTGGTATGACTGTAGGCAACCCAGCTTACAGCGAGGGTAAATTAACTCGGTGCTATTTCCGTATATCTAATACATTCAAGGTTGCGCCTGCGATTCTAAAAGAGAGAGGCTATTATACGTCTGCACCCCGCTTCAGCGCGAGCGTGAGAACCGTATTAGAATATCTATTGTGGTTTTTTTTTTCGCATCGGTGGCGGGTGAGATAAAAAAACACTCCTGCTGTACCGTTTACACCAAACCCCGCCCAACCCAACCATTTCACGGTCTAGCGAGCGTCGTCCAAACACAATTGAAGGGCGACATAATCGTAACCAAGTAATTCCCAAGAAATAATCTCTTGGGGATTATAACTTGAAATTTTCATTATTGTCATACAACAAATCTCCAAAAGCTACCAATAGATTTTATAATGTAGTTTGAAACCATATCTCTTGTATGGGCCCATTATATAAGTAATGCGCATTTTCTGGCAAAAATATATTTATTGATCGCACCGGTACAAAACATTTTTGAATTTACGAATCATTAAGTCAAATTATTTGCCAAAATAATTTGCTTCAAGACTGGAAACGTAGGATTAATAAAAACTTAAGATAGCAAGTTTTACACCTTTTCGTTGTTGTTAAAAGGTTATTTTACTTTATGTCTTATAGTAATATTAGTTTCCAAATTAAATTCCTTTTCCAAATTGGTGTTCTACTATTCCAAAGAGTATAGACTTGTACATCATTTAAAATATTAAACTTATTTTAACTTTCGCCGTACAGTATTGTTTTCGAGATTGAAAATGTTCATGAAAATATTCATTTTGAGGTTCCCGAAAACAATTATTTTTTTGGAAAATGGTCTGTATGTCCGTGTGCTGTGTCGACCTATCTCTAAGTTTGTCATTTTATGGGCACTGTGTCTCAAAATCTAATAGACATTTTTAAATTGCCTGTTGAGGTCATTTGTAAAAGTGTCTCAATAAATGTATTGTCTCTCTCTACTACAAAAATGATTATTCATCTATTTAAGATAACAATCTTTTGTTGATGGATAAATTTCGTAAACTCTTTGATTTTCGAGAAAAAATTTTGAATGGAAAAATTTTGACTTTTTTGAGATAATGAATAATTTTTGTTCGAAATCAGACTTGAAAAATGCAAAACATCCGAAAAACCCATTTTATACTCTCAAATAAAGAAATTAACATGATGGCCACATGGACATTTTTTAAATTATATTACATACATGAAGTTTATTCCAACATACATACAAAACATACATATGTTAGAAAGGGCCATCGATCGACTCCTTCAGTTCTTTAAATTATATTATTTCGTTTTAGTCTTACAAATATTGCCCTATATTATAGGTTGTAATGTTTAAAAAGTTTTTAAAACTGATGCCTTATTTCTTTTTACTTTCTACCTTATAAAATTAATGTATGTAAAGGCTTCTGAATTCTGCGTATCTCTGCTACTATGTTGAATGTGGCGGATCTAGCCGGAAGTTTAAATACAATAGTGATGAAAGTAGAGCATATTCTAACCCAAAGTTCGGTTGTCGGCTCTTTTATATCACTATGTCAAAATTCCAATCATCTATTGAAATCAATGTAGAATTTGTAGAGCAATTTTGGAAAAAGTGTATTTTTGGTCAGCCAGCCATTTTAGTTACTGCAAAGTTCAAATGATTTTGATTGAACATATTGCTTAAGATTAATTTGTTAAAATGTTAATGTAGAATTCCTAAAGCAATTTCTGTAAGAACTTTGTCTTCATGTTGCTGCAAAGTCAAATTAATTTTCTTTAGGCAATTACAAAGACACGTTATTCACTCTATTATGTCCCTTTTTATGACTCAAATTTCCAGCCAATTAATAATCAATAAAAAAATACAAAATGTGTGCAAAGTAAAACCTCGCCGACATAACATAACCTCATCTGCATTGAAATTCAATATGAACTACAGTGCGGCTGGGATATTATACCCCGAAATCAGGCCAGGGTCCCTCTAGACCCGGGGTTCGGAGGGAGTTCCCTCCTCTGCCTCAATACAGTTACGCCACTGCACAGTGGTCCAGCTGCACTCAAAATCCGGCCAAAATCCTAAATTGCAAAGTCGAAAAGAAGCTTCAAAACTAAGGTAGTTTGAAAGATAAACGTGGATAGCATTATAAAATATTAATAATTAAAATAAAGTCGTACCCCATAGTCCATGATGAGCCGTTCAAGTCGTAAGATGTAGTGAGTGCTTTGAATGCATAATAATACGACTTGCGAATAGAAATTTTTCATATTTGTGTACAAAACATACAGAAGGCCTATGTGGAAAATTATATTGCATAATGTTTGTTACAATATTAAGCTCTTCCAAAAAATAATTTTATTTCTAAAATACGACGTTTCGTTATTAAGATACCCACAATAATCATCATTTTTTATTTCATTTTTAAGTAGCTTTTCACCTCCCAAAATTAATGAAATATCACACTTAACACTAAATTGTTTGCTATAGGAGTTATTTGAAGTTTAAAAAAATTGAAAAACGCTCTGAATGAAAAATGGATCATCAATTTTGTTTAAATTCATTTTGACTTTAGATTCGTAATCTGCGACCTCGAAAACCCCCATATACTAATTTTCATCAATTTTTTATGTCATTTCCACATATTTTGCCGCCATATTGGATCCGTCGTTGTGTTTATAGTAATTTTGAATTAGGACTTGTAATCAGCGACGTCAAAAATCCCTATATAGCAATTTCTGCACGAATGTAAGTTCATTTGGGATTTTGGCCAGCTTTTTAGGGTGGCTGGACCACTGTACTGGGGGTACCGGTATTTAATTGGCAATATAGTGGGATACCAGTGGGTAAATACTTTTTAAAAAGCAGACCCAAAAATGTTTTCTATAAAAAAAATTGTGGAATAGATAATAAACAGCCGAACGTTAAACAAAAACAAACAAAACAAAAAAACAATTTCCAATTAATACTCTATAAATTATCGGACCAGTGACGGCTCGCGGGATGGCTCTGGTACGGCCGAGGTAGCAGAGATGCTAATACAGATTGATCACGCCGCCAGCCGTCTTTGCAACCGACCCTACCTATCTGTATTGCTACCTCGGCCGTACCATGAGTCACCCCGCGAGCCGTCACTGTATCGGTCTTAAATTATTTACTAATAAATATCTGGAATTCCCCGATCATGTGACTTTTCTTAATAGCTTGTATACTTTTCAAGTTAGTTTTGTACTCTGCAATGATGAGGGGATCAACAACTTCTATTTATCAAAAATATACATGACGTAATTAATTTATAAATTCTATTGAACGCATTACTAGGTGTACATGTTATAAATCGTAATAGTCGCAGGTGCCCTGCCCTCCGGTCCCTTGTTTATTTTTTTAGTGCAGTTGTAACTCGATACACTAATATGAGTAAGTGCCGCCGTCGCGAGTGACGCAGAAACGTGATAACATGCGATGTTATTGGGCATGCAGGTGAATATGCATATGTTATACGAAATCTAGCACGGAAGAACGATTTGAACGTCGCGCTAAATAAACTCAACCATCATAACGTATCCCCTAATCCCCGCGCACACTACCATCACGCTCAGGTGGCCGAATGCCCGTACTAGGATGAAGAGCAATAGACTCGCTGCAAGAAATATCTACATAACTTTTTTATTTCTTTCTGATTGACTATCTTAAAAAGTTGCCACAGGATTAATTTGAAATTTTGCACATATGTCAATTATGTTCCTGTCTAGACAGTAAGAAAATTTGATCAAGTTTTGACCAATACTAATGGAAATAGACACAAAAAACATCATTTTAATATTCATTTGTCTCCTAATTCGTTCATAATTTTTTTATTAACTATGATTTTGCCTTCAAATTACTTCATTGCCTAGATGTATATATTGGTTGGCTTCAAGTCAAATTTCACTGTTGTTACTTACTTGGTTCTGCAGTTTGTCTGTTTAAAGTAAAATGTTGCTAACTTTGTTAATAATAACGATTAAACCAAAACTTAAACACAGAAATAATAATCGATCTTTATATAATATGTTATCAAAATAAACTTTTCGAAGAAGTTTATATTTACAACGATATATTCGATTTCTTGAGCGGCTAATTTAATGGGTACCCTACCCTTAACATGCAGGTTTCACTTCTAAAGGTATGTGTTCTGTGATTTGCGCTTATCAACAATTTGCAATATTTATTTTATTTGCTGCATATCCTTAAATGTAGTCATATTTAGACGAATTGCATTGATAACGTTAATTAACGCTAATTCTTACTTGCATATTTTGGCATTTTGATGCAAATTTTTGCGAAGAGTTGCTTAATTTGAATATTTAATTTACTTTCTTCGTCACGAATCGATCGTGAACATTTTTTCAATTTTTTTTTAAACAAAAATATCTACATAACGATTTAATGGGCCCTATTCTGTTTTTATCACTTTCGAAAAGTTTTCGATTGTCTTCGAAAACTTTTCACTTCACACGCAAGTTTCCGATTCTGTTTCTATCACCGATCGAGTTTCGAATGACGTCAGTCGAAAAGTAAGGTTCAGTTTTATCACCGAGTTCGGAGCAGGTGATAAGTGGGTGTTAACCATAAAATTGTGAAAATGGTCTTTATTTCGCTTTATTATTGCTGCGGGAAGAAGAAGCAGCAGCTGAAAATTATTATTTCCTGCAATTTTAACGACATTTACGGGATTTTAGCTATCTATTTGAGACCCCGAAATGTGAATTAGAATATTTGTTTTAAAAACAACAAATTTGGGAGAGTTTCGAATCAACACACCCATATTAGATGGTGATTAGTACTTATCAATTCCATAATTCTTCAAAACTAACTTAATTACAGTTCGCTTCAAGTGCACTCGGTACTGATTTTCCCGCGTTAATTTGAGAAATGGCGAAAGGATGCCGTTATTAGTACACTTGCTTCGATTTTACGGTGTTGTCACACTTACTTTATCACGTTAGAAACGGAATACCAATTTGCCGGCCGATCGAAAACGATGTGATAAATTTTCACGGCGTAAAGTTATCACCGTAATAAAACAGAATAGGGCCCATTATACCATACACAAACAAAATTTTGTTTCAAAGTTGGCTGTGAGATAAATGAGGTAAGTGTGACAACACTGTAAAATCGAAGCAAGAGAACTAATAATGGCATGCTTTTGCCATTTTTCAAATTTACGCGGAAAAATCAGTACCGAGTGTACTTGAAACGAACCGTAATTAAGTTAATTCTGAAGAATTATGGAATTGATAAGTACTAATCACCATCTAATATGGGTGTGTTAGTTCGAAACTCTCACAAATATGTTGTTTTTAAAACAAATATTCTAATTCACATTTCGGCGTCTCAAATGGATTGCTAAAATCCCGTAAATGTCGTTAAAATTGCAGCAAATAATAATTTTCAGCTGCTGCTTCGCATTCCCGCAGCAATAATAAAGCGAAATAAAGACCATTTTCACAATTTTATGGTTAACACACAATAATCACCTGCTCCGAACTCGGTGATAAAACTGAACCTTACTTTTCGACTAACGTCATTCGAAACACGATCGGTGATAGAAACAGAATCGGATACTTGCGTGAAGTGAAAAGTTTTCGATGACAATCGAAAACTTTTCGAAAGTGATAAAAACAGAATAGGGCCCATATTTATGGATACGCATTTTTTATCGTACCTCAGTAATCACAAGCAATATGTCTCTATAAATGGTAGCAAGCCTGATATTCAAAACATAAATAAATCATGTCGTTCCTCAAGGTTCAGTATTGAGCCCTCGGTCCTATTTTTTATATACATCTACGATTTACCAATGTATAAGGTTATCTTGTTTCCAGATTGTTTGCAGTCATACTAATAATATGAATCTCAAAAATATGGGAGAAGATAACTGAGAGGTTTTACACTCATAAATTAAAATTGAATGAATTAAAGGCACAGAGATTACAGATTGCTACCGCTTCAACCTCAGTGATAGTGTTAGGTATTCGTACTGACAACCAATTAAAGTGGTCTGCCTCGAATTTTTGTCCTAGGTTAGCTGAATAAAATCCCACTGTTGATGCTGCCGTTTTTGCTTTCGAACAATTTGGGCAGTTTCTCTTAATGCCACCTGATGTCCGTGAAACTTCTCTTTTCTGGCATTCCTCCGCGGAGTGGCCATAACCTTTGCAAAACTTAGACTTTGCGCGGGTTTTTTGTGGTTCTTGCCGGCAGTCCTGTTTCTCCTGCAGGTGGGCTTCTAGTGGTCTTATTTGGTTCAACAGGTTTCTGCCGTCGTTCTTCTGATCCTGTCTCCAAACTAGTATGTTTGTCAACTGGGCGAACAAATCACTTTTCGCCGCGATGAAGTTACAAGTAGCTTCCACGTCTCTCTGGGCTGATGATTCCAATAAAATTCTTCTATGCTGGTCATCTTGGTGCAAACTCGTCCCGGATAAGTTTCTTTGCTTATTCCCAGAAGAAACTCGTGAAAAAGAGTAGACTCATGAGTCTTTGTAAAAAGTAAATAGTATATACCGGGTGACCCAGCGATCTGTAAAAGCGCCATAACTTATTTGCTTTTTGAGATATAGACTTCTAGATTTTGTGAACTGGTACCCACACTTATTCTACATATTTTAAAAATATTTATGTTTTTGTACAGGGTGTCCCAGTATACATAACAGAACAAAGTTATGGTTTTTTAAATGGGACACCCTATATTTTATACTTTATTTTCTTCTCAACCCTCTTGAGAAGCTGATAAAAATAGTATAAGATACCATGGGTCTATTATGGACGGTTGATTAGTTATGGGCAAATTTGTGGCAAAAACATATGCACATTGAAAAAATTGCAGAAGCGCTCCTAGCAAAGCTAGCGTCATTTTTTATACACTAAAGAATTTTCCACATCATGAAGAATAATACAAATTGGCTGACAGTGATTGAACAATCTCAGAAATGCCGAAAATCAATGAAGAAAAGAATGCTGGTAAGATTACGCGGAAACTTCGTAACCGAGCTACACAGAAATTCCAGGATTATGTGATCCTGGCCTCGACGACCTTCGAGGAACCAGACACCTACAACGACTCCACAAAGTAAAAACAAGGCCAGATTGGTGATCAAAGATTTTTAGCAAAGAAGAGGAGTAGATTATGATCAAACCGTCAGTTCAGTAACAAGAACATTGACTATTTGAACGCTACTCATTGTCAGTGTTGATCTAAATTCTAAAACAATACTTCTCGCGATTTTTTTGATGCAAATGCATCAATTACATTTGAAATATCTAATGTTTCACCGATCTCATTTTCAATAGAAATTATGGCTAAATCAGCAAATCGCTCTTATGTTATAGTTGACCACAAATAATTTTTAATTAATTTTAATTTGGAAAAACTCCTTTCGCCGGAAGCCACAGTTATCGGTATTGTTAAAAATATTTTTACACTAATACTGAACTTTGGCAAACAAGGAACTAAGTCTTGACTAATTAAATGATTTAAAATTTCTAATGGTTTTAACTGGGAATGATTAGGAAATAGTTTTCTAAAAAGATAAAAATTAATTTAGGAGTTCGATTCCATCTAAATCTTTGGTCAATTTTCCGTTTTCGGTTACCTGTAATTTAATATCTAACTCCATACTACATTTTCTTAAATATTAATAGCGATGCCCAAAATTTCAAAAGAAAAATGAATTCAAAATTTTTCTCTAGGATCCAAAATACTTTTTTTTTTCTTATACGAACTTCAGATGGTTTGTGATACTTCTTATTTGTTCGGCAAAGTTGTTACCCGGTTAGGAATCGGATACACTTCCGACAGGAGTCCAGGCAACCGGCCGCTATTTTGTGGCGCTCGAATTAAAATTTACAGATTTCGGACGCCGCGGACCCTCTATTGGTGGTCCGCTTCACAGGTATCGCCGCCCCCTAACCGCCGCCCGTGTGCCATGCACGCTCTAGCTCCCCGGTAGGATCGGCCCTGAACGACGATGAGCCGAAGTCTGCCGGTTGACATGCCTGTTGCCCTTTTTAAATGGCAACCGCTACCATTCCGTCGGTTTATTATTGGGGCGCCCTCTGTTTGATTTGCTTGTGGTTCATCTGCGTGGTGGGGTATATTTATATATTCGTTCAGATATGTACGTATAGAGCTATTCAGCAGAGATGGCGGTCGGGGTGTCTTGTCCGTCTGAATCAAGTAGTGCCCGTTGCAATTTTCCACCATAGGCTAAATCGCGGGCGCCTATGAAATAACCGGTAAGTATGCGACGCTGTAAACTATTTCTTTCTCCTTCTACCGCTCGGTCTAAGGCCAAGCTACGCAGGCCGCGTGTGTGTTTTCTAGATATGGCCGACGAAATCGTACGTCTTTGGAATATCTTCTCGGTTATCAGGTAGTAGAAAAGGATACCAATATTATTTGAATGTTCCGAACTTGGTTCGTAAACCGCCTTTATTCGTGAATAGGTCTATACTACGGGCGTATATTTATGTACGTACAGTGATGTACCTACCACGGACGTATATTTTTGTACGTACAATGTACGTTCAATAATGTACGTACACTGTACGTTCATATTACCCCCATGGACGAATGTACGTAATTTGGACGAATAATGTATGTACAGTGGACGAAGTGTGCTATGTGGGTTAAATTATAAATTTCATATTTTAGATAAACAAAATGTAGTTAATGTTTTAAGTACGGCTCGGCAAATTGAAATCGAAACGTATAACAACGTGAAGGAAATTAGGTAGATTTTAAAAAGATGTGTAGATAATATTAAATCTGTGCCTCACCAAACCAAAAGTTGACGAGCCGCCACTGGAAGTCAGTTAAGAAAACTGCGCCGCATGGATCAGAGGTTCCAGTGCAGGGGCGCGCCTGTAGGGTCCGACGCCTGCCTTTGGAGTCCCTACAGGAAATTAGGTGGCGGCAAACTGGATAGTAGGTACCTTCATAGGCTGTTGATCGTCGTTTCCTTTAACCCTTCCGTGATCGTGCAGGGTATCTGCGTTACCCCAACAGTATATATTGTTATTATTTTTTTTACTAATGAATTTACATCAATGTCCTTTTCTATAAGCCTTCAGCAGAAATTAACGAAAGCTAATGGAGCATATTTGTTATATTTTTAATTTAAAAATTACCTTTATTTTCACTTTTTTGGTCGGGGTAACCAAGTTACCCCGCACGGACTGTCTTTATTAGCAAGACATGAGTTTTGAATATGTTGAATAATGCATAAACACGTTCAGTTGAATGTGTAAATCAGGTGTAAACAATTCGGTACTTCGCAATGGCACGCAAATATTTGACTGCTTCGTTAATGGGATGAAGAGAATAGTGACATTGAATACATGTGCTCCGAAGATGAAGAAAGTGACGTAGAGGATCATGTGGAAGAAGAAAATCATATTCCTGACGAAATCGAAACTGAAGAAAGCAACAATGATGTAGAGCTTCCTAGCACATCAGAAAGTGTTTATAATTCAAAGTCTGGATTTGAGTGGAAATCTGCAGCGCCTAGGCTTGCCAGATATAAATTTCGAAAAAGGGGTATATATTTTCGTAATATCGGTTTTCGACGAACAAATAAGAAAATGAAAATGTACAGGTCCTCACAGCGCCGCAGGCGACTTTTTTTCAAAAAAGGGGCGTGAGAAAGCTGAAAATTTTTGTATAACTTATTTAGGAGCGAAACATGTTCCATAAAAGGAATTTTAGTTTTCTTTTTGTAATATTGTTTTTTATATCATTTCCGCTTCCGCCGCCGCTTCCTTCGCCGCCGTCGCTGCCACTGCCTCAGCCATCGCCGCCGCTTCCGTTGCCGCCGAACCACCAGTCACTCATCCGCGAACTCGCCTGGCATCCCCGTGCTTCACGAACATTGAGTGAATTGTTGATGACTATCTACTTTTCGTGACTGTTTTCTGTTTGTGACATTATTTCTTAACTTTTTTATTGTTCCCGCGTGTAAATATTTTTATATTTGAACTTGAAATTTTCCGTCAGTAAATAATAGCGATCGTTATCGCGCTTATCAGACTTTTTATACCTGTGCCCTATCCTTGTTTCTGTGGTTCTTGTGCTGTTTCATAGCGACCCCGACTCTATGAGCTAGCTGGAGCTCATCGAGGGCAGTTTTTCAACTGTGAGTTTCCTTTTTTAATTTAGTATTTACTCAGAAGCGGGGTAACGCGTGACGCATAAAGCCTAAAGGCACGCATAGCTTGTTTAATCCTCAATTTCATACTTATCGTAGAAGGGCGTTTAAAAATTGTTTTTTTTTTATACGCGCTTCTTGAACGCTTTGATGGAATGGGGTATTTTTGGTACCCCTTTCGGATTTTTTGAAAAAGGGTATTTCTAAAGTTCCATACAGGGAAAAGGGTATTGTACCCCTAAAATGGGTACGTCTGGCAAGCCTAGCAGCGCCTGCAAAGACAAGACGTCGCTTGCATAATATTGTAAACACAAGTATTGTATTGCAGAACTCTGGGTAAGTTTTTCTCTTGCTATGTGCGTAATTTAATTAGAGAACATGTACATAATTATATAAGAATTTGTTTCTTATTACTGTTTTAATTTGCAGATTACTACAAGTTTAGAAGCTTTTAATTTATTTGTAATGGATGACATGCTACTAGATATTTGTATTCAGACAAATTTCAAAGTGGAATGAAGAGAATCCTGAAAATCAAAAGAAATGGAAAGTGTACCGAGTTGGAAAAAATGTGTCGACTCGATCCACCAAAAGGGCATTGAAATGTGTAGAATTACCTGTGCCGGACTCAAGAAACGAAGTTCCTACGGCGATTTGGCACAAAGTTATAGGTGTTTGAAAAAAAGTGCATTTTGTGGTCTTTTTATTTTTTCGTTTGGAGAGGCGTAGAGCCCTCTATGTCACTAACCTTCAAAGAGGACACATTTTGCTTTTAATTTCTCAAAGGATCGTCGAAATCACTTGGATAGAAGCCGAGTTATGGCCATTTGAGAATTACCTAAATTTTTACAAATTTCAATTGTTTCATTTTTTCCGTCAGTGTAATTTGTTTATTTTTATTGGACGAATGGAAAAAATAGACGAATGGTGGTGCCTCAGGCCCACATTTTTTCCGACCCTACAGAGATCGTTAAAGTGAGCCTTTTTTGAACTAAAATAAAGTTTTTTGTTAATGGAGTTCTAAGGTACAAAATGCGATATTCATGATTTCGCACAAATAATGAATTTTCGTGCACACCTCAAAGAACATGTAAAGAAAATTTCATTCGTGAAAACGAAAACAATTTTGTCGAAAAACTTCGGACTTATGGGTGAAAATATGATGTTGTTCGAGCCCGCCTCAGGCGATCGAGACTGATTTTTGGGGGTGTTTTGGGCCATTGGTCAGTTCAAACATACTCACCTTCTTAATGTACTGAATTAGCGGCTGGGAGGAGTCAAAATGCAATAAATGATCCAGACCCTTGATAATAGTCTGGAAGGTTGTTTTGGGACTGAAATCTCACACTGCACAGTTGGGAGACAGGTGGCAGTCTCGTCAACGAGCTAAGGTTAGGTTCGGTTAGGATAGGCTGAGGTTACATGACAAGAGTAAAAAAGATAGACTGAAGTTTTCATTTATTTACACGATATGGTCGTCTACATCACAATTGAGATGTACTTTGTACCGAATTCTTTAATATTATATAGTGTTGTTTACATCACATGTAGCAACAGTTTTTTTGGGGGTGAGCCCCTTTAGGTTTTCACTCTGGTTCAATTTTCTTCGATAATATGAACTTCATCTGGATCTTGCTGTCTATTCGCTGCATCACGCGTAGAATGGAGAAGACTGGCATCTGGGTACATTATATTATCCTGGTGACGAGCATACCCGAGATACCACAATACGCAGGCAACATGACTGCAAGTCCCCAACGTCCGAGAGTCTGATTGACAGGTGCAATAGTAGCCATTGATTATATCTTCTTCTGGATTGGCTAGCATCTCGGCATCTCGGGAAAATATGAAATGAACACATGATGGGTGGTACAATTTCGGTGCCTAGAACGTATTCGGACTCGACTAACATTTTCCTCGTCGAAGAGTTCATCAATTTCAATTTGCAGGTTGTCGTCGTGGTCAAGTTTATCTTGAATGTAAGCTGGTGTGAGATTTACTTGATACACTCCAACTGTCAAGTCCCGTAAAAATTCCATGTCAAGTCTGGGAAATCGAGGTACTTGGTCATTGAGGCGCGCCCATTGTGCATGTCTATACCGCAGTCGTTTGCATTACGTTTGCTTCGTCTTTTCGCTGGAGCATATGCCTGGCAATCTCGACTATGGCATTCTGCATTATTATTGGGGGACGGTATTTATTTATCAAAGCTCCAGCGATTCTGTAATAAACCCCGATGTTCTTTGCCTGCTGAATATTGAATGGTTCTCGGAAAATTTTGAAAATGGACTTTATGTGCCCATTTCTCGCTTCAACTACCCATCTTATCTTGGTAATTAGACGATTTTCATTCGCTTCCTCAGTGCTAAACTGATTGCGCCCTCGATCCCAAAAAGCCGGCATTTTGTGTTCAATCCCTAAACGGGCCAACAAAGGCGCAGCATCCCTATAACCTCTATCGACCAACATGATATCGCCATTTTGGAACCATTCCTGCAAGTCTTCGGCATCTCTCTCAAATGCATCCCCAAGGATTTCTGCATCGTTATTCCATGTGTCTGAGAAATATGGCCCAAGAATTGCAAGAATATATCCATCTGGCGCGACAAGAAGTGTTGGTTTGAGAAGATGCCTCCCTTTATGCAGGGAATAGGACTGTCAAAGAATGCGGAAGTTGCTACTCTTATGTATATAGGCATAGGTAGAATCGCAAACTACAATTACCTTTGGCACAGGGGGCTCATTGTTGTACAACTCGTTGGCAAATGGGGTTACATGGCGGGCGATGAACTGTTCCCTTGTAATTGCTGCGGTGCAGATATTCTCCGCTACAAATCGCATTGTTAGCGACGTTCTGGCCTTGCCTACAGCCAAACTAACAGCTTGTCTGCTCGAATAATTGAAGAGAGTTGCTAAAAGTTCGATAATCCTTGTCCCATCTTACAAAGGAATGTCATGAGATCCTTAGAACTTATATGTCGAACACCCCTTTTCTGAGGCACTGGGTCACAGAATGTTAATAGGTCAGCTAAATCAACCTTATTTAATGAAAAAGGGCACATAAACTCTTCTTCGCTCAGTTTGTTGGGATTGAACAATTTATCGTTGGCTTGGGCCTCCCTCCGAAGATTTCCCAATAATTGCTGGAGATCAGCCCCTAGTATAACGTAAGGACGATTCTGAGATGTCAAAGCGAGAATTAGTGGCCCCAAAAATCAGTCCATTTCTGCCAAGATGTTGACCTCAACACCTAACACCTTCAGGAATGTAGATATCAACTTCCAGAAAAACATTTGACCTGCACTCGGAGGACATTCTGACTGTACTTTGAACCGCGAGGCAGAATAAACAGGATCGATTTTGCCTTTGTTTCACAACATTAAGTCTTAGAGACGTTGGATTGTTTCGAACGATTTCTAACTCATTCCTAATAGACTGATTGCAATTAAAACAAAGCCTGGTAGCATCTGCAACAACTGCGTCCTCTAAACCATTTGCAGCTCGTCGAAGTATTGCTACCTGGTGCTTATCAACGTCGCCCCCTATTCGAGCCATTTGCTGCAAATGACCCCCCTGCTCACAGACAAAGCACATCACGCGAATATTTGGAGCACGTCCTGCCATATTGAGACCACAGGGCGAAAAAAATTCACAAAGACACTGTCTTTAGAACGAGGTGATCCCGACCACGAGACTGAAAAAAAATATTGGGTTTTCCGTTCGCGAATTGATTGAAAACAACAGCGCAAGTCAAGAGAAATCGAAGAAAATACCCCCGCCGCTGGATCCCCGCATATTATGTTGTCACTCCCCTGTCTCCCACTTCCATATCCCTTCCTGTCTAGAGAAAGATTGACTAGAGTCCACTGTCATTATTTATCGCATTCTGTTTTGTTCAATACAAAAGCAATGTCGGATTTCTCACCTAACAGACTTCTTCTCAGGCCATTGACCCTACTATGGTTTCAACAACTCCGAAACTCCCGTTGCACTATATAATAATATGAAATCCACAATGTTGTCAACTTTCAGCCGCAACTTGCGAGGTCCGCATTCGTTTTTATAGTATGTCTTATTATTCACGTTTTTATCCCTTTCGCACTCCATTTTCGGGTATTTAGGAGGTCAGCAGCCATGAACTGGTCCCAGAATATGAAAGAGAGGACAATTTTAGCCCCAAAAATCCATTTTCAGCCTTCTCCCCGGCGAAGGAACTGGTTTCTTGAGCGATGTGTCATCTCCTCGCGCCCCATCACTTTTGGGCTAAAATCCCCCGGTAGGGCCCATAGGAGTGATTTTTGGGCTTTGTGCCCATGGAGATATTTGATCAGGAGGTCGAAACCTATCTTTTCCTAAAGTTACAGAGAAATTCACCGGGGGCCAAAATCCATAAGATTAGTGCGGGGTCCTTTAGTTGAAAAGTCACTGAGTTATGTGCGAAAAACCTCAAAATGCACTTTTTTCAAATACCCATAACTT
Organism: Ocypus olens; assembly: GCA_910593695.2. NCBI lineage: Eukaryota > Metazoa > Arthropoda > Insecta > Coleoptera > Staphylinidae > Ocypus > Ocypus olens. The sequence continues at coordinate 39,217,298 of OU343047.1, forward strand.
GGTGCCAAATCGTCGTAGGAACGTCGTTCTTTGAGTCCTGCATAGCGAATTGATCAAATCTTATGGTGGATCGAGTCAACAAAATTTTTCCAACTCGGCAGACATCGTCTAATTTGGACATGGTTTCCAGAAAAAACTTGTTTTTCACAGGGGCGCTAGAGGAGGCAGAAGGGGTTACGCTTAAGTGCGCATGCATGCCTTTAAAGAAGACACTTCAAAGTTGTTCGCTCTCAAAGATTCATCAAAATCGCCGAGTTATGGCGGTTTGAAAATGGACGAAATTTCACGAATTTCAAGTGTTTAATTTTTTTTTTCACCAGTGTATATAAAAAGTAAACCCGGGCAATATGGCATCAAAATTTGGGTTTGTGCAGACTCTGAAACAGGATATATTCTAAACAACCAAGTCTGTACTGGAATGGTAAACAAAAGGCGAAGTTCCTGATGAGTTTTCGCCTCGTGTATCACGTTCACAATATTCAAATATACATATTTGGGTTTTCTGATTAAATGACCCTTGTGTCATATATCCCCCCCCCTAAAAAAAGGGCGTTCTTTTACTCTCCACACAGTTTTATGGTACCAAGACAACTGGGGATGAGAAAAACAAACCAGAAATAATAAATCATTACAACGATACAAAAGGAGCAGTAGGCACCAGAGATCATATGACCAGACAATACTCTTGTATAAGTCAAACAAGGTGGCCGATAAGACTTTTCATGGAAATAATTGATATGGCTGCTCTAAATGCATACAATATTTACACACAAAAATATCCCGATGTTTGTAAAGATAGAAGCTATAGAAGAAACTTTCTTCAGAAATGATCACTAGAATTTGCACTACCCAATGTACAGCTGAGAAAACAAAATAGCAACAATTTTCATAAATCAATCAAATATGCTGTAGACTTCTTTTTAAAACAAAATTCGGAGCAACCAGAAGAAGAAAATTCAGTAAATATTCCTCAAACTTCTACAAGTTCAAGGTGCAAATTTTGTCCTAGAAAACAGGATTGTAAAACAAGAATTCTATGCAACACATGTAGAAAACTAATAAGTATTAACCATAGAAAAGAAATTAAAAACTTTTATTGCCTTGAAAAAGAACAAATTTAATTATTATTTAGTTTTTCTATGTTCTTTGGAGTTTATATTATTTTCTTTGTATTATTGTGTTTTATTTGACAATACCTTTAAATACATATACAAGCTGTAAACTTTCATTAGCACGGTCACAAAAGGGTTAAACTTAGAGGCTGGAATTTCAGCTCACAGTTCCAGATAAAATTAACAGTCAGATGTTCTATTATATATTTAACCATTAATTACAATGTTAACAATTGCGATTTCTTTATATATAAATGTATATGCTAAGTTAACGGGAGGAAAAGGATACGTGTAGCCAATCATCATCCAAACACTTTTTATGGACAAAACCCACTTTGCATACCTAAAAACGATCAATTTCAAATGATCGTGAGAGACGAGAGTAGTTCATTTACAAAAGAAAGAATATTTCCCGCGTTTCTTAATTGCTGTTCACAGGACAACAGTCCGCTCCAAGATCCGCAAACATCTCCTTTGAGTGGTGAATCTCGAAAGGGCAGGGGGTTTAGTTGATGCCCTTAACATTGTAATGACAAAAGGGTGAAAGAGTTTTTTGCAATGACAGTAGTGTTATTCATAGTTTACAATGTATTCTCCCAATGGGGTGAGGGAGTTGTAACATTGAAGTATTCGAAGAATTGGTTGGTTTATGGATCTGGTATAACCATTGTACCTGAGAAAACCGAGTCGGTATGGCTGTCAACAAACGATCAAGAGAAATGTTTGCAGGTAATTGATCAAATTGTGCTGATCTAGACCACTTAACACCTGGGAATGAAGGCAAATCCCAATTTCAGTAACCATGTCAAACATGCCGTCGAAATAGTAGTAATCCAACATCGGAGGCAACCGGGAGGCCAGGAGGCCTGAAAATGAGGTCGCTAGACACTGCCCAGACCTTGGAGATGTAATAGTAATCCGTTAGCCCACCACTGTATAATATAATTCACTCCCTTCACAAACTTTTCTCTTCTCCCGAGACCTTCCAGATATACTCGTGAGTAATTATATCGAAACATAAAGCATACTCCTCGTGTTTAAATGTTCGGGCCAAACACAACGACCACGAGTGGCGCGCCGCTTGGGCCAATCACATCGAGCACGAGCTCAACTCGTGGCGAGCCGCTTGGGCCAATCAAATCGAGCACGAGCTCAACTTTTGGCGCAGCGCTTGCGTTAGTAGTGCTGCACAATGAATGCATTTTCTTGCGAAACAGAATTTTTTGAAGTCCATATTTTACGTTTTCAGTTGTGCCATGAAAAAGCATGAATTTGTGCGCATACAATTGGGCACGCCAGGCGTGCCTCAGTCGAACTGGTTTCTGCTGCTGCATTCGGACGTAAGGAAAGTAGGCCAAAGGGTTAAGAAATTGAGAAACCGCATGGATCACCCCGAAAATAAATTGACGGGTGAATATCTGAATCGTGGCCTGTGGTATTTTTTAACTTTGTTTAGAATGAGTGTTTAAATGTGACCTTAAAACATGAGACTGAGTAAATCTTTTACCACAAATTTCACAAACATATCGCTTCTCCCCTGTATGCACCACGAGATGCCGCACCAAATCCCATTTTACAGAAAACGACTTTCCGCAGACATCACACTTGTGCTGCTTGATGCCCATGTGTATGAACATGTGCTCTTCCAAACGGCCGGGCCTAGAAAACAATTTACCACAAGCAGCACATTCATAACGCTTTACTAGTTTTAAACAACCCACCGCACACCTCACATTTAAAATTCCTATCCTCGGTATGACTGAACATATGTTGATGTAAGGTAATACTTCGCGTAAATCGTTTACCACACTCTTTACAGTCAAACTCCTTGAGTTCGCTGTGTATACGCATGTGTTTATTCAAGTTACCTTTTCCTTTAATGTACTTTCCACATATTTCACACTTATTACGTAGATTCAGTTCGTGTTGTGTTTTATTGTGAACCAATAGGAGACTCCTGGTGAAGAATTTTTTATCGCACTTGTCGCATTGAAAATTCTTTTTATCGTTGTGGGATAAAGTTTTGTGCTTCCCTAATCTGAGAGTGGAATCAGTGGTGTAATCGCAGAAATTGCATTTTTTTACAGTGAGCTTTACACCATGTTCGTTTGCCATGTGTTGGTTGAAGGATGAATAAGATAAGGGCATGAAATCGCAGGTTTCGCATTTGTCCGGATAATTCTTATCATTCTGATGCTTTTTTCTAGTATGGACTCTTAGGGCATTCGATGTAGATAATATTTTACCACACAATTCGCACCCTACACTCTCTTGCTTGTGGAATTCTTGCATATGTTTTTGGTAAGAATTGTTGGGGCATATATAATCACAAAAGTTACAAGCTATTTTTGATTCTTCATTGTTTTCGTTAATAATGTTATGTTTCTCATCAATCGAGGCATATTCAAGTACCGTTGTGTTAGATTTGGATTGAATAGAGTAATTCGCGTATTCTGAATTTGCTTCGTTAACAATATTATGCTTGTCTTCAGTGAAGAAACAATCCAGATGAGTTGTGATAGGTTTGGTTTCAAGTGATGTATTTGGTATTTCAGTTGAACAGTTTCTTGCATGTTTCCGATTTGCATCAGTGGAGTTATTCTCTGCGTCATTGCTTTCATTAATAATATTATGTTTATCAGTTTTAGATTTGTGTTGAATGGAATAATTTGGTATTTCAGTTGAAACGTCCTTCGCATATAAGCAATTTGATTCTATTATGTCTCCAATAGAATTATCAATTGAAAATGGTTTCAAATCTTTTTGCTCCAAACAAGTCGTATACTGGATTGTATTTTCAGTAATTTCAATTCTGTAACAATAGTTAAATTAATTTCAAATCTAAAAGCGACATTTTGGTCACTCATTTAAAGATTAAGCACAACATAATAATTTTTCTTATTAGTATTGTATAAAGAATTGGAGGAATGGATAAAGGATAAAGATATGGTGGGTTTAATCGAAACGGGTAGAAAAAAAGGAGTGGGAGCGGGTACAGCTCTAGATGCCAGTAGGATTTAGATGGGAATATACAGGAGCGACAAGGAATTATGCAAGGGGAAGAGCAAAAGGTGAAATCATAACAGGGGTCCGAACAGAATTGGAATAGGTAAAAGAGGAGTTAGGGAGCGAGAGGATGAGAAATGCATTACCGAGGTCATTTTGGAAAGGAAATTGCGTTTGGAGAGCAGTAATGACATACAGTGCGAATCTGCACTTTGTCCCAGACTCGTTCAAAGTGCTGAATCGCTATTTTGCTCAAAGTGCCGAATTTCATACTACCGACCATGCCCAAACTGCCGAACGACGCCCCCCCTCGTTCGTAAACAAGGCGTCGGAGCCGAATGCGAATCGGCAGTTTGGATATTCGGCACTTTGTCCTCGTGCCGACTTCTCAGTAAGGCCCAAACTGCCGAATGCACGCCGATTCGACACTTATGCACGCACCTACGAGTAAGGTCCAAAATGCCGAATATTTATGTTATAATACGTTTAAAACAAAAATATAATTTGTTTTATTTTAAGTAAAAAAAAAAACATTCTCCAACCCTGAAACCATCTATCGTATGTTCATTAAAAAAAAAGTCAAGTGTGCTATGATTTCTTATTTAAAAAAATGTTTTTTTTGAGGTTTTTTTTTAATGAACATACTTTACCTTCCATTGATAAACTTGTATTATCAAAAATTATTTTCGCACATTACGAACATACATGAGGGTGTGCATTCGGCATTTTGGGCCTTACTCGTAGGTGCGTGCGAAGACCCTGTCGAATGACCAAAGTGCCGATTAGCATTCGGCTCCGACGCTTTGTTTACGAACGAGGCGACGGCGACGACGCTTGGCGGTACTTTGGGCATGGTCGGTAGTAAGAAATTCGGCACTTTGGGCAAAATACCGATTCGGCACTTTGGGCGGCCCCCTCTGAACATGCTAATTGCGAGCATGTAAAATTTCGTATATTCAATTTTAGAAAACACACTTCAATCGCAGTGTCTTGACAGTTCGCAATGAACCGTACAGTGAAGCTTTGTATGTTGCCTATAATAAGAACAAATCAGTTTGTCAGATTTGACAATTCAAAAGTCGTAGTATTTCGTAAATAAGTTTATTTCAAAATAATAATGTATACAAAGAAAGAAAAATTAGAATTTACACTTTTCCTATCATCCATAAACGATCAAGTGCAAAACTTGACCCATACCCAGGATCCCGAAAAACGTCTGGACAGGAATTTCTTTAATTATAAAGGGAAATCTCAATGAAAGTAAATATTTAGAACTGCTTAACATATTATACCCAGCACTGAATATTGATAATGCGATTTTCAAATGGATTCTACCAGGAGTATTACTCGTTATCTTCACCAAATATTTCCAGGTCGCTGGATTGGCAAATTTGGTGCAATACATTGGCCTCCACGGTCAGTTGATTTATCACCGAACGATTTTTGTTTTGGGGTTATCTAAAATCGAAAATTTACAATAATATTGTTAAATGGAATACCGAAGAATTAAAATAGAAAATACTTACAGCCTCTAATAAAATAAATACTACTTTTCTAAGAGACTGTGGCGAAGCTTTTAGGAATTGTCTGGGTTATTCTTTAGAACAAAAAGGAGGGCACTTTGAACATCTCTTGTAAATTTTTTATTGTTCATATTTTTTGAAATTGTATTCAGTTGCTTTTTTTTATTATTTGTATCGTTAATACATTTGTATTTTGTATGTATTTTTACTAATATCTTATATCTTATTTCCTTGTGTAATACGCAGTAACTCCTTATACTTAACGGGGTCTCATAGAGGGGATTCAATCAAATTAGTACTATAAAGCTTCACTGTGCGGTTCGTTGCGAACTGTCAAGGGCCAATGCCCTCAGATTCGCACTGTATATTCAGAAGGAAAGAAAGGAAATTATGGGAGCACTCAGGAAATTTGATTGTAGGGGGGAATTGGAACGTGAAAACAGGAAACCAAGATACTAAAGGGATGAACTTCGAAAAACGACAAAGAAGAGGTAGAAGGTTGAGAGATGTGACGACAAATAAGGAGTGGAATGGATTCGGTGGGCTAACGAGCAGAGATTGTAAGTTTTATATAGATCCACGGAAGGGAGGGATAACCTACGTAGGGACAAGGGGAAACTCAGATTGAGATTATGTCCTGGTGATATGATATTAGAGACAATGTGAGGGAATTTAGGGTGGACGACGAATGTGGATCTGATCATTTTCTGGTAACAGTGAAGCTAGGGGTAGTGGAGAGGAAGGAATCATTACAGTATGGGAGGGTTGGTGCTGGTCCCACAGGGCAACAAGGATATATAAATATAAAATAAAGGAGGTGTTGAAAATTCACAGTGGTGTCAGAAGAGCAGTTGGGAGACAGGGAGAAACAGGCGATGACGAGAAGGAGCAGAGGAAAGTTTGTAGGTAGCGGCACATGGTTCAATGATATAGGGGAGCCAAAAGAGCTCTAAGAAGAGCAATGAAGGCTTGGAGAGATGAAAGGTTGGGGAAGAAGGATGTGAAACATGCTAAAATTTGTTGTGGAGAGGAGTGCAATAGTAAGGAAAAGTGGTTGGGAGAAGAGATGAAGATAGTGAGAGAGTTGAAGAATGAGAAACAACTATGGACCTACTTGAAGGAAAGAGGACCGGTCAGGGAAGTAAAAGGATATAGGCATTGGTACATGGACGACACACTAAAGAGTTATCAGGAACAAGAGCTCCAGTTGCAGACAGAAGGGTTTTCGATAGAAAAGTGGATTTTAGTATGGAGGAGTTAGAGAGTAAGTGAAGGATGGGAAGGCAGAGGGCCCTAATGAATACAGGTAGAAGCATAAAAGGGGTGTAGCATAGAATGAAAAGAGTAAATGCTGATGGTACATACAAAGAGGAAAAAGGCAGTTTCCAATATATCATTGTTCCAAGTCATAAGGAAAGAGAAGAGAGGAAGCCAAAAAACTATAAGGGAATATCTTTGATAGATAGCCTATACAAAGTGATGGTGGTAATGGTGAAGGAAAGGCTGGAGATGGAAGCAGAAGAAAAGGACGGTTCGCAATCGAGAAGGTAGCTGCTTAATTGGGCGATTGAGAGAGAGAGTTGATAAAAAAAAAAAAAATGTGTTTCTAATTTGTAGATCTGAAGGCGGCGTATGATTCGGTGGGCAGAAAGTTGATGAAAGGGAAGGTGGTGAAGTGGATAAGTGAAGTATACAAGAAAACATGGTGTATAGGGTGGGTGAGCATGTATCTGGTCGTTTTCAGGTGAAAGATGGGGTGAGGCAAGGGTGTCCATTGAATCCATTGCTATTCAACCTGTATGTGGCAGATATGGAGAGGGAATAGTAGTGGGAGGCAAGAAAGTATGGAGCCTGGCATATGCAGATGATGTGGTAGTATTGGCAAAAACTACGATAAGATGAGAGGTGAAGAGGAGATTGGAGGGGTACTTTGTAAGGAGATGATTGACTGTGAATTTGAGAATTTAAAGACCAAATGGATTTGTAGGTTTGTAGGAAGGAGAGGAAAGAATTGAGTTGGTTGGGTGATCAGATTAAGCAAGTGAGAGTTTAAGTATCTTGGACATATGTTCAGTGAAACAGGGACGAAATGTTGAGTATGTCTCCAGTAAAGTCAGAGTGGCAATGAAGCGTTTGCGGGGAATATGGAATGGGATGCTACGTTAGAATAAAAGTATGCAAATATGTGGTGGGATGCATGTGTGACGTCGATAGTGTTATATGCAGTAAAAATTTGGAAATGAGTGGTCATGTAAAATTAGAAAGGATACATATTTAATATTTGAAAATTATTTTAGGGCTGCCCTTTCCAGCCCTAAAATAATAAAACGCTTAACTATATAGTTCTGTAAGAGTACCATGGAATGACAGAGTGGGAGGTGACTAGAACGGTGGTAAACTTTGAGAGGAATATTTGTGGGTTAGGAGAGGAAAAGGTAGTGCAAGACGCATGGGGTGCATGTTTTAGTTTAGAGAATGGACGAGGAAGGGTGAAGGAATAAGGTGGATGAATGAGAGCAACAAGTTGTATGTCAGGGTGGAGTGGTCAGAAGCTGTTTTTAAGGAGAAGGTAGCACGGGGGAGAAGATGGAGAGAGAAGTGACGGAAAGGTTATGACAGGTTGAGTTGCAGGAGAGGCAATCCAAAAAATATCAGTAGAGTAGCTACAACTCGAACTACCAAGAACTGCAGGTATTTGTAGGCCTGCTGTGCTGTTTCAAAAAGTTGAAGCCAGAGGAAGTCCTCTTGTTGGCAAGATTCAGATGTGGGAATGAAGACAAAGGCAGAAAGGTGTGAATGGGAGAAGAATATATAAGGTGCAACTTTTGTGGAGAAGAAAAAGATGGATGGGTGCGAAGAATTGAGGGAAGAGATAGTTAAGAAAGGTAGGTGGTTGGTGCGATTAAAGCCTGGGAAGCAAGGGCGTTTCCAGCCAACTAGTCTAGGGGGGGTAATTAAAAAAAAAAGATAAATAAACTGGTGCTCCCGCTCTCATACACCTGTTCCGTAAAATCTCCCTATCCGTTTCCAACGTTTTAAAGCGTTGGAAAAATTTACTGGTTAAATTATTTGTTTGGAATATGGAATATCGGTAATTTTTAACAATAAAAATTGATATGCGAAAAATTCTTAGGGGGGGTAATTACCCGATTACCCCCCCTTTGAAACCGCCACTGCAGGGAAGTGTAGCTAGATGGAGGTTATTTGGAAAAGGAGTGGAGTTTGTTTTAGGATGAGGAGATAACATAGTATATTGTAGATTATTGATGTATATTGTAAAGTGTGCCAAATAAAGACATGTTTTTTAGGTAAGTGATGAAATTAAATATTTGGTATTCTTGTAGTTTATGGTATATTCTGAAAATGGTGCGCTGTGTTTGAATGGGGTTGTTGTCAGAACGGAATACTTTCACTTTAATTTACAGTTAATTTTTGTTAGTGGTTGCAACAATTGGTGCTTATTCTTAGAGTAACATTAAGATAAAGTTCTTCCTCCCCTTCCTTGATGGCTAGTAGCTTCACCCACAGTAGCTTTATTTTATTTTATTTTGCATGAAACAAAGTGAAACTACTTGTTATACATCCGTGATTGCTGTTAATAATTATTTGATGCAAAATAAAAAAAAGAAGGAGGGGGACTTTATCTTAAACCTAACAGAAAAAGCACGTGGACTATATAAATATGGACTTTCGTGACTATATAAGTATGGAATGTATACTAAATGTAAGTAATAATATATATTTATACAAAACAGTAATTATAAATTTAATTTTAACGGCTAGATCCTAGTGTTTGTACCACTCGCAAACGTGCAGGCGCAATTTCGCGATTCCCGTGGCACTCAACCATTTTCATTTTACCCACACACGATTTTGACGATTTATCACAAATAAACAATGCTCTTTCACCCATTGTACATTTAATTAATATAAATTGTTAATGTTTGTATTTGGATTGAATATGAATGTTTTCAATTTACAAAATGGTTTGAACTCTAATAATATTTTTAATCATAACACTACAACTGTCAAAATAGGCTAAGGGCTTATATACTACTCGTGTGATTGGGGAATTCTCTGCATAAAGAATTTTTTCAGTTGTTCATTTTGGCATTCTCTACAATTATAATTATTATTAACATAAAGTTGCTGTAACTATTATCATTTCATAATTATAAACCAAAAATAAAAATAAAATTCATAAATTTTTTTCTCGAATGACAACGATTTTATGAAAAATATTTTTAAACAAAAGATGTACATTTATATGTCTTCAATATTTGTTTAAATGTTTCTGTGATATTTTCATATTTAAGAAAATATTGGCAAAAAACAAAAAACAGTTCCGGTGTACGAAATTTTACCAATTTTTTTTCAGTTCTTCATATTATCAAATAAGACTTATATTCAAAGTTTCATATCAATTGCTCTATTAGTTTTTGAGATACAGCGCGCACAGACAGACAGACACACAGACACAAAAAAATTCCAGAAATTGTTGAAATGGCATCTAAGGACCCAAAACGGATATTTCCGTAAAAAAAAAATTTGAAAAAGTTTTCACGATTACAATACTTTCTCGTACTTCGTAACGGAGAAAGTAAAAATTTGTGTCTGTGTGTGTGTGTGTGTGTCTGTGTGTGTGTGTGTCTGTATGTGTGTGTGTGTACTGTGTGTGTGTACTCTCTGTGCGCGCTGTATCTCAAAAACTAATTGAGCAATTGATACAAAACTTTGAACATAAGTCTTATTTAATAATCCGAAGTACTGAATGTTACAAAAGAAATTAGCATATCAATATACGGTGTGGCACTATACAGGGAAGTAGTTGTTTCAATAAGTTATTTGTTTATAGCCTTGGTAAGACTTAATTTTGCTTTGCAGAGTTGCGAACAGGTTGAATATAATTATATATTCAGGATATATTTCGTTTTATTAAATTTATATAATGCATCTGCAACAAGTGAGGTCGCCTCTAATTTATTTATTACACCAACAAAGTAAAAGTGTTTTAATTAAATGTCAAATTGCTTGATAGTTGGTTCAGAGCAGACCACCGGCACTTAAATGAAAGAATAAAAATTATTAAACAAATAACAATACTTACTTATAATCATTATAGATTTTATAAAATTCCGGAGTGTCCAATAAAAACCCCTTTTGTAAGATTTCGTCAGAACTCTCACACAATAGCTTAAATTCATAAGATGTGTTCGCCTTTTCCGCGCAACAAGCACAAATCATCTGAGGTGTGTTCACAAGATTTTCAAACTATAAATTGATAATATTAGTAATAATTTGTTTCCTACGATGATAGCAATTACGTTAACTTTAGAAATAAACGAAATAACATCCCAGTATGAGGTTTTCCCTTCAACATTTACAGAATTTAGAATGGGGATCATGTTCTCCGCACACTGTAAACAAACTCTGCACCTCTCATCATAAGTCTCTTCAGATTTCACTGTAATTCGTTGCATTTTAAAAATACAAATAGTAGTAATGGTATTTGTTCAGGCTATGCCTGTTTCATCGATTAAATGATTCTTCTGTGATCTAAGCACGTTGCTTTTTCAGGCGATGCCTAACCCGCAATGATCCTGAGACCCTCCTTTCATCCAAGCTTATGACTTCTTTCTTAATTTTACGTCGACCAGTCGCTGTGGGTCCAACGTGGAAGGTTCAAATATGATTAATATTATATTATAAAAAGATAAAAATTAAACTTTATAGGTTAATGAACAACCCTGTTTACAAACTGTAAATTAAAGGCGACATTAATTTTATGGGAAACTGTATTGACGCCTCATGTGATTGGACGCTTAACTAATACAAAAAATTGAGTTGTTGAAAATTTATAAACCTCTATATTTTTAAAGCATGAATTAAATTAAAAAAAAAAACTAAAGTTGGAGATTGGGTAAATCAGACAGTAGAACCATAATTAGTTATCTAGGAACGCGCCCATTTGTTTTGCCTAGAGCATTTTCGCATGGAATAACCTTTTTCGTCTATGCTCACAATTTAGTAAACTACAATGTTGGCATTCGTGATCGAGTTGTCACGCAAATTATTATTGGCATGTGAGGAGCCGACCGCGAGTTCCGATTATAAAACGCGTAGTTTATTAATTAAAATTAACACGCCGCCACAGGATGATGACAAAAACGAAAACTGTGGAGAGGAGCGGCTCCTCCAAAACGGCAGACGTGTGCTCCTCGTGGAGTAAAGCGTTCACATCAAACTCCGATTGGCCAGACAAGGTTAGTTAATCCAGATGATCATTTACTTGTCGGATTCCAATCGTCCACTTTCTTCCAGGAGGAATTCCTGGACGTCATTTACTGGGCCAGACAGGCGCTGGGAATCATATTTGGTGTGATCTGGGGGCTGATTCCAATAAAAGGATTCCTCGGACTAATCCTGTAAGTAAATAAATTAGAAACAACCTTATTTGTTGCAGAAAGCATTAAATAAATTCAATACCACGAAATGTAGCCTGAATATTCATATATTCAGGCTACATTTCGTTGTATTGAATTTAATCCTGTAAGTATATATTTTACATGAATAATCTTATCAGTTATCAAAGAGGGCAAACAAATGTTTTGCTCTAGTTAAAACTGTGCCAAATTGATTCAGTTAATTACTACCTATTGTTATTTTTAGAAGTTTGTATATTTTGAGATTATTCAGGGCAAATGTGGAGCTTATTAAATTTAAGGAAATAAGAAAATCTTATATTTATAGACAATGACGCCACTGACAGCCGGTTTCTTCTGTTTAGAAAAGAAATCTATCTTATATTGAAATTGTGGGGACATTAATTCCAAAGAAAGTGTATATTAGTGTAGTTTGACTGGAGTTTAATTTAAAATGTACTTGTGGTTAAGCGGTGAGTTTTTTGGTATAGTGAAATCAACATTTTGTTCAAATATTTTACATCCATTTGTTTCATGGAAAATTTGAAATAATTGATTGATTACATTATCTTCTTCCATTGTATTATTTAATACTTTATCCAAATTTTCTACTGTTGTTAATTTAGTAACCAAGATAAAAAACGTCAGTTAAAATGTTATTCAACGATTAAATTTATTTATTATGGCGTCTGTAGATGGCTGGTTACTTAATTTTCATATATTTTATAATTTAGTGGTATATTTAGTTATTATCAAATTTGTTTATCTAGTAGCACTAGATAAGTTTAGCACTGTGTGTCCTTGTCAAAATGTTTTCTAGTTTTTTCATTTTAATAATAACATTTAGGGCCGGTTTTTCAATGTCGGCTTAAGCTGTGGATTACATAAGCTGAAGTTTATGTTAAGCTGCAGTTTATTTAATATTGCGTTTTCTAAGGGCCGGTTTTTCAATAGCGGCGTTAACCAGGCTTAACCTTAAACTAAGTATAAGTTATTTTTAGGTGTTTTTCAATCATGGCTTAACGATAAGCCTAGCTTAAAGCAATCTCGTAATCTCTTTGGGTTTTGAGTAAACCGAGTTTTGACGTTTTAAACGTGAGTTTCATCCGAGTCGAAACGTTCGATGCACATTTAAAATTTGATTTAAATTGAAAACTAACCATGAACGCGTAAATATAAATGATACCATCAAGTCGGAGAAAGTAACATTCTCGATAATTTTGTAAATATGAAATATATTACAAAAATATTTAAATTAAAGATGAAGAAATGAACATCTTTTGTTTGAAAATAGGTATTTTTCATAAATTTATTTTTTTCTAAATTTTATTTTATTTTTCTGAAAAAATGTAATTTTATGAAAAATGTTTTCATAAACAAAAGATGTTAATTTCTTTGTTCTCTTTAATATTTGTCAAAATATTTTTGTAAAATTTTCATATTTAAAAAAATATCGTGAACAAACAAAAAAGGGTTAAGGTAAACATCCACTTCCGGTGTACGAAATTTTATCAAAAACTTTTCTTTTCTTGGGATTTTCAAATAAGACTTATGTTCAAAGTTTCATGTTAATTCCTATATTAGTTTTTGAGATACAGCGCGCACTTCGAATTTCACTTGACCTTACGTAGATGTCACAAGGTCAAACCAAGGTCACTATGTCACTACTGTATGTCCCCCTCCAAACCGTTCAACTTTTACCTGAAATATTTTTTTGTATCATTGATGGTTTCAGAGAAAATCGATATAATCCATCCTAAATTTTTGATCTTTGATAGAACCTCAAAAGTTTTCGACAGATTTTTTCGCGGTCTAACCTATGTTTTCATCATCCATAGGCGTTACGGATACTTATTAAATAGGTTTTTCCCCTTGCGGCGTTAGGTAAAAAACGGATTTTTTTTAACATTCTCCTTTGTCTGTTAGTTCAATTAGTTAAATTGGATTATACTCTGGGTTTAAAAAACAATTCAAATGAGAAAATGTAGTCGTATGAATAAATTACCCAAAGCATATTTGTGGCAAATGAAAAATAAAAAATGACTGATCACTCAACAAATAATCGAGTTCGTAAATGAAAATATGTCTCATAAAGAAGTACCACAAAGAGATTTGCTCAAGATTCATTCCATAGTGATGAATTATCAGTATTGAGTGAATTTTTTAAAATCTTAGCAAATTTTCAAACTGTTCAAACTGCGCCTAATTCTAAGATTGTTATAGAGGTACAACGCTATTTAGAGGACAGTTTAATCCCACGTGGGAATTCTCCTCTAAAGTGGTGGGAAGAAAATAAAATTTATTATCCGTATTTGGCAGAAATTTGTAAGCAAAAATTATGCGCATTAGTGACGTCTGTTCCATGTGAACGTTTATTTTCAAAGGCAGGCTTAATCATTACGGAATGGAGGAATCGTTTGTTGGAACAGATGACACAAATGCTAATATTTTTTAATTCAAATTATAATTAAATAGTTGGATATTTTGATTACTTTGTTCCTTATTATAGATTTAGATGTTATGTTAATTTTTTTTGTTGAATAAATCGTCTTGAAAATATTTATGTTTTTCATTTATGAATAAACATGTGTTATTATGAATTACTATATTTAAAAGTATCTTTAGAATGATTATTGTCTTCGTTCTATGAGAAATTATTTATAAATGTGGAAACTGGTATTAAGTTAATATAACACTAAATTTAAACAAGCATAGCGTGTAACTGTGATTATTTGTTACGATGTTTGCAAAGCATGATCACAGTCACAGTTTAAAATCACTGTTATTAAAAAGTAGCAATCACAAGTAGCAGCTTCGCCCACCTCTATAAGTTAGTAAGAGAAGTAGTTTCTGATTTTCAAATTTTGCTTATCCGTTTAAAAATGTAATATTCAAACCGGCATGATACGTGCACGATGCCAATAAATGTCATTCTATTTTGTTGTAATATTTTTGTTGGGATATAGTCTGATAAATTGCTCTCGTGCATTATAAATTATCGCAAATTTGCACTCTTTCAACAAACTCAGCCGCATTGCTTTAGGCAACAGCCCCTCACCCTTGGGGCTCGGGACAATACTGCTTCGTTTGTTGAAATGGCACAAACTTGTTACCGATAATTTCCAATGCACTTGTGCAATTACTGTTAAAAACGTCACGAACTCTGAGTTAACTGACGCCACTGCAAAATGTTATGATAATGCATACGCTCTCTTCATTTCAATAACTCAGATTATTGTTCATAGTAATTACAATACGTGAATTGATATTTGACTAGTAAAATTATTCTCACCATAACATGACATTTGTCAAACTCATGGCAAGGGTTTTTGTTAAAAATAAGTTGAACAATGGACAACTTATTTTTATTATTTCTGAGGTCGACTCTGGTATAAACGTAAATTAAATGGATGATACATTTACAATTTTTAATTCTTTAAAAAATATTCTGCGATTTTTCTCTAAAATGAATAGGGGAGCTAATAATTACATGTATTTAGTTTTACATGTTAAATCCCTATGTTCGCCCCTTATCCCAGACACTCGGTATAGATTCATAGTAATACATTTAATTAAGACGAAAATAGTCTGAATATATGAATATTCAACCTGTTCCTAAATTCGTAGTAAATTTCAGAAAATTATTATTATAAAATTTTAACCTCAGCATCGGATGTAGAAAATATACCCTAGAGCGGGAGAGAACGAATCCATTCGCAGAATACGATAGCGTGGAATAAAAAAAAATATTTCGATTGTCAAAGAAGTGTGTTGAAGAAATTATTAATTTAGTCGGACATAATTTCTGAGCAAACGAAATTTTCCCGTCAGTACAATGAACCAGTTACTCATTTCATTAAAATTTTATGTCACTGGTCGTTTAATAACATACACAATGGCACACCTGGCTGTAGAGGAATATAAAAAGGTAAAATTAAAACAATAATTACATTATGTGAACATAATATAAGATGTTGTCATAGATTGCAAACCATTGATATCTATGTTATACTTCCGTAGAATTTGTAGAAAAAAAATGATGATGTGGCCATCATGTTACTTTCTCCGACTTGATGGTATCATTTATATTTACGCTTTCATGGTTTATTCTAAATTTAAATTATATTTTAAATGTACATCGAGCGTTTTGTAGACTCGCATGAAACTGACGTTTAAAACGTCAAAATTATGAAAGATGGAAAAATTATACTTCAAATTTAAGAAATCTATTTACTCAAAAACTAAAGGGATCTAAAAAAAAACTTATTCTTTATAAGTTGTTCATTTTGGCATTCTCTGCAATTATTATTAACATAAATTTTCTGTAACTATTATTGTTTCATAATTATAAACCAAAAATGAAAAAAAAATCATAATTTTTTTTCTCGAATAAGAATGATTTTATGAAAAATGTTTTCAAGCAAAAGATGTTCATTTCTTTGTTGTCTTCAAAGTTTGTTAAAATGTTTTAGTGATATTTTTCATATTTAACAAAATATTGGCAAAAAACAAAAAACAGTTAAGGTAAACGCCCACTTCCGGTGTACGAAATTTTACCAAAAGCTTTTCAGTTCTTCAGATTATCAAATAAGACGTATGTTCAAAGTTTCGTATCAATTGCTCTATTAGTTTTTGAGATACAGCGCGCATAGACAGACACACACACACAGACACAAATTTTTTTTTTCCAGAAAATGTTGAAATGGCATCTAGGGACCCCAAAACGGATATTTCCGTAAAAAAAAAATTTTGAAAAAAAAATCACGATCACAATACTTTCTCGTACTTCGTAACGAAGAAAGTAAAAAACAAATTGAATTTGCTACTTTTGGGTTGCCAACCTAAATTTGCCACTTATTTGTGAAATAATGAAACCAGTTTTAAAAGCAACCTCTCTTATTCGTTCAATAGTTAACTAGAGTTGGAAATGTGTGAAACGTAAATATATTTAATTTGACAATAAATGTCATTCATCGAATAACTATTTATCGATTTATTTGAGGTTGGTGAAACTAGCCCTTAGCCATGCTATTAGCATGTAATTTAATTAACACGTTGATTGCCAACTCTGTTTGTGGGGCCAACACGGTTTGTAAGACCATGTCTTATGTTTTATATTCACTAGGTGTGTTATCTATGCTTTAACACATATGAAAAGCCCGAGTTGGCGAACTAAGTGGCAACACACCTGTTTAAAAAAATAAGAACACTGAAAATATCTATTATTGAAAATGTTAATGGAAATATAGTTTATTTTTCTTTACAATTAAAATTTAGTTATTTTGGTTTTTAGAGTTTATCAAAGTAAATAGTTTACTTTAGGCCTCGGTAGAATTTTTTTCTTTTCTGTTCCAACTGATAGCCCCCGGTCAAGTATGTTCATTTATTTTGCCCTCTCCGGCAATTAACTCTTACCTGCAGGGCTATCAAATGTCCTCCTGGATATTCAACACTGTTAATAGAGTGAATTCTCAATAATAATATGTATTAAATTTCTTTTCGTTTAATATGTTGCAGATTTATGTTAGTAAATGCTGCAATAATCTACTTCTACTATAGCAGCTTCCAAAATATAGATGAAGAAGAATACGGCGGTGTGTGGGAGTTAACAAAAGAGGGTTTTATGACGTCATTTGCAGGATTTCTAGTAAGTTCTTAAATGTCTATTGGTGTTCACTGTTAATTTGTTATTATTTGCAGGTCACGTGGATAATAATTTATTCGGGTCTCCACTATGATTAATGTTATTTAATACTAACGTACCTTATTTGTGAGGAAACCGCCGTCAGGCTCCAAATAAAATAAAGATTTTTGTAATTGTAATAAAGTGACATTTAAAAATTTAGTTTTTATTTAATAAAAATAATCGAAGCACTTGTAATGAATGCAGTGCTTGGCTCAAGTGTACAATCTGGCACTGCTCTTTCCTTGTAGCCCTCTGATGTGAAAAATTTTCCCTTCGCCACTTTTACCTTAAGTTTACATAGCCTTAACATATATCAAACAAACAAGACTTGCGATTTCTTGGGCAGGACAATTACAAAAGCTATTTAAGCTGCATGATAACAATTTCACAATAAAATAGGAATCAAGTTTTATTATTGCCGTCATATAAGACTCATCGCTTCATATTGCTAGAATAAGAGTACAAGATATATATTTACTGAAATGTAAAACGCTACCTAGGCCCTTCATTCTAATGCTATAGAATATTTTTTCATGTTTTTTTTTTTCCAGTTTCATATCTGACATTTGACAAATATAAAATTCAAAAATGGAAATGGTTATATACTTGTATTCAATAACTACTGTCTGTAGTTAGTCTGTTGTCGCAGATTTTACCAACCAAACAATTTGAGGTATGTAATATTGAAATACTTTTTGTAAGCACATCCTGGCCTGGGAAAGTTCTTACCTATAGCCCCTGCACTTTTTTTTTTACAAAGAAATATAAATATTTGAAAACAAAGAAACATCAAATTTTGCACATTTCTGAGTCCTAGGGGCACATGATTTATGAAAAAAATAGTACTTCTAATACTATATTTTTCAGGATACTATACAGCAGTGGTTTCCAAACTTTTTTGTCCTACCGCCCCCTTTCCATAAAAAAATATTACTTAGCGCCCCTGGAAATGATTTTTTAAATTTTAATAGTAATTAATAGGAAATATATATGTATTAATGTTTCTACCTTTTTCGTAAAATATAGTAAAGAAGGGTGTAAATTAAAAACATTTATCTTTGAAATTATGAAACTTTTTATTGAAGCCAGAATAGGATGTTATACAAAAAAAAGTTAAATATTCGAATGAGAAGGATGAACCTGTGCCGCTACCTATTTAGTAATTCGTCAGCAGTAATCTTAAATCACCAAGATTAATAAATTGATTACCGCACTGAACCCACGTTCCACTTAATCTTCTTTCTTTTATACTATCACCACCCCCTTACAGTTATTCATCGGCCCCCAAATGCACCTGTGGCCATCAGTTCCCCCCTGAATCGCTGCAGCGCCCACCAGGGGGCGGTGGCGCCCACTTTGGGAATCACTGAAGGTATGTTCTGTGATCACTGCTATACAGTATCCTGAAAGATAATATGTTTCCATATTTATTTTACAGACACCAATACTGCAGTCGGCACATCATATCACTTAGGTGTAATGTGCAAGCCAAATCGTCTCTTAAACTTAAAAATTCAATTTAGTATTATATCATTATAATCCGATCCGCCGGTAAAAGCTGCTGCCAAATTGACAGTTCAAAGGGCGCTGAAGCCCGTGGATTCTAACACTCATTGTTTTGGATCCAAGTTCGTATAGACTTCACAGGCAAGTAAACGAGCCTCTGTTGTTCAAGAGTCAAATATTAAAAATTGAGTCTTAATGCATGTAACTTTTGAAATTTTAGCAAGATTTTGCTACTTTCTTTGATGATCTGTCAAGGAGTACATTTTGCTGCAATAAACAATTACTTCTTTGTATTTAAAATACTCACAGCGAGTTAATGTTTGTTTATTCCATCCTATTGATCTAGTGAAAAATAGTGAAACACACCAATTATATCGCTTGATTTACATTCAAACTTAAGGAAATTAATTTTGTTAGTCAGATTTTTTCATTTTTAAAAGTTTTGTCTTGTTGGTTTATATCAAGTAAAAGTTTGTAGTTCGCTAAGCATCATCAGAAAATTAAGAGGACAAACAGTTAACATATATTTTGTTTCACCACCCACTTGGCTCAATTGATAGCACTCTTACCTGCCTCGCCGGTGGTACCGAGTTCAATTCCTGGTGGAGCCGAACATCCCCCGTTTCACTGTCTATCAATTTAGTACACTCATATAGTTTGGTCACTACTACCTGATGTAAGATATCTATTTACTTATTTTTGTACTTTAGTTGTAGATGGCCGAATAAGCAGATGGTAAAAAGGCCATCTGGTGCTCAAAATGGAACAAGGCAACTGGAGAAGAAAGAAAAAATAAACAGGCTAACTTCTCCGATTGAAAAGTCAGATATAATTCTTTCAGGGGACCATCAAAATGATATATCTAATCAGAAAAGACTTTTGTTAGTCACAAACAACCACTATGTTTGAGCAGTTCTCGTCCTCGTCACTGAACAAGGCACTTTAATTATGAAAATGCAGATGAGCCCAAAGCAACATTTTTAAGTAAATATTTATTATTATTTAACGTGGCAATCGTAAAATGAAATGAGAGATTCGAATTATTAATAGAGCTCAATAACAATTTTTCATTTTTACAAAATATAGAAAGCTCAAGGAAATGGTAGACCAAAACAAGCACAATGTCTCAACTTACAACAGTTAACTTCTGGAAATAGATCCAATATAGTTGGGGAAGATCTATTCCACGAGTTAGAATTTTTGCCAATATAAAAAAATATAAAAACTTCAACTCTTCTAGTGACACTAACTAAAGCGAACGGTCATTTTCAAAACTGAATTTAATAAAAAATTATCTGCGGTCAGATCATGACCCAAGATAGATTAACAAGTCTGATTATTATAAGTTGTGAAACAAAAGTAGAAATTAAAATAAAACTTTGCCAACTTACAACTGGGCAAATTTGACTTTCACGTACAAATTATAATACAATACATCATAGTATTACATTTAATCATTATGATGTAAGTTTATGTGATACTTTTCATACTTTTCTATTGAAAATTAAAAACTTTATCAACTCAAAAGCCCTCAACTATTTTTATGTTTGTTGTTTATGTGTTAAGTTTAAATATTACCGATTAATTTGTCGTTGTTTGAATTTTCAACCATAATTTAATTTTTGGCATATGTGAATAGAATATTTTTCGGTTCATCAGAAATTAGATTATTCACATTGCAAAAACAAAATACAGGGTCTTTTTTTAACTCAAAACATATGATTGTTAATGTCTATATTCTATGTCATAATAATCACCTCAACGCATTAGAATGTATTGACAATGTAGGCAACCAAGTACACAAAGGCCCGTCAACCTGTCAGTACAGTGAAAGCTTAAAATTATTACGAATAAAGTGAGGTTAATGAAACAAACAATGATAAATCGTAAGTAATTATAATAAATATTCAAAATAACCACCTTCACGTTCTAAGCAGTAGCCAAGTCGATTATAAAATCCTTGAATAGCATTTCTAATGTGTTGCGGATTTCTTCTTAATTCATCGCAAACAGTAATTATACGATCTTTGAAGTATTGTTTATAATAATGTTATTATAAACATTGCCTTTTAGATACCCCCACAATAAAAAGTCGTTTGGAGACAAATCAGGCGACCGGGGTGGCCAAGGTATTGGACCAAATCTACCTATCCACCTATCCAGCGATCAGGAAGTAATTCACTTAAATAATTATTAATGGCAGCTGTAGAATGTGGAGGCGCTCCATCCATTTGATAATAAGGAGCAGCAATGTTTAGTGTATGAATTTCTGGCATTATACGAGTTCGTATCTAAGTAAACATTACTGTTTAGATTTCCATTAATAAAAAAAGGACCAATAAGGGTATCATTAATTAGTCCAGCCTACACATTAACTCTCGCATTGTATTGTGTGTGCGTCAAATTTTGTAAGCGAGGATTATTGCACGCCCAAAAATTAAAAGGTGAAGGAATGGGTATCGATAAGGAATGAAGAATACTAACCTATAATTTTGTGGATTAACTTCACCATTTAAGGAAAATGATGCCTCATCAGTAAATATTATTCTGTGTAAAATTTCTTGATCATTATTAATTAAATTGAATACGGTTTCACAGAATTCTGTTCGTTTGCCTTTGTCCTCATTTGATAGTTGCTGATGATTTGAAAACTTGTAAGCATTGTATTTAAATTCTTTTAATGTCTTGTAAACGGAAGCTGAACTTATTTGAAACTGTGCTGCGATAACTCTTAACGATGATATGGGGTTCTGCTCTACGTAACATAAAATGTTGAGTTTCATCTCTTCCGCTAATTTCCTTTAGCCCTTTTAATGTGAAAATTACTCACGCAGCCAGTATTGTCAAAATGATGGACAATATTACAAATTGTTGAGATGGATGGAACTCGGATACTCAACCGAAAACAAATCTCTAACCCGTCGAATGCTGTTCCCACTCTTGTACCAATGAATTATCTGTATTCTTCCTTCGGTGGTGTAATACATTTTGTTCACGAAAATGTTATAATGTGCGCATTATTTAATTTTATGGGCAGCATTAATGGGGTACATTTAATACTCAATTTCAAACACTCATTAGTGTTTAATATGCTTATTAAACACGCTAATTCGCGCTTTAATTCACGGAACGCGATTTATGATAATATTTTGTTTACCCTGTTTAATACTGTTTTTTTTTTCAATTGTAATTGTAATTACAACTTTAATTTCGATTTTAATTTTGATTTTGTTTTTGTTTTTTTTTAATTCTGATTTTGATTTTCATTTTGATTTTAATTTTTGTGAACAAAGTATAGTGTACAACTCGCATATAATGGCTATTAATCACTCAAACGATTTGCTCCACTCGCATACGGCTCGTTTCGCAAACATCGTTCTCGTGATTAATAGCCATCATTATATGCTCGTTG
The DNA here is from genome assembly GCA_910593695.2 of Ocypus olens. Classification (NCBI taxonomy): domain Eukaryota; kingdom Metazoa; phylum Arthropoda; class Insecta; order Coleoptera; family Staphylinidae; genus Ocypus; species Ocypus olens. The sequence continues at coordinate 39,239,965 of OU343047.1, forward strand.
TTCAATATAGTATTTATTAATAACACAATTTTGACAATTAAATAAAACTGAGTGTAAGTATGGTTGCCTACTTTGCGCTGAGGTGATTATTATGACATAGAACATAGACATTAACAATCATATGTTCTGAGTTAAAAAAAGACCCTTATAGGAGAAAAAGAGGCAAGTTTTGGAAGCCTAATTTTCCATACTTCGGAAGCCTCCGTATGAGGTGCAGCCGCTGCGATATGAAATTGATGTTAAATTGACTTTACTATGCCCTCATAGATGGCTGGGAAAATAAAATGCGTACTGAGTTGCCTGAATTTAATATGAAATTATTTATTTTTGTGGGGAATGACTAATACCACGTCCTAATTTCCATTTTCGGTGGTGCAGCGTTGAGAGATTTACTGTTGATAAATGCTTTCGGTTTGTTTTATTTTTTATACCCAAACGGTGTTTTACGATACTTTTTTTATAATGTCTGGTATTCCACTACACCCGCGGATTATGATTACACTTTCTGCTACGTCAATTCTTTCTAAATAAAATTAAATAGACTGTTTTTCCTATAAATGTTAAATCGGCAATTCCATTAATAAATGCACACTTTTTGGGGGTACATCAGGGGTTTTAGCGAATTTCACATATATTATAAAGTCTATCAAGACATGGCTTTTGGTTTTACTAGAGGCTCAGAAAATTATTGTGTCAAAGGTTATAACAATATAAACTTTTAGTACACTTTTATTTTGAACTCGAAAAATATCGTAAACGGATAAGAAAAAAGTGATTCTATGCTTAAATGTTTAAAGTTTAAAAAAAAAAAATTCCAAAACAAAAAAAACTTTATTTAGATGGTTACTTTTTAATAAATAAAATATATCTCAAAAAATAATCAATTAATCATATTTTAATTTTCTTAAAAATAATATACCGGGTGACCCAGGGATCTGTAAAAGCCCCATAACTTATTTCCTATTTGAGATATCGACTTCTAGTTTTCCTGAACTGGTACCGACACTTATTCTACATATTTGAAAAATATGTATGTTTTTGTACAGGGTGTCCCAATATACATTACCAAAGTTATGTTTTTTTAAATGGAACACCCTAAATTTTATACTTTATTTTCAACCCTCTTGAGAAGCTGATAAAACTAATATAAGATAGTATGGGTCTCTAATGGACGATTGGTTAGTTATGGGCAATTTTGTGGCAAAAACAAGGACATATTGAAAAAATTGCAGAAGCGCTCCTAGCAAAGCTATCGTCATTTTTTATACACTGAAGAATTTTCCATATCATGAAGAATAATACAAATCGGCATTGGTTCTTTTTTGTTCATACTGCTATACAGGGTGTCAACATACGCAAAATATTGGATAACTATTTTTTTTCAAATGGAACACCCTATATATCTTGCCACTAGTGCATGGAATTTTTAATAAGCTTTCCAATGATGTACAATTTGTATAATGAAATATTAAGGATTCTTGAGATTTATTCATAAAAACATTTTTCTTTTGTCACCTCCTGCTCATTTTTGGATTTTCAGCCAAAACTATGCATTTTCTGAAAAAATAATAAGAGACCAAAGTTGTAGAATGGAAAATTTTCGATTGATATAGGTCTTTTGACTTTTCCAATAATGCGTGCATTGCCCGCCAGAGTGCGCAAAATCGTGACCGTTTATGCATTTTAGCGTTTTTCTCAAATTTTTTGTTAATTAATTGCACTATTCTTTATTTTCCACGTCCTCTAGCAGAAAACCGGGTAATTATAAAATTATTCAAATGACCTACATCGATTGAAAAAATTCCGCCCTACAACTCTTAAAAGAAGCAATTTTTGCCCAAAATGCAGTTTTCGCTAAAAATACAAAAACCATTGAAAAACGCAAAAATTGATACATACATTTTCAATTTGCATTTTAGGGAAAACTATGCATTTTTGGCAAAAATTGCTTCTATTAAGAGTTGTAGAGCGGAACATTTTCAATCGATATGGGCCATTTTAATTTCCCTATAATTTCCCGTTTTTCCGCTAGAGGGTGCGGAAAAAAAAGTATAATGCAATTTATTAATAAAAAACGCTAAAATGCATATACGGTCACAATTTTGCGCGCTCTGGCCGGTAATGCACGCATTATCTTAAAAGTTAAAAGACCCACATCGATCGGAAATGTTTTGCTCTACAACTTTGGTCTCTTATAATTTTTCATGAAAATGTATAGTTTTGGCTGAAAATCCAAAAATCTGCGGAAGGTGGCAAAAGAAAAATGTTTTTATTGATAAATCTCAAGAATCCTTAATATTTTGTTATACAAACTGTATATCATTAGAAAACTTATTAAAAATGCCATAGATTGGTGGCAACTTATATAGGGTGTTCCATTTGAAAAAAAATAGTTATCCATTGTTTTGCGTATGTTGACACCCTGTATATCACTATGATTAGAAGAGAACCAAAGCAGATGTGTATTATTCTTTATGATGTGAGAAATTTTATAGTGTATAAATAATGATGCTTTCTTTGCTAGGAACGCTTCTGCAATGTTTTTAATGTGTACATGTTTTTGCCACAAATTTGCCCATAACTGGCCAACCATCCATAATAGACCCATAGTATCTTATACTATTTTTATCAGCTTCTCAAGAGGGTTGAAAATAAAGTATAAAATATAGGGTGTTCTATTTAAAAAAACATAACTTTGTACTGTTATGTATATTGGGACACCCTGTACAAAAACATACATATTTTTAAAATATGTAGAATAAGTGTGGGTATCAGTTCAAGAAAACTAGAAGTCCATATCTCAAATAGCAAACAAGTTACGGAGCTTTTACAGATCCCTGGGTCACCCGGTATGTTATACCCTGATCCTTGCTGAGATTTTTTCTTTTTTCAAAAGTATGGGCACTTTAAAACTTTTTGAGATATGATTTTTTATAAAAAAAAGAATAATTCATTTGTTTTATTATAAATTTTAAATAATAGCAAAAAAAAATTAAAGAACGATTCCAGGCCGGGCCAGGCCGAGCTTTGAATATTCACAAGAGGGCCTGACTGGCCCGGGCCGACAAAACATTTTATTTCTTCGGGCCGGGCCGGGCCGGGCCGGGCCTTTGAATACTCACTTCCGGGCCGGGTCTTTAAAAGACGGCCTGTGCAGGACTCTAGTCCATGCGCTTTGAGAGCTATTCAAAAGCTGGTGGCAAAATTTGAAGAAAGTGGTTCTGTTATGGATAAAAAGAAATCAGGAAGACCCCCTGTTGCAACAGATGTTATAAAAAATATGGACCATCTAGTGTCAATAAAATAGCAGGCCGTTTGGAGATTGCTAACACCACAGTATGGCGCATTCTTCGAAGGCAACTTAAAATGTATCCATAACTAGAGACAGTTACAGTTACAAATTGCCAGTTCGTGCATTGTCAAAATAACCAGAATCCCCAATACCCTGTTGATTTTATGAAAATGATTGAGCTTGCTTATCTAATAGAACACCCTATATATTTTTAACATTTTTTTAATTTTCGATAAATTATAAGAAACTAGTTTTTTTATTCTTAAAATTAATAATGTTTTTCGTCTTCTATAATTTAAGAGTCTTCAAAAGACTAATATAAGCAAATAATCTATTGAAATAATTACCTTCCTGGCTAATACCACGACGAATATTAAATGACACAATAGATTTGTGTATTAAAAATATCAAAGATGTCAAAATTGCACAAAGTTTAAATGTATTTATTACTGCACAAAGACACTAAATAAACTAAATTAATTAAGTTATAAGTTCACATCCATATAAATTAGAATTATTCTATTAAATATTGTATATCTTTTTATTATGACCAAATTTGTACCCATTTTCTACGTTTCAATGGTGTCAAAAGAGCCCACTTTTTTCCCTTATTTATTCTACTTCTAATCACTCATAACAGAAAATATAAAACAGAAATACACTCATTACACGTCAAGTGTTAAATGATTATGACATTTAACAATCATTTTGGAAGTTGACAGATTAAAACAAAATAAAAACAACAATGCCTAGCAATAAAAATTGAGCAGTGTTTACATTTTGTCGGTTAAACAGAAAATTCGATTCATCTAGGTTTTTATTACATACACAATTCCAAATCATTGTTAATTCATTTAATTCCGTGCTGAGCATTGTCTGTTATGCCGCGTTTACACGATGCCAATTGGGGAGACAATTGTCAGAGGACAATTTACTGGCATAAAATTATTGGCTACGTGTAAACACCTCTTGCCAATTGGCGTGCCAACTGCCCTGCCAGTTGTCCTGAAATTCGATTGTCTCCAGGAGTAGACAGAGGACAATTGGCTGGGCGCATTGACGCCCCCGCCACTCTATCAGGACAGTTGTCTAGATAATTGGCGCCGTGTGAATGTTGTAGGGCAGTAGATCTCTCGTTTTGGGCCAGTTTGCCTTAGTCAGTCGAGACTGCTACACAACAGACAATGAGCACTCCACCATTTTTCGTCACCAACTGCCGTGGCAATAGTTTCACCGTGTAAACACGTTCTCATTCAATTGGACTGGCCTCAGACATTCACGCAACTGGCCCAAGACAACTGGCCCCGACAATTGTCTCTTCGATTGGCATCGTGAAAACGCGGCATTATGCTGTGTGCGTGCCAACCGATTCGTGTTCCATCGGCTGGGCCAAGAGAGACGGTCGTAGGCGCGTCTTAGCTGCCTTTCATTTCTGTACGACGGCAATGTTAAAAACAAAACTGACAACAGTAGACAAGTCTAATCAATTTCGTATTATCATATTGTTGTAGATGAAGGTCGGATATAGTCGTGTTGAGCATTTATTTTAAAGAAAAACATTTAGTTATCGTTTAATACACGTATTAAAATTACACCTCATTTTACGATGTTAGCGAATTTGTTTACCATTCAAACTTCAAGTTTTGTATAATATAACTGAGCTAGATGACTTTATGTGGACCTATACTTACTGATATTAAACAAATGAATCTCAAGCTGTACAATACGATATATGACGAGTGCATACATACATTCAATTCAAACAGCATGGCACAACATATATCTGAACAGACGTTCTTGGACGATCATAAGGTCCAGTATTAATATCTACATTAAAATAAGGTTTTTTCATGTTGCAAAGAGTGCCGTAAAAAAAATAAACGCTAAAAACATTTTTATACGATTACCTGTCATATTGGTATCGCGAATAAATAATTTAAAGTCGCCTATTTTAGTCGCCAAATAGAAATTTTAGTCGCACGGATCAATACAAAATCGCCCATTTGGCGATAAGTCGCCCAACCTGGCAACACTGAGACAGACCAGATTTTTCAACTGAATTAGCAGGTTGTACCATCTAGCGTCAATTTATGTAACAACTTTCCGCCTGTTTCTAAAGTTTGTGATACATGCGCCATCCGGTGGCCCTATGGCGAAAGCTTTAATGCGAACAATTTAATTCGAATGGAGCACGCAGGGCATAAAAGTGCAGTCGATGATTTCGGTCAAACGTGTTTGCTCATGCATCGTTTTATATTTATATAATTTTAATGTAAACTTGCAATGGAAATTGATGGAGCTTTAGTAAAACGAGAAGGGATGGATGAAGACCGGTGCAGAATTTGTTTGGAGTATAAACAAGGAGCAATAGACCTTATCGACACCATCAGTATTAAAGAAGGAACCCTATCGTATTGGAATATATTACATGTAACTTGTAACATCGAGGTAATTTAATATAAACTATTACCGATCCTTAAATTTATACTTTGTTTTTTTAATGAATATAGGTTATGTTTAAGAGACACTACTTTCCTACGGTCTTTTTTCTTCATGGGACCAAACTAAATTTTCCAACTAGAAATTAGTAATTAAAAAAATGTGCACCTTCTCATGTGCAACATGTAAATATTAAAATTGATTCATATAGTTGCGACCGTTACTATGTGATAAACTGAACTAAAAATTAACTATGTTTTAACACTGTGAATTGTTCAACTCACTTTATAACTATTGGTGTTATTTTCTCATCGCTAAATCATATCAGAGTATAATAATATAATTTACAGGCTGACAACAATGCCAATGCACCTCAGAAGATTTGCACAATTTGTGCTGAGAAAGCGGAGACATCCTACGAATTTAAACTACTGTGCGAAAATTCCGAAAAGATACTACAAAGCGAGTTAATATCTAAGACTTCTGGAATTACCTATGAAAATGATAATAATATTAAGTAAGTACTTGGCTGAGGTTGTAATTTTCTTTAATGTTATTGTTACAGGATGAAGTTTATTGATGAAAAATGTATGCATAGTTTATCCTCTGAAGAAAAAACGACAACTTTAGAAATTGAAAATTCAACAGACTTTAAAGTTCACCCTGATGAGTTGAAAAGTTCATATGACTTGGGTGAATTAAATTCTAATAACAGGGCAGATTCCAACAGATTTGAGTTTGTTAATGTCGAATTATGTACAGAAAAGGAAGATTTCGTTTGTAATTGCTGTGGAAAGGAATTCTCCCTAAGAAGATCGCTCAAAGCGCACATGAAAAAATGCAGGGCCAACGTTCCCGAAATGTGCAATCGTTGTGATTTTCAACTAACCTCTCAAAAATAATTCATTGATCATCTGGAAATTATACATAATATCAAGAGGAGGAAAATCGGACTGATGAATATGGCGTTGTTTGTAAAGTTTGTGGAAATCTCCTGAAATCGAAGAAGATTTTACTTTGGCACATGGACATTCATAAAGGGATCAAGAATTTTAAATGCAACGTGTGCGGAAACCCCTTCATGCAACGTGCCTCATTGTATAGGCACCAGAAGATCCACTCTGTAGAAAGGAAAATTAACTGCATAGAATGCGGCGCACTTTACAAAAATATATATTCTCTGCGCCGGCACTTGCTTAAAACCCATACAAATGACAAATGGCACGAGTGTACGGTGTGCAAGAAAACGTATTTTTCTAAATTAGGGTTGATCCAACACATGAGTGCGCATAGAGATGTAAGAGAATTTGGTAGTATTTCCCAGAAATGAACTTTCAAAATATAGCCACTCAAAGGAAAAACAACTAAAACCCATTTCAAATGGGAAAAAATAGAGTTTATTGAAAAACAATATTTTCGCCCTTTTTAACAGGACTGGGGGTACAATTTTAAAACTGCCTGCAGTTTTTGTATTGACAATGTCGAGAAAGATCAGTAGTAATCGCGCAGTTACATTTATGTTTAGAAATTAAGGAAAAAGTAAACACTGAACGGTAATTCTTAAAATCCTTAAACTTTGTATGAACGCTGCTCTAACATGTTATTTCTTCTATGCTTTAATACTAAACCATAAACGTTAAATATTTTATAAACGTAGCTATAAACACCACTCTGTTTCTTTTCTCAATATTTTAAAACCGATTGTAGCTTGAAGTTTCAGATTTCTTCGATTTCAGTCTCATGTACATACAGATGGAGTAAAGTTAAACGTACAGGCAAATTCCATGGGTGCGAGAGCGCTGGACATTCTTTGAGTGGAAACGAGTACTACGAAGAGGCGTACGCGTACGCGGCATGTTTAGCTCGTGTACAGATTTATTAATTAAGAGTAATACTTACTGCACAGTCTGCACGAGTTCACTTTAGAGAATGACGAAATTATTTTTGTTTGTTATCATACTTAGATTAGATGGGCAACAGTGCCCGAGGCGCACGGCCAATAAGGAGCCGCCTATGTCCCTCCTAAGAACGCGTCTTTGCACCCGTTTCCACTCAGAGAATGTGTATCTCTTATTTCCAGCGCTCTCGCACCCATGGAATTTGCCTGTGCGTTTAACTTTACTCGATCTGTATGTACATGAGACTGAAATCGAAGAAATCTGAAACTTCAAGCTACAATCGATCGTTTTTTGGTACCGATCACAGATTAATATTAATCTGTGGTATCAATAAATTTCATTTGGTTTGCAGTAACACAATTTAAAAAAAAAAACAAAAATTGACATTTATAATAAACATTGTGGTGTCCGCTATTTGTCGGTGTGTGTGGTGTAATCATTTATAATCATAATTATTATGATTTCGTAAGTGAAATGTAATGAATATTTAAATCTGATGTATAATTATTTCGAGTAAACTCATCAATGCATTTCTTTACGATTTAAAATGTAAAGTTATTACTTATGTCCGTGAACACATATATGTATTGCATATCCAATTTAGTTAAATGAGGGTTCATATTATTATTGTTTTTATAAATTAAATGATAAGATTCAAATAAAACTTACATAATACGTAACCTCCAAATCCTATCCTCATTTTTCTGATAGCAGCAACTTAATTACGTGGGAAAGTTAAGCAAACACACGGTGCTCCGAAAAAACTTACTTGAGGTTAATAATACTTCGGAGAACCCGTTATGAGCTTCTTCCACTGAGAATATCAGAAGCAAAGTCTCTCGTTTTAGTGTGCCAAGAAGTGCACCGTTCGAGGGCGTTTAAACAATCAGCTTTTCGTAATATAGACGCGATATTGCTCATTACTCGGAATGCTCGCAAGCGCCAAGTCAGCGAGCCCAGCATTTTGTCCGTGTTTTCTCCTTATTGCCTTCACTAATGCAAAAGCGTTGTGTGCATAGTACACGGTCTATATTAATAAGTATATGGTCTGAATTGAAACGTCAACTGCCGGGCCAATAGAATAATTAGGCGCTTGCATGGAGATTGGGAAAACATACGTGATGTTATTGAAACTTCGTGGAACCTGTTTTTGACACGGGATATGCGAAGGCAACTCTCTATTAAGCGAAAATACATTGAAACGTCAAACAAACTTCCGGGCGGCTTCTATTAGTCGACGCGGCGTCTCATCTGATTGGGTCATTACTTTATTGCCTAGGCATTATTAAGCATTTTAAGAGCCTAATCCGTAAAAGTGATACTTCACGGCCTACCAGCAGTCACTAAGATCTTACATTATATATCAATCCGCGAAAAAATATATCATAACTTGCTAAATATGTCTGAATTTAGGACTCTTACCTTAGAGGGTTTGATGTTTTAAAACGTGTACCCCGAGTGCGTTAACTAATGTTGACCATTCGACCAACTTGTGCATAATTAAATTACATAAATTCTTGTGCAGAATTTCAAGAATGTTAAAAAAATATTTCTTGCACGATTTCTAGAAAACGGTGAAATTCGGCATTTTTAGTATGGAAAATTTAATTAATTGCATTTGTGGAAGGTTAAAAAATAACACAAAAATAATGTATTAATAAAAAAGAAAACATGTAATTACAAATAATATCAAAAATTCATTTAAAGCTATTCATATCCTTCCAAAGTGTTTATAGAGTAAAACAACGATGTAATAAATAATATAAATCGTATCGACAGACGCCCTAGGAAACATTTAGATACTTTTTGGAATGTTAATATTGTTCGCTAATAGAAAAAACACAAAACTATTTTAAACAAACTCGGATGTATGTAGGTATATACAAGTTAGTACGTTAATTTTTGTTAATAATAATTAATTGCACTTTTTGTAAAAATCATCACTTGCTACTACAATGTTAACACGAATGTTAAGCTACAAACATATATCGAAAATGTGATTACCAATCGTAGATCAAGAAATTTTAAACACTTAAAAAAAAACCTTCAAGATTCAGTATTTATAAAATTTCTATTGGTAATAGGCAGAAGAAATAGTAACTTTTATAAAGTCAAAACATAAAACTCAATAAAGCTTTTAAATATTTTGCACAATTAAATATTTTAAAACGTTACCGAGTTTTATTTCCTTATATTTTATAAAAGTGATCATGAACTTTCAACAACTATCCGCTATATGTATAAATTCTTAGAAGACCTATAGCCTTCATTTTAATATAATTTGGAATATAATCAAATGTTTGTATCTATATATTTTCCTACTCTTTCAAAATTACACATCATGTAATTCATATTTAAAATTTAACGTCAATAATCACATTAGTCTTAGTAAGCAAATATTAGTGAAGATTGACAGTAGGGTTGTGATTTCGGTAAATTTGGTTCCCCCAAACTTTAATATCTTCCGTTTCGGTCCGAGTATTTTCCGGACATCTTGCTGACCGAGTACCTGTCGCTGTATCGATCGTCGTTGTACTTTTCTTCAGCTTTGTAGTGGATTTCTGGAGAGCCTATCGTCTTCTGCCAGTGGTGTGTCCAATACAGATCTTCAGGGTTCACCTCGTCGGGACGCTTCACGTCCCTACATATCATCACGCAGTAGATGAGGCTTCCGATTAACGTGAGGAATCCGAATATCAGAAAGATTATTCCTAAAATCCTGCAAGAAACAAATACAATAAAATATAGAAGCGACCTCAAGTTCAGGGCATTTAATTGTACTCTAGAATGCGAAACATATCTAATGCCAGGGAAGTAGTTGTTTAAATAAGTTATTTGTTTATAGTCTTAATTTTTCAGTCACGAATAGGTTGAATATTCAGGCTATATTTCGTCTTTATTAAATTTATTTAATGCTTCTGCAACAAGTGGCGTCTAATTTATTTAATATAAAATACAGTTGTAACAGGTCGATAGTCAGTTATCCGGACATTTAATTATATGAAAGAAGTGCAGTTTTTCGACTTACCAAACGTAAAGAGGATCATAGAATTGTATGACTATGACGAATCCTAGTGTGACAAGGATGATGCCGAGGTTGAGGAGGAGCATGAGGCAGCACATTCCTTTAATGTTGGGGCAGAAGGGATTGGGCGCGGCCATCGTTTCGACCATCATCCCGGCCTTCCTGGAGTTTCTGGTTTTGGTAGTGCTCGCCACCGACGGCGCCCTACCACTTCTGTAGGAATAATGGCTGGGCGCACCTCTAGATCGAGATCCTCGACTATGAATCAAAATATGATGTTAGGAATAATTTATATACAGTTTTAGTAAATTAATCAATGCCATTATTTGGAATCAAATTTCAAGGCCAGAAAAGTTCACTTTCATCACGACTTTTATAATCACCTAATTTCTGATGGTGCTTTGTATGCACCACTGGTAACATATATATCGGATCCATTGTCGTATTTGTCGTATCCACTTTCTTTGCTCAATGCTGATGGAGCTCGTGGTGGATTTCTGGATTGTTGTCGCCTGTCACGTTCGTTGACTACTGAATACGGCTGTAATTATAAATTATCTTTACAGGATTTTATTGTCAATCCACATAACGAGAGGACTCAAGTCAAGATTAATATAAATAGGAATATTCGCGGATATAAACGAGTAGTTATAACTAATAATTCAACTCATGTATAAAAATGTGCATTTAAAATGTGTTAGTAATTACAAAGACAAATCCGAATTTTAGTTCAATGTATAAGCTTGTAAACACTCGCCGTTTCCATCATCTGTATATCCGAGTTTTGTGTGTAGTGTAAACGAAGCCTTATTCCCCACCCCTTCCTTACCACCCGAACCTAAGGTACCTCGCCCGCACTCTCGCTCACCCTTCTTTCTTATATCTTTTCTATGCTTCTTTCTCTCCGGACCGCTACGGAAGTAACATCGCGCAGTGAAACCTCTGTACCTCTGTAACCTCTGTACCCGCGTACAAAACAAAATCCATTAATCAAAGTGTAATCCGACTTATTATTTACTGTTAAACCTGCACTTTTATCAGGTTATGGGTCCAGGTACGTGAAACGGCAAATATTTTTGAAGTGAAACTTCTTTGCGCCCGTTATGCACGTTTGGCATGGGGTGCCGGTCGAGAAACCTCGTCACGCCTAAGGAGAAATGCGAGGACAAAGGCCGTATACCTATAGCGCTGAGTGATCATGCGTGTAGTATAGGATAGCAGTAGGCAGTAGAGACTTGTCAAATCATTATATAAGTGGCATAATTTTCATTAACAAATCCGTCGTCACGCCTAAGAGTTTAAACGTTGACCAAGATATTGAAACTATATACATATATAACAAAAAGAAACCAGGTACATGCAACTATTGCAAAAAGCCAGGGCACTGGAGAAAGGAATACAGAAAACTAGAGGCCGCCAACTCGAAGAAGGAATCGGAAAAGGGTGAAAAGCTTTCATCGGTGAAGCTCTGACCGCTCCGAGAGATACCAACTATGACGACGACGCATGGTCGACCAAACAGCTGTCATGGCTGTTGAACTATGCTGATTTTGAGAAGCCCAAGCCAGTGAGAGTCGGTAATGGCCAGTTCATCCCAGCTGTCGAATCCGCAGAGATCATCATATCTGTTTTCGACGGCACATAATGACAGCGAAAGCACTTAGCTTGTTCTGTACGTTTCGGAAATCGCCATGACCTGTTTTCTTAAGGCACTGCTCTCGACAAGGGTTATGAGCATGCAGCTGATAAGATGACCTGCAAATTTCTGAAGGACGGAAAAACGGTCGCAGTGCGAGAAAGATGCAGTCGGCTATACAAATTGCAGTTCCGAGTCGTCACAGTCAATCCACAGCCAAATGCAGCGGCATGCGATTTTCTCGCCACATGGCACGAGCGCCTCCCTCATCATAACCTCAACCAGGTAAAAACTTAAGAGGCGTCCAATTTACTGGTCAGATGTATAAAGCCTATCCAGAAGGAGAATCCAAGACGGATTCTTGACTACCCGAAGGAAACAACGAAAATTCAGGCCGAGGATGAGCTCCAAACTCCGATTCAGGAAGATATCACAGAAATTAGCTCCAACACCGATTACAGCGAAAGCAGGGTTGGGTCAATCACCAGAGATTATGAGGAGGCCACCGAGGAAAATCAAAACTAAAAGATATAATCAAGGGGATGTTACAGTCGTCGATATCACAGAACCTGAATCCTACGAAGAGGCCGTATCCTGTGATAATGCCGAGAAATGGAGAAAATGGACGAAGAGATAGACTCCATGAGGAAGAACAAAACACGGATACTTGTAAAACCATCATCGGGCACGCAAACCATTGACAGTCGCTGGACGTACAAACTGAAGAATAACAGCGACGGAAGCGTGCAGAGCTTGAAAGCCCGACTCGTGGCCAGAGGCTTCAAACAAACAGCAGGAGTTGATTATGACGAGACTTTCAGTCCCGTTACCAGATTTGACTCAATCAGGTTAGTTTTGTCTTGCAGCGTCTAGAAACAAGCTTCTCCAGCAATTCGACATCAAGACAGCTTTTCTGGGCGGGGAACTGGACGAAGAAATCTGCATGCAGCAACCCAAAGATTATGAAGACAGCACTGGACGCGTTTGCAAGTCTCTACGGACTCAAACAGGCGTCAAGATGCTGGAACCAGCGTCCCACTCAGGTGTTTCGGAAATTTCGGTCTGATCCCCATAGAACTCGGATCAATGCGTTTTGTTCCAACGGCGATGCAAGGAACCAGCTGATCCTGAGAATCCACATCGATGACGGGCTAATTGCAGCAGCCAACCAGGACCAGATAAAGAACTTGCAGTCCGACCTCCGCAAGGAATTTGAGACAACATCTGGTAAGATGAGCACATACCTAGGCTTACAGATCGATGCACACAAGAACGGGCAAAACGAGTCACCGTACTATCGGTATCGCCAGGCTTTGGAACTTTGGTGTATCTTTCAGTAGGCACTCGCCCCGACATCACATACCCAGTCAACATCGCCAGTCAGCTCTTGGAGGACCCGAAGAAAGTTCACTGCGACGCTGTCAGACACATCAAGTCTCGGACGAGATAAATCATCTTCAGACCTACAGCGACGCAGACTACGCCGGAGACACCACAAGGAGGAGATCGACCACAGGTATCATTCTGAAGCTGGGGAACTCCACTATTATCTGGAGGTTATCGAAACAGCGAACCCAGCTCTTTCCACGACAGAGACTGAATACATGGCCGCCAGTGAGACCGTTAAGGAGATCATCTGGAAGAGAAATCTAATCGATGATCTGGCTTTGTCCCTCTTCATAGACAACATGAGCGCCATCAGACTGATGCGAAATCCTAAGTTCCATCAATGGAGCAAACGCATCGATGTGCGCTACCAATTCTTCCGGGAGAAGTTTAACGAAAATGTGTTCTCTCTCTAGCACGTAGACTCCAAGGACCAGCAGGCGAACCTGCTGAAAAAAGCTCTTCCCAGATCAGCCTTCGCAGTCCAATGGGAGATGCTAAATATCAAGAAAAATTCCAATCCCTAGATTTCTCTTTGAGTGGGAGTGTTAATAATTACAAAGACAAATCCAAATTTTAGTTCAATGTATAAGCTTGTAAACACTCGCCGTTTCCATCATCTGTAAATCCGAGTTTTGTGTGTACTGTAAACGAAGCCTTATTCCCCACCCCCTCCTTACCACCTAAACTTAAGGTACCTCGCCCGCACTCTCGCTCGCCCTTCTTTCTCTCCGGACCGCCACGGAAGTAACATCGCGCACTGGAAGTATCCCGCTCACGTGACCTAACCTCTGTACCCGCGTGTGGGCCGGCCAAAATAAAATCGATTAATCAAAGTGTAATCCGACTTATTATTTGCTGTTAAACCTGCCCTTTTCTCAAAATGCCTATAACCTTATAATGAGTACATAGGTCCTGTTCGCGGCAATAGTGCGGCGAATTCGAACGTGCATGGGTGACAATTCGGAACATATTTTCAAATCTGAGTGCATTTTATGACTGCAACAAATCGAACCTGCATCCTTTGTGCAGAATAAGCGCTAATCCGCCGCTGAGAGATTTTCGTTTTAGTCATCAAAAAACAAATGCAGCCCGGTTCACTTAATCAGTTCTTTCCATTTTCTTCTCTCTTTTATGCATGCCCTCTAATTTTCGTTCTTTCCCAAATATAGCCCCTACTCGTCGTTTTTCCATCAATCAGATCCCTTTCTTGTTTTCTTGTTTCCAAAATGTAAGAACAAGATCGAGTCTTTTGCTTAAAGCTTTAATTATAGCTTATTTATTCGAGACCGAGTCTTTTGCTTAAAGCTTCAATTATAGCTTATTTATTCCTTTTGTAAATATTTCATTTGTATGTGATTTGATGCACGGTAATTGTTAAATATATTATTTCATACAAATAATCGTGTTTAACTAATTTTTGAAAATAAAATCGCGTCTCCCGCGTTAACATAGTCATTCGAACCGGATAATAAAATTTAAATTTATCACATTTAGAATCAATTTGAACATTTTCTATTTGCATTAGTAGTTTCACGTTTAGACATAAGCATTTGTGCAACTTCAAACTTATCCCAAGACAGCCCCAAGGCTGTTCTTGCAAAAACACGATCGGCATAACTTAACGTTTGTTTGTTTCTGCAATGTACTCCGGTGTCGGGTTGAACTTTCTGTGAATGTCGGGTTTAATCGTGTGAGTTTTGTGTAAACAACCCGTGAATCTAACCTTCCTTCGCCGAACCATGACAACTATGGACAGAAACGCAACTATGACGACATAGATCATAAGAAAACGCTGCAACGCAAGAAAGAGAGACTTCAAAGGGAAGTGAACCAGTTTGAAGAGTGCCTGACGAACATCACCAACGAACCTAACGATGAGCGGCTCCTGGAGCTCAACATGTATATAGAACAAATCACGCCGATGTTGAAGCAGTACGAAGAAATATTAGACGAACTAAATGAGTTAGACGTTGATATCTCAGAGGAGAAAAATGCATTTTGAAAAAAAACACAGGTGTGTCATCATCAGCGCTAAATCAAAAATGAAAAATTCAACCAGTGAAATTCGTGCTGAATCAATAACGTCACACACACCATAAGTGAAACTTCCAGTCATTGAGCTCACAACATTCACTGGAAAATATGACGAATTGAACACCTTTAGTAACCTGTTCACATCTTTAATTTATAACAACGAAACATTGACGAGCGTCCAGAAGTTCTATTATCTGCAATGTGCATTAAAAGGAGAAGCAGCTCAAATAATCAAGACCTTGAAGCTGTTCGGCAGTGGATACGAGCTAGCGTGGGAGCGACTAGCAAGCGGGCACCAGAATGAACGTATGATCGTGAAAAAACATGTAAGAACTCTGCTTAATCTTCCGCATGTGAAAAGGGATATCTACGTGACCCTTCGGCAATTAATCGACATCGTAGCCATAAACGTCGTCTCATTAAAAGCCACCAAGCGCCCTTCAGAGCAGTACAGCGATTAATTAATTTAATTAATTGTCGATCGACTCGAAATGAATCTGCAAAAGGAATTGGAAGGAAAAACGTGCGATAAAGTGCCAACTTATGAACAATTAGAAGAATTTCTAACAACGAAGTGTAAACAGTTAGAGGCTGTGAAAGACAAAATACATAATGCAAGTGAATCAAATATAGCTGGAAAATCTAAAGTGCTTCATACGAAAACAAACGAGAAAAAAAATGTACAATTTGTGACGAAAATGGTTGAAGATTTAATTTCGTGTTAGAATTAGTGATGAGCGTTATTTTCACTAACTGATACTTTGTAACCGTTACTGTGAAATAATAACAGTAACCGTTATTGAAAAATCCCACTAACGGTGATTTTACTCAACGGTTATTTTATAATTTCATTATGTTAACTAGCTAACTTATACATCATCATACGGGTAATAGAAAACTGTTAAACATGATTAATATTACAATATAATGTTTAAGTTGAACCAGTAGAAATAAATCAACATTTAATTACAACACAATTCGCACGGGCCACCATTCATTTTCACCTTTGCTTATGATGATAAAAAGACCAGAAGTACAATAAGGATATATTCTGTAGTAATAACAATGAATTTCTTTATTATTTCATTATTAAGTCATTTGTTATATAAATGTATTGTTACTTATTTTAAGGATTTTTTTGCCTTTTTATTGCTAGTTGTTAATACTGCATTTTTGAATTATATAAAATCATCCTAAAGTATTTTGTATTTTTTCTTTATAATTAGGCTTATTATTTATATTATAAAAGGAGAACGATTCAATAATGAATCACTTCTTATTAACTTATAACTGATGCAATAATTAATCACTTCTTAATAACATATAACTTTTTAGTAACTTATAACCAATACAATAACGAATCACTTCTTAGTAACGTATAACTGTTTCAATAACGAATCACTACTTAGTAACTTATAACCGATTCAATAACGAATAACTTCTTAATATTAACTCTTTTAGAAAATAACGAGTAGAAAATAACATATGACGCATCGGAACCGTTGCTTCAATAACACGATTACTGAAATGTAAACACGGCGCGGTCGTGATTTAATGATATGAATACGTTAAAATAATAGTGCGTCAAACGTTCTGTCTCGGAATCAGAACGCATATGCCATCTCGGGGTGATTCGTTTACGTTTTATAATGGTATTGACATTATTTACGTTTTGGAAAATTTCACATTACGCCCGGTCACAGAAGCCAGTTTCATTGAGAGAGTAATCCACTTATTCAGCGATCGTTGAACCACCGCCGATAATAAGATGCTAGCTTGCACAAAACCAAGAGGTACCCTGAAATTGCGAGCTCATATAGGGATTCAGAGATATATCGATGATGATATTTTACCACCGAGGATCCGATAAAATGGCGGAGAGAAAATTTCCAAATATTTTCCCATCTATCACGTTTGGCAAGAGATAAATTGTGTATTTTGTCAGTTCCATGCGAACGACTCTTTTCCAAAGCGGGCCAATTATTGTCAGAGCGAAGATCTCGTTTAAAGGAGAATACGCTTCTTTTTTTAATAACATAGTAAAATTTGTTACTTAGATAATACAAATATTTCTTAGTTACAATTTTCTTATTTTATTTAACTTTAAAATATTTAAAAACAATATACATCAAGTTCTCTGAGGTTACTTTAAATAACGGCTACTAAATAACCGTTTAAATAACTAGTTACTTTGTAGTAACAGTAACTGTTATAACCGTTACTGAAAAATAACCGTTTATCTCATCACTACTTAGAATGGATCGTCCTAGCATTCAATATTCGTTCGGTCTATTGAAATAATATTTCAAACGACCTTCGAAAAACAAACAGCCAAGTATCAAATTACACGTAACTCAATGGAGAATAAGCAAACTATTTACGTTGGAAGCGACTAGAACAAGCGGTGCCTTTCAGTATATGTATTACATAGCCACTTTTTATATAAATTTTATGTAATTAGTTTAGCATCCCTCGTGCGAGGCAGCACTGTCACAAGACATTTCGTTGACGAAAATCGACTCGAATTTATTGTTAATACATAATTTTTTATTTAATTGGACATAAAATGTATTCAATATATTAGGAAGTATGGTAGTAGTTTATGTATTGCAAAAATCGTCTCGTAAAACCCAACTTCAATAAATAAATAAAACAAACTCGAATATCTCCCAGTATACACATTATTACATTGGTTATATGGGAATAAATCAAGTGAGGTTGCCTCAAATTTATTTATATGGGAATAATTTAGTTTTTCTTTTGTAATCAGATTTACACCTCATATTTCTTGCTTTTTTTACCCAACAATAAAAGTATACTTCGTATAAAGAACTTCCTCGTGATAAAATCTTTGTTTGAACTTTCATTATGAAATAAATTATTTATTTGTCGTAAAAATTATAAGTGAATACATGCCCATTAAAAATAATCATATTCACGTTAATTAAATTCATTTTAGAAATCCGTTGAGAGGAAGTTCTTGGAAAGGACATACATTTATAGTTATCCAAGTAAATTGTCACAGTTTGCACTTATAACGGGGTTTCAAAGGTAATTCTAACATATAAATTTTACATTACCATACCCCCCTCTTAAGGACAAATACGGAAAAAATCAAACTACATGCATTATTAGACAGTGGATATCAGCCGAACCTTAAAACGGAATCGTGTGTATCAATGCACCTATTGCACAATAGGTGCAAATACCAAATTAATCAATTTGTTAGTGCAAGTGTAATATCTCGTGTCACATATTACGCTGCCCCGGTAAACGCGCTTGTTATCAAATGAATTACGGATCTTGTCCCCGCACGTGCCATTGCATTTTGTGAGTCAAATAGTCCACCAGGAATTGAGCTAGCTGATCCAGAGTCCTGCACTCCCCAAGAGGTCTACTTACTAATCGGTAACAGACATCCTGTGTGATGGTTATATTCAGACGATCAATATCTTTGTTTAATACACGGTTTGGATGGATACTGTATAGACAACTACCGTTTCGTGACAACTCAAGTCAAGAAAGAGCCATAGTTTCATTGGCGGGTATTAACGAACTAGTAACAAAATTCTGGGAAATCGAATCCCTTGCACCTGTAGATGAAAGATGCGAACACCATTTCTTAAGCAACACGATACGTGACGCAGAGGGATGATTCCAGGTAGCGCTTCTTTTCAAGGACAACACATTTAGGAAATTACAGTGAGTCAACCAAACGCAGATTTATCTCACTTGAACATCGACTTTTATAATTACCTGAAGTCTACAGCGAATACCATAACTTTATGCGTGAATACGAAGCATTGGGCCACATGCATAAAATAACTGGTGACTTGTATGATGGATACTACCTGTCCCATCATGGTATTTAGAAACAATCCACCCTAACCACAAAATTGAGAGTAGTGTTCAATGGATATGCCCCAACTTCGACTGGTGTTTCGTTAAATAACATCTTAATGGTCGGTCCACCTGTACAGAATGATCTTTTCTGTATAATACTAAGAATGCGTTGTTGGAAATATGTGATCACTGCTGATATCGCGTAGATGTATCGCAGGTGACTGTACAGCCAGCGAACCGGAAATATTACGTATTGCATTTCTTCTTAGCTTCCGGACGTTCTAAGCGCTTTGGCATAGTTATGTAAAACGAGGTGTCTTTCCGGCAAGCTTCTGTTAAGGGTTAGTGCTGAGATATCGAGCCCCTAGTTTCTAAGGGTAATATCATTCTCCGAAAGGGTATGTTGTCACGGTCTCTGATTGCTTGGGTTATTCATTGAAATCAAATGAAGCATTCATCGTCATAAAGCGAGGAGGACCGTTGCTAAGCCTCCCATCATTTTGTTCAGCGTCATACATATTCTGGTCTGGTCAAAGAGGAAGTACGACAGCACATATGCAGTCGTAAATCTCAAATTCTTGCGGCGTTATATTGTAAAATATTCGACGACAGTTCTGAGACTGGTTTTCCCATAGGGTTTTCCCAGATTATTGGTACATCAAGAAATAGTTACTACACAAATTAAACACAACGTAAGTAAGTACAGAAAGGTCTGACTTGACGTACTACAACCTCTTGTGATATTACTCCCGATAAGTACCAAGAGAGCGGATTGTATGACAAATTTACTTAATGCCTTTGTCAAATCTGCAGCGTTTAATAATTTGGTAATTTGCCAATCCAACTCCACCATCACTATGTACAATGTGTATGTATAGGACACTTAAATTTACGATTTCTACTTGGGTGCAACAACACGTATGTATGATTGTGTAGCAAAATATATGTGGGCAAGTATTTGATACTAAAAATCAATAAAATTAGAACAAAGACGTCTCTTCCACCACCATTCGTTCTGGGTTTTCAGCAGCAAATATCCCGAATTTATAAAATTAACCCGGTAATCAAGTCGAGTTTGTAATAATGTGGTGACTTAAAAAAATACAAAAACAATAGCAATCGACTTTTAAAATTTATCCAAAATTTTAAATTATAATCAGTCCATGTTTCAAAATTTTAGTCATTTTGGTGGCTAGATCATTGCTTTTTTCCACATTTTCACTTCATATGGAACCATCCTGTAATATTTGTATCGGCACATTATTCTGTTTGGTGCCCTCCTAATGAAATATATTTTTTTTTTCAATATGTGACAAGTTTTCTTCTGTTCTTGATACTTTTTTCAAGGACCTATTTTTTTTTTCTATCGCGGAACAGCTGAAATAGAAAATGAGTTAGTAAACGGTATGACTAACTTTCATTTTTGATTTTTTTTTTTAATTTTTGGAATCCCCGTTTGCTTTTAGGGTGCGTTATTTAACACCTGCTGTAAAACATTTTTTGGGGTGCGTTGTCACCCTCTGTTTTTGATAGGTTATAAAGCAAAAATACTCCAATCACATCACAAAGAATCCCCCTACAATATTTGTATGGGCACATTTTTCCATTTGTTGTCCCCTTGGCGGGATATGATTTTCCAAAATGTGACCAAAATGATTACACTTTTTGTGAAGTTTCGTTCGAAGACGTATTTTTTTCTTTTTAAAGTGGAAGAGCTGAAATCTTCACGTTTAGTAGAGGGTATGACTTGCTTTCATAGATTTATTTTTTCAAAATTGTTGTAACCTCTCCTACGGTTCTAGAGCGCTTCATTTGGTTCTGGTAGTAAGACATTTTTCGGGGTGCGTTTCATTCCCATGTGTTTGATATTCCATAAAAGTACACATCAGTTCACAAATAATCGTCCTGCAATATTTGTATCCGGACATTTTTCCATTTGGTGCCTCCTTAATGAGATATAATTTTTTCAAAATGAGACTCGCATTTTCCCCTGTTCTTGATATTTCATTCAAGGATGTATATACTAGCTTTCATTTGTAATTTTTTCAATTTTTTTAGAGCTGCCCCCTAGTGTTCTAGAGCGCGTCATTTGGCGACATTTTTTGGGATGTATTTTCACCATATTTTTTTGATATGAGATTACATAAAGATAGTTGATAAAGAACCCCCACAATAACGACCACGACTTGTTCAGTTTTTTTACTGCCTTTATGAATTTTGGGTTTAAGGCGCATCGACAGCTAATGACATTCGCGCCACAGTTATTAAAATTGAAAAAGATCCGATTGAAATAAGGAATTATGAAAATATGATGGAGTATTACAGCTCAAATGTTGATGAATATCACAGAAAATTATCATAGGTAAACGAATTATAAAGTAAATGATATGTGATGCAAATGTCTGTAGCGTGTAAATTGCGTTAGATGTGCTAATAACTGTACAAACAGATGTGTATAGGGCATCTTGGAATTACGAACAAAAAATAATTAATAATTACAAGATAATACAATTTATTAGATAAGATGTATCTAATCAATCATGAAATTGTTAGATATTGAAACAGATTTTCGACTGCGGCAATATCGTTTTGAAAAAATAACACTCAGAGCTACTTCGCGTTAAATCTTCTCAAATTGGACACATTCACCTAATAACTGTTTTACTGTTTTTGCAACGTAACTAGATAGCGCCACTTATTCGTAGCGAAGTGCTCGGCTAGACGTAGCTCAAACTTTGGTAGTGTCCTTTATAGCTCTAAGCTGATTGATAGTCAGACAGTTCCACTGTCGCTCCCAGAGAGCGTCTACTTCTCGCATCAAAGAAAGCTTGAGGTCGTCAGATGTTACAAGATTTATAGAAGACCCGTGTAGACGAGCATCGTTGGCTGCCTGATCTGCTAGTCCGATTTGACTGGGTAACCAATAGAAGATGATAGAATTTCCATACTGATTCTGTATGGTAAGCAGATTTTGGACTCTATAGATAGGGTATTTTTTGGCATATAGTGGCCTAAACTTTCCAATGCACTAAGAGAGTTACTTAAGATGATAATGGTCTTATTTCGGGATTTGCGTAGATACTGAAGTGCTTACTTTGTCGCAATTAATTCAAGGGTAAAACTGCTGCCGGTATTGGGCAGCTTGAACATATATTTAGCAGAACCAACAACGAAAGCAGAACCACACATTTCCTGCGACCTGCAACCGTCTGTGAACACTTCCTTGTCATGCTGAATCCTATTTTTAAATTCAAGATACCTCTGATGATATAAGGTATGACTTGTGTCAGATTTTTTGTACAAAGACGGACAAATTTATTTGAGGTCGTGGAATTTTCCAGGGCCCTGTAAAGAAATTTTATTTAGAAACTATTGGGAATAAATAGTTCATTTTTTCTACAAGACTCTGCAGACGAATACCGTACCGACGTATAGCGTTTTGTCTGATGTTTAAAATCACGCTATTAGGTGGATGGAATACACAGCTGTACGAGGGTTGCCGAGGTTTGCATCGCAGGCTTGATACATAGGATAGCATCAGCCTAATATGTAGTGGAGGTTCCCTATTCTTAGCATACAAATTCAAGACAGGGCTGGTCCTGCACTAATTTAAGGCCATCGTTGTGCACAGTATCGATAGGTTTGATATAAGAAGGTTTTACAGAATTTACGGATGCACCGCGCTCTGGGTGGATAGGATGCCATTGCTGTAATGGGAGTATACACAGTGAAGCGGTCGGTGACATCCGCGTGACTGTGTAACGGGCCTTATATGCCTTCTCGATACCAAGGAAGACCGCTACCAGATGTTGTTTGGTAATGAAATCATTCTGGATCGCGGACTCCAGTGACACGAGATCGTCGGTTGTGGAAAACCACACTGTACGTGTGATAGAAACTTACGAGTTTCTAGAAACCAGGTCAGTCTCCGATTGACTATTCATTCAAAAGGTTTGGAAACGCATCTGCTATGGGTCGATAGCTCTTAGGGTCCTTAAGATCTTTGTTAGATTTGAGAATGGGTATTAGGGTGGCATTTTTCCACGCATCGTGAAACGTTCCTGTTAACAAGATATGGTTAAAGAATTCGCTGTAGAAATGTTTAACTTCTAAACTGTTCTTTTATTGCCGGTTGCAAATATCACATTAATAATCGGCAATATCCCCCTTAGATATTGCTTTAACGGCAACAAGTTGTGTGAATTAGAACATAAAGAACGTGATATAGATTGTTTCATTCAAATTGGGTGAACAAACAAAATCTCTGGTTTCAAGCTAGCAACTTGATTTTCTTCTTTTCCTCTGCGATATCTCATTCCTATGTGATATCGCCTTTCTTCCCTCTATCTCCAAACCGTTTCAAATTTTCTTCGGTGATAATTTTCTAACATTGTGGTTGGAATACTGGCAAGCCTAATCCTAATTTTGGTTCTGTTCCAAAAAGTGCTGTGTACGGACTTTGACCAATGACTCTGTGTTTCGATGAGTTTTTTGTCAGTGAACAGAACAGAAGAAGACAAAATTTTGTTGAATGATCTTATTAGTTCATTAACCATTTGTGTTCCTCTGAGGTAGTCGATCCAAAATCGACCAAATCAACTTGACTTCGGAGATTAAAATCTTTTGTAGTGATTGGTCGTACAATTATGTTTCGGTGTTGTTGAAACTTTTTTGTATTACACGTTCCACAAAGTCTAAAATTTGAAGTTCTGGTCTGGGAACATAATATTTATTTTTCAAAGCAAAGTTGCTAGATCTTACAATGGCAAAACATTTTATTTAAAGGTGCTGTGAGCAGGGCCGATCCTAGACCCTTGGCTGCGCGCGTGCAAATGATGAGTTGGCCGCCCCCTCACGTGCAGTAAAAAAATTCTTAGGGCGGGAGGCAGATTAATATCATGTCGGAGCATATACACATATTTCAAATTTAAAATATGTTTGGTCTAAATTGAAACAAGAAATTACTAAAGAATCTGCAAGTAATCCGAGACTGCCAGTGGAGTATGTTTCTTTTAAATCCATCTGCATGCTGAGGACAAAAAGTGATAGAACGGTTGTTATGTTGTATTACAAGGTTGGTAGTAGTAAGGTTGGCAACGGACGACCATGCGCAGCGGAAGCGGTATGTGCATCCGCCCGACATTAAGGGAGTAGCAGCTAGGGAGAATACATCGTTATATGTTAGCTGGAAATAAAACGAACAGTAAACTACACCTGTGCAGTTATTTACACCTCGCTCCCGGAACACACGCACGGCACACAAATACACAACAGCGGTTAATAGCTTAATCAATCAACTATGTCCGTATAAAAGGGCCTTACGGATCAAGGGGACTGGATCCACCAAGCAGGCAGCTCTTACCTGCACTCATCGAAGAAGTCATCACAACAACGAAGTTCAGTCGATGCGAAGAAAACGAAAAAAACAACTGATTTTCAACTACTGCAGGAAGCCCAATCACATTGGTTAAAGTGTGCAGGAAATGAATTGCAGATGGCCGTCTTCTGGAGTACGACACAAATACGATACTCGTCAATGTTAACTCAACTGAAACACATACTGAGTCGTCGAGATGCATGGATGACAAGAGAGATTTGCTTTAGAACATTTGAGTATTTTTCAACTGAATACACAGTGACCACAGCAAATGGTGAGAAAATCGAAACCATCGGAATACGTGTAGAAGTTGGGGCAGAAATGGTACAAAATTACCTTGCCCCGAATCAAGAGGAATTTGTTCTCCGTGCTTGCAGTCCAGAACAAGTACTCGGACAGCGAGTTCATCTCATCAGCTGAAGTCTACAACTTCCTAGTTAACAACTGGTGGGAGCTCATCATGGAGGACTGTTCAAGTTGGCCGTGAGAATTTTGAACCCTATCAAATGAGGTCAATGCAGTGATTAAGGGAAACTTGTTGGAGGTGTGCCATGAGAGATTCGGACATCAGAATAAGCGCTATTGACCAGGGAGCTTGACATGAATCTCATCGCCTACTGTTCGGCACGAGGTCCAGAACAACGGAACCGCGAGAGCGAATTCATACGGATGTCAAGAGTCTAGGTCTGGATATCGATATTTAGTGCTTTTCAAGGACGATTACACAAAATTCACGACAGTTTATTTTCTGCGGAAAAATCCGAAGATGGTGAAAAACGGAGCCAGTTCCTAGCTGAGGCAGAAACGGTCGGGAGCTACCGAGTAATGCCAAGAAGTTCGGCAAAAAAACAGATCCGGACCAGTCTGCAAGTTCAACGCCTTATAATGCCCTACACTCCGGAACAAATGCACGCGCATGGAAACGTTCCTCAGGCACTTTGGGCTGAAATGATACACCTGTTCGTATCACTTCGGGTAAGTGCCTACCTACATTCTTAACAAGACAGGGCCTACCCACGTCCCAGAAACATCACCACTCGAGTTGTGGTATGGTAGGAAACCAGGTTTGAATCATTGATTCAAATTGCTGAATTCATGTATATTCATATCGAGGACAAAAATGGATCTGAAGGCCATTAAAGGAATCCTCATCGGTTATGATAACGACAACGGATACAGAATCTACAGTGAAGAGGACAACAAGCTTTACAAATCCTAGAACGTCATCTTCGAAAAAAAAATTGGTGGAAAAAGGGATTATTATTGCCCAGGAAGCAACGAAGTCTACTACCCTGAACTACAGCAAATCCCGGATTGAAAAAGTCGAAGAAATAGAATTCTGGCAACCCTATGACAGTGACAGGGATGGACAATTTTAGAAATACCGTAGGGACTACTCGAAAACTCCGTAGCCGGGTGGAAATTCCAGGATTATGTGATGCTCACCTTGACGACCTTCGAGGAACCAGACACCTGCAACGACGCCATAAAGTAAAAACAAACGCCAATGCATCGATCGGCAAATTTAAGGCCAGAGTATTGGTGATCAAAGGTCTTTTGCAATGAAGAGGAGTAGATTATGACCAAACCTTCAGTTCAGTGGCAACATCAACTATTCAAAGCTTCTCAGAGTTGATACTTTTCGCGATTTTTTTGTGATGCAAATTCATCAATTACATTTTAAATATCTGTTTCATCGATCTCGTATTCAATAGGAATTATGGTTAAATTAGCAAATCGCTCTTTTGATATAGTTCACCGTAAATAATTTTAAATTCATTTTAATTTAGAAAAACTCCTTTCGACGGAAGCCACAGTTATCGGTATTGTTAAAAATATTCTTAGACTAATACTGAAATTTGGAAAACAAGGAACTAAATCTTGGCTAATTAAGTGATTTAAAATAAAATTTCTAATGGTTATAATTGGAAATTATTAGAAAATAACCAGTCCATCCACCATTCGAAACCTAGAAGTTGGTGAACACTCCTCCCTCAGAATCCCAACAAAATTGTGCTATCCTCTAAACCCACTTCATAATCCATCAAACCACCTCCTATACCAAAAATCGAACGTAACACCTATTTCAGAACGCATCCTGTCTTGCAAAACTATTCGCTATTAATCCTAATAGCTGTAAGTTTGTCGATCGACTATATCGGGTGTGTATAAATTGGCGGATAATCTACACGTGGCGATGTTCTTCCTAAAATTCTGAATAGAAAATGTCGATGAAAAAATGCTCTACCATGCCTCATAGGCCATCAGGAGCCATTTAAAAGAAATGTACATTTGGCAACATAGCATTCACGAGCTGTCCTGTTTATCAATCATCTCATGGTTCAGAGTAGAAGGTAATAGATAGATATAGCGGGGTTTATTAACAGATGCAAGGTAAAAGATTATGAGTAAATAGTAAAATCCATTGTAATTGAACAAAATATAATTTTTCCAGATAATGCATTTTTATGGATAAATCTCAAGAGTCCTTAATATTTCATTATACAAACCATATTATTAGAAAGCTTATCAAAAATGCCATGCACTATTGGCAAAATATATAGGGTGTTCCATCTGAAAAAAAAGTTATCCATTGTTTTGCGTATATTGACACATTGCGTATATTGTATGAAGAAAAAAGAACGAAAGCCGATGTGTATTATTCTTCATGATGTGAACCATTCTCTAGTGTATAAAAATTGACGCTATCCTTGCTAGGAACGCTTCTGCAATTTTTTCAATGTGTACATGTTTTTGCTATAAATTTGCCCATAACTAACAAACCGTCCATAATAGACCCATAGTATTTTATACTATTTTTATTAGCTTCTCAAGACGGTTAAAAATAAAGTATTAAATAAGGGGGGTTCCATTTAAAATAAACATAACTTTGTTCTGTTATTTATACTGGGACACCCTGTATAAAAATATACATATTTCTAAAATATGTAAAATAGGTGTGGGTACCCGTCCATGAAAAATAGATGTTGATATCTCAAATAGCAAATAAGTTATGGGGCTTTTACAGAACCCTGGGTCACCCGTACATCCTCACTAAAACCCTCCCTAACACAAAACTCCCATAACTAACCCCCGCAATTAAAAAAAACATAGCCGAAGATAACATAATAAGAAGGAGAAAAGATCTCCTGGTCGATAACCTATTGGAATATTATTACATTATAATATAAAGCAAGACTTGTTTTCTAATAAAGATGTTTGTATATAGAAAATAACAATTCAATCCAATCTATCTAAATCTCTGCTCAATTTTCCGTTTTCGGTTACCTGTAATTTAATATCTAAATTTAAAAACATTTTATTAGAAATTCTGACTCTGCAGAATGAAATACCAGCAGCAATTTTCCGAACGTTCGGATATCAAATTAAGAGGGATGTCCAATATTTCAAAATAAAAGTCAATTCAAAATTTTTCTCTAGGATCTAAAACACTTTCATCGCATGACACATAATTGTACACTCACGTTTTTTTTTTCTTATATACGAACTTCAGATGAAGATGCGACACTTCTGCTTCTTTGGCAAAATATTTACCCGGTTAAAAATCGGATACACTTTAGGCAGGAGTCCAGGGTACCGGCCGCTATTTCGGCGCGCTCGGACCAAATATTACAGATTTCGGACGCCGGTTTCGCCGCCCCCTATAACCGCCGCCCGCGTGCCATGCACCCTCTAGCCCAGTGATGGGGAAACTACGGCCCGCGGGCCAAGTCAGGCCCGCGGAAAGGTTTAATCCGGCCCGTTTAAGAGTGCCGTCGTGAGAATGTTTGAACGCGTTCTCACTTCGTAATGTGACGACCCGCATAAAAACTACCTGCGGCGATATTCAAAACACAATAGTATTCTGGACAAATCCATCCGACCTAAACAGATGACTCATCTTCGCTCGAAACTTCCAGACACTCTCGCAGGTAGGTATAAATACAAGCGAGGCCGCCCGAAGATCAGTTAGTTAGCGACTTAGTCAGTCATCTGCAACGACCCGCTGTGACTCCAGTAATTGTTTGTGTAATCCCCCAAACTCCCAGTGCCTCAACAAACTCCCGCGTGAGAGCATTAGTTAGCAGTAAGCTTTCGTCAATTGCGTTTCTGTGTGTTGTTCTCCGTAGTAGGTAACGTCTAAAATGGATGTTAAAAAAAGAAAAGTGGATTCAGAATGTCGAGTTTTTAAAGAAGAATGGACGTGGAAATATTTCTTTACTTTATTTAAAGAAAAACCTGTGTGCTTACTTTGCAATACAACTGTTGCAGTTTTAAAAGAATATAACATTCAACGCCATTTCAAGAGCAAACATGAAAACCACTTCTACTCATCGTTAAGTGAAGAGGTGAAAAAAATTAAATCGAAAGATTTAATAAAAAATTTATCATGCGCTACGAAAGCCAGTTATGTGTTGGCTTATAATATTGCTAAATCTAATAAAGCATTTTCAGATGGTGAATTTATAAAGCAGTGTATGATAGATGTGTGCGATATTATGTGCCCTGACAAGAAAAAGGATTTTCAGTCACTGTCTCTCTCAAGAAGAACAATCACCGAGAGAATTGAAAATATTGATAAAAATCTAATTTCACAACTGACTACAAAAACTCAAAAATTTATTTTTTATTCAATTACCATGGATGAAAGTACAGATATCAGCGATACTGCGCAGTTACTCATATTTGTAAGAGGAATCAACGCCCACTTTGAAATTACAGAAGAACTTGCAGGGCTGCAGTCAATGAAAGGAACAACGACTGGTGCCGATATATTTTGTGAATTTGAAAATTGCATCCATAAACTTCGTTTACCTATTGACAAGCTATGTAATGTAACTACAGATGGTGCTCCTAATATGGTTGGAATCAATCAAGGATTTGTTGGGAAATTTAATTCTAAGTATCCGGAAAATGATGTTGTTTTTTTGCATTGCCTTATACATCAGGATGCTCTCTGTAAATCGGCTTTAGATATTGACCATATACTTAATATTGTTGTAAAACTAGTAAATATGATTCGTTCCAGAGGATTATTACATCGCCAGTTTCAACAGTTTTTGGTGTCCGTACATGCTGAGCATTCCGATATCCTGTATTATTCAAAAGTTCGTTGGTTAAGTGCTGGAAAAGTATTTGAAATATTTTGGGATTTAAAAGACGATATTGTGAATTTTCTTCTTGATAAAGACATTTATAATCAATTTGACGTCTTAGAAAACGAAACGTGGCTTTCTGATTTCGCTTTTTTCACAGACCTCCTCGTACACATGAATAAACTTAATCTCAAATTGCAAGGAAAAAATCAGTTTCTTCACGATATTTGGCAATACCTGAAAAGTTTCAAATTACAGTTATTATTATTTGCTAATCAGATCTCTAAATCTGATTTTTCTCATTTTCCAAGAATACAATCTTTAAAATTCACTATATCAAACAATAAGATTAAAAAATACGAAATTAATTTGAGAAAACTATCTACAGAATTTGAAAGGAGATTTCAGGACTTTAGAAAAATGGAACCAGAGTTTAGTATTTTTGCGACCCCATTCAATGTTAATTACGAAGAAGTTGATGCAAAATTTCAACTTGAGTTAATAGAACTGAACTGTAATACTCTCCTGAAACAAACTTTTCATACAGTACCATTACTAGAATTTTATAAAAATTTAAGTCCAGATAATTTCCCAATCTAATTACTCATGCAATGAAGATAATGACAATGTTCGGCTCATCTTATATATGCGAACAAATCTTTTCAACAATGAAGCTTAGGTAAACTTCTTTAAGAAACAGAATTACAGATGAGCACCTTTCATCAGTTTTAAGAATTTCTGCTTCGCAAATGGAACGGGACTATGATGAAATTTTGATGAAACAGTCTCAATTTCATTTTTCTCATGCACCATCAACCAGTAATGACACCAGAAAATAAAGTGATAATACTTCACATCAAGAACTACACTAAATTCATTTTATATTTTGTGCTTATAATTTTGTTACCTTTTGCTTTTTTACTATTAAAATAATAAGTGTATGTAATAATATATGTATATGTTTATAGAACACATAAATTAGTTAACGATTAAGCATTATTCTTTGGCCCGCTACGATTGTCTAGTATTTACAAATGGCCCGTCTTAAAAAAAGTTTCCCCACCACTGCTCTAGCCCCCCGGTAGGATCGGCTCTGGCTGTTGTGAGCCTTTCCTGGCTATAGCTATGATTCCCGATGAAAATATTTGAAACTTGAGAACTGGAAAGGGACGGATCCCGAACGAATTGTTGGTTATTTCCGATATTGTTGGCTTAAATCATTGTATCAAAAAATCGTACTTACAGTATATTCAGACAACGTCCTTTCCGAAGGCGCCCTCTGGCTCTCCTCCCCATCCGAATAGACATTCCTGGGCACGTGCACAGGCGTAGGGGAGTCCGTGTGCCTCTGCGAGGCCACGTAGTGGTTCTTGTTGATCCGCTTCACCATCCCGAATCGGATTCACATCTGCTGGCAAGGAGAAGAGCGCAAAAATTAACCTCCTGGGACAATTACAGACGCGGTTGACATTGTAGGAAGAGCAGACACCGCGACGACACTTCACAGTCTGCCCAGATGTCGGAGTCAACGCGAGAGCCTAATGGCTCGGAAAATTTTCACGGAATCACCGACCATGATGCCGATAATTATGGGAAAATACCGGAGAAATGTTCCGACTTAACCAATGACCATTAGTTATGTGCATATGTTTCATTAGCAGCAAAAAAAGAGATGTATTACCATTATTATTTAACCGGTATTTCCATCATTGTTAGGTTAATTCGGATTCTTCTCTTGATAAATATTTGATTATGGAAACGTTCCATTATCTCTAATAATAGAGTTCGTGATTTTTGATAAATTTAACCCAGTTGCTCTCTTTTACCGCAATGTTGATAATAATGACCGTTGATCTTGATGTATATCCGAAATGAAGTATCGCATACGGCCTGAATAATTATGTAGATGGTATCGGATTTCTGTACATAAATCTTATGTCTGAAACTAGTTCAGATCACCGTCTGAGCCTTTCTTTGATTCCTTCGAATGATACACGAACGCATAAAAGTGATGACGGATGGCCGTAAAAGATAACGGCCTGGTTGTATAAATGTAATTTGCATAGATTGCCCGTCGAATGGAACACTTATTCAAGTAAGGAAATGTTGTATACGTTAGGGATTTTCTAGAAAAATTTAAAAAAATGCACACACAAGCACACGAGAGAAGCATAAACCAAGTGCGCATCTTGATAGGTTTATAACAACAGTATAGTTCAGCAATCTTTGTGTCATGAAGGGCTCCATTAATTTGTTTATTATTTGAGACGAATCACATGTAACCCAGAAAATTACACATTAGAAAATTGTTTCCTAGAAAATATTGTTTATCATTTAATAGAGCATCAAATTATTTCATTTCGGTATGTATCATTTGGCAAAAATGAAATAATAGTTATTTGTTTAACAAAGCAATAACGTGACAGATTTACGGGCGCGGCTGGAGTTTCACCGCCGAGCGAGGCTGTGAATCCAGCCAAGTCAGGAAATCTACTTTATTGCCGAGTTAAACACATAATTTTTTCGCGCATTGTTTGGGAGAAATTAATAACTTGCAATGCGATAATTTCCAATATATTTAATTCTATCAACATATCGCAGGTAGCTTTGTAAAAATTTCGTAGGTACCCAAGTAAAACAAAAATTGACATTTATAATAGACATTGTGGTGTTCGCATTTTGACGGTGTGTGTGGTGTAATCATTTATAATCATAATGATCATGATTTCGTAAGTCACATGCAATGAATATTTAAAACGGATGGACCATATAATTATTTCGAGTAAAATTCTTCAATACATTTCTCTACTGATATGGTTGATGGTGGTATCACTTAGTGATACATTTTGATTCAGGAATTCAGGAACTTTTCAAGAAAGTGCACTTTCTTGGTATCACACATATTTCTTTACGATTAAAAATGTTAAAATCATTATGTTTATATTATTATTGTTCAATGATTAAATTGAAATAAAACTTACATAATACGTAACCTCCAAATCCTTTTCGATCATTTTTCCGATTGCTGCTCGGGTTCAATTACGTGGGAAAGTTAGGCAAACACACGGTGCTCGGGAAAACCAACGTGGGGTTGTTAATACTTCGCAGAAGCCGTTATTGAGCTTCTTCCGCAGGCAATATATGACGGAAAGTCTTTCGTTTTACTGTGCCGAGAAGAAAGTGCGACGGCCGACGACGTTTAAATGTCAAATGCCGGGCCACTCGGCGACTCGATTTTTGTGCGTGGAGAAAACACACGCGGTGTTATTAAAACTTCGGGGAATCTGTTTTTAGCCCTTTTGGCACGGGAAATTCGAAGGCAACTCTCAATTAAGCGAAAAATACATTGTAATGTCAAACAAATTTCCGGGCGGCTTCTATTGGTCGACGCGGTGTCTCATCTGATTGGCGAAATAACATGACGTAGTCTCACCTGATTGGCTCATTACTTTTACAGCCTTGGCATAAATAAGCATTTTTAAAGCCTAGTCCGCAAAAGTGATATTTCACGGCCTAAAAGCAGTCCGAAAAATCTTACATTTCATATCAATCCGCGAAAAAATTGTTTATTGATATAATAATATTTCAATATTTATTCTAGTCACTATCATTTGGATTTTTTTTTATTATTGCCATTAGCAATATCCTTTCAGTATCACGTGGTAAAAATCATATCACATTGTTTATCATAATTTGTGTCATTATGACACCATTAAAGAAAATCTTTAAATGATTTCATCACAATTTTTTGTTATGACTAGCAATCCAATCAAATTATTTAGGCAGATCAATGTTCCATGTGATACATATTAAATTACAGCAAAGCGTTACAAGTGTATACTGTAATTAAGCCTGTTACTGTTACCTCGGCAGTTTTCACTTTCGGGATCGCACGACCCGAAGACGAGTTAACCTAAAACGGCTGAGAAAATCGCACGGGTTTAACGGAAAAAGTCCGTTCCGCCGTAATTGCGTTCAGTCGTTTCGGGCATTTTAAACGTGCGCAGTTACCGGCGAAACGGGATTCGAACAATTACCGGAGCGCTTCCTGCAAGCGACGTGCACATCTCTGGTCCTTCGAACCGCGAACGGAGTCGCGCCCCGAGAGACGGCCAAACCGCGAGATGAATGACGCGCAACGTTACGGAGAAGGATGCGCTATTGTGGGAAATATAATGTTAAATTTTAACACAAACTCCTATTCAAGGAAATGTAGGAATATGTTGTTTCATGTTGGAATTTCTAGGAATAATTATTCATATCATGGTCCATTTAATCGAATTATGAGATCTATAAATGCCTACAATCAAATTAACCACTTTGATATTTTTGGGAGCGAACTTGGCAATTTTAAGCGTAAGTTAAAACATATTGTTTGATTTGAAATTTATTGGAATAGGTATTGGAATAGAACGTTATTTATAGTTTTCTTTAGGTTATAGCTTATACGCAGTTATGTTTACAAATATTATAGTTTAGTAATAGTATTACGTTGCGCAAGTATATACGTGCTGTTGTGTCATTATGACAATTTTATTTGTAATATATCTGTAAACAGGTGTTTTCCGTATAATAAATATTATTATTATTATATTATTATTATTATTATTATTATTATTATTATTATTAGAATGTTAAACATAATGTCCGAAGCGTGGAAACAAATGCGTAATTATTTTCAGTAGTAATATAACAAGAGGGTGAGAATAAATTGAAAATAATTTGACAGATTTTTCGAAAGCTTATTGCCATGTTGCAACAAGATTGAGAGAAATCTGTCAAATTATTTTCTAATTTATCGAATCATTGAGTTGTATTTGATGATTCTTTTAAGACCACAATATATTTATACTTGTATATTTTCTTTCACTATCTACATGACGTTTGTAAATCATTGGGTATTAACAATAATAAATTACTTACTTACTTACTTACTTATTTACTTACTATAGGGCATGCACGACAGTCATACGTTTACACTTTGCACCTTGATAATTTTGTTAAATAAGTGCGCTGTCAGTTTATTTACTTGTCAAAATTTTCGTTACAATGAGTTGCTTGAGAAAATACAGGCTATTAAAAGGATCTACATTGGTAATTTAGTATTTTGATACCCAATTGAGGAGTTTGCAGCAACAAGGATGTATCTGTATTTTTTACAAAAATTAGTTATGTGCGTTATTTTGCAAACAAAAATTACCTCTGTCTTTTGGTGCAACAAACGAGTTTCTATCGGCTACATTTTTTACTGTGTTGTCGATTTTACACATACCTCGAATCTTATTTGGCGCAACAAGGAAGTATGTGTACCATATACATTGATGTTGCACCAAATGGCAAGGGCATTTCATTTGTAATGTACCATATAAACGTAACCTGCAATATTTTGTAAAGCACATGTTAATTCGCCTCTTACAAAATGAGTGATTTAGAAAGTGAGAAAGAACCATTTAGCAGTGGATCCAGTGACAATTATGAACCATCGTTAAGTGAGAACGGAAATAGTGACAACAGTAGTGCTTGTGTTGTAAAAAAAAAGAAAATTTAGAAACGAACAAAACTGGAAGAGAAGCATAAGAAAACGACTACTTGCAGAAGGAAAAGAACATACCAGTTCAAGAAATAAACATGTTTCGGCGAGGGCAACGGGACATTGCTGCGATTGTAAATTCAAGTGCTTTGAAAAAGTTCCAGAAGAAAAACGAGCAGTAATAATAAAAAACTTTAACGAAATGGGTGATAAGATGCAGCAAGATATTTATCTCACTGGGCTAATTACACGAAAGCCAATCAATCTGAATAGAAGTGCGGGCAATCGTAAAAAGAGTTCTTCCGTATTCATGGTAAGAAATATTTTACTATATTTTATATCTACATTACTTACGTGCCACATTTTTAATTAGGTTCGCTTGGGCACTTTCCAACAACGAGTTTGTAAAAAAGGGTTATGTGCTATGCATGGAGTTTCAACTAAGAGGATCGAGCGGCTTTCTTCACATATAACTATTAACAGTGCAACTACTGCACCTCCTGATATGAGGGGTAAACATCACAACAGACCCAACAGCATTTTATCTGAAATTATTATGCAAATTTCCGATCATATTAAAAGCTTTCCATGCATGACGTCTCATTATAGTAGATCAAAAAATATAAAAAAATGGTGATGTGGCCATCATGTTACTTTCTCCGACTTGATAGTATCAGTAAATATAGCTTTCATGGTTTATTTTCAATTGAAATCATATTTTAAATGTACATCGAACGTTTTGTAAACTCGGATGAAACTGACGTTTAAAACGTCAAAATTATGAAACATGGAAAAATTATGCTTCAAATTGAAAAACTCGGTTTACTCAAAAACTAACGAGATTTCGAAAAAAACTTATTCTTTAGAAGTTGTTCATTTTGGCATTCTCTACAATTATTATTCACATAAATTTGCTGTAACTATTAGCGTTTCATAATTATAAACCAAAAATTTAAAGAAAATTAATAAATTTTTTTCTCGAATAGAAATAATTTTATGAAAAATATTTTCAAGCAAAAGATGTTCATTTCTTTGTTGTCTTCAAAGTTTGTTTGAATATTTTTGTGATATTTTTCATATTTAACAAAATATTGGCAAAAAACAAAAAACAGTTAAGGTAAACACCCACTTCCGGTGTACAAAATTTTACCAAAAGCTTTTCAGTTCTTCAGATTATCAAATAAGACGTTCAAAGACGTTCAAAGTTTCATATCAATTGCTCTATTAGTTTTTGAGATACAGCGCACACAGACAGACACACACACACACACACACACACACAGACAGACACACACACACACACACAGACACACACACACACAGACACAAATTTTTTTTTTCCAGAAATTGTTGAAATGGCATCTAGGAACACCAAAACGGATATTTCCGTAAAAAAAAATTTTGAAAAAAAAATCACGATCACAATACTTTCTCGTACTTCGTAACGGAGAAAGTAAAAATACTACTTATCTCCTGAGCTTAATTTGAAAAAAATGGTGATGTGGCCATCATGTTACTTTCTCCGGCTTCATGGTATCATAGCCATTTATATTTACATTTTCATGGTTTATTGAAATCATATTTTAAATGTACATCGAGCGTTGCGTAAACTCGGATGAAACTGACGTTTAAAACGTCAAAATGATTAAACATGGAAAAATTATACTTCAAATTCAAAAACTCGGTTTACTCAAAAACTAACGAGATTTCGAAAAAAACTTATTATTTAGAAGTTGTTCATGTTGGTATTCTCTACAATTATTATTCAAATAAATTTGCTGTAACTATTATAGTTTCATAATTATAAACCAAAAATTAGAAAAATATTAATAAATTTTTTTTTCGAATAGCAATGATTTTATGAAAAATATTTTCAAGCAAAAGATGTTAATTTCTTTGTCGTATTTAAAGTTTGTTTAAATATTTTTGTGATATTTTTCATATTTAAGAAAATATTGGCAAAAAACAAAAAACAGTTAAGGTAAACACCCACTTCCGGTGTACGAAATTTTACCAAAAGCTTTTCAGTTCTTCAGATTATCAAATAAGACGTATGTTCAAAGTTTCATATCAATTGCTCTATTAGTTTTTGAGATACAGCGCACACAGACAGACACACACACACACACACAGACAGACACACACACACACACACACACACACACACACACACACACACACACACACAGACACAAAAAATTTTTTTCCAGAAATTGTTGAAATGGCATCTAGGGACCCCAAAACGGACATTTCCGTAAAAAAAATTTTTGGAAAAAAAATCACGATCACAATACTTTCTCGTACTTCGTAACGGAGAAAGTAAAAATGCATGAGCTTTATTTACAAAAATACGAGCCGGATGTATATAAATATTGGTTTACAGAAGAAAAAAGTGCTCATAAACCTAAAATTTCATACGACTTTTATTTTCGCTTTTTCAAAGCTAACTTCAACATAAGTTTTGGATATCCTAGATCTGACACATGCCAGGTGTGTGACAGAATCGATACTCAATTAAAGGGTAGAGATAATCTCTTACAAGATGACATTAAAAAATTAGAAACGGAAAAAAATGTTCACCAAGCGAAAGCAAAATTTTTTTTGATGATCTAAAGGATAAAGCACAGTTAAGTCGAGATAATCCACATGTTGATACTCTTTGTTTCGACCACGAGCAGATTGCTCCTTTGCTAAAGGTTCCTGCAGGAGACGCTTTTTATTTAAGACAAATATGGATGTACAACTTTTGTATACACTCATCAAAAAACAGCAAGGCCCATTTTTATATGTACGATGAAGTAACTGGTAAGAAAACTCCTAACGAGACCATAAGCTTTTTGGACCACTATTTCGAAAATATAATAGACAAAAAAGTTAACACACTGTACTTATTTTCAGATAATTGCGGTGCTCAAAATAAAAATAAAACTTTAGTCCAATATTTGTATACTCTGGTAAAAACAGGTCGCTTTGAGAAAATTGTACACAGGTTTCCAGAACCTAGACACAGTTTCCTACCTTGCGATAGGTGCTTTGGGATAGTTGAAAAGCACGTTCGTAAAATAGAAAGAATCTTTATACCTTCAGAGTATATTAAACAATATAAAAATAGTAGCCCTAAAAATTTTGTTGTGATTCCAGTTACACAAAATATTATTTTTAATTTTGTTGACACACTTGGAACTTTTTTCAAAAAGACTATCATCAATAAAGAAAAAGAAAAGTTTAAAATATCACAGTATAGGGTCTTTCAATATTCGAATGAACACAAAACCCAAATTAAATGCAGTTCAACAAGCAGCTTACTGATTTTTTCCGACTTCATTATTCAAAAGCAACCTAATGAGTGCCCTAAAATACAGAGAGAACTATTATATACTAATCCTCTAGCTCTTAAGAAGGCAAAATATAATAATGTTGTTATGCATCTTGCCGACAGGTACGTCCCCAGAGCAGACATGGCTTATTACACCTCTCTGGTGTCGGAGCAAGATGGTCAAACATCAGTTGATCTAGACACTGATGTCACTTATGATAGCGAATTATATGTTTCTGATTAATTTTATATTCAAGTGTAAAATATGTTTGTAACGTTTTGTGAACAATTTTATTTGGTTTGAATAAAAAAAAATTAAAAATTTTGTGCTTGTTTTTTTTGGGACCGTAGGGGGCAATAAGGAGGTATCTGCATTATTTAAATAAATATAAAAGTTAATCGGCAAACTTTTTCAAGGTTTTTAGCACCTAAAAATAATTGATTCTCTTTGTTTTAGACTATTGTAAAAAAAAATTAAAGTTAAAGTTAATAAAAAAAATATATTTATATTTTACTGTCTCCTGTAAAACTTTAAAAAATACAGATACATCTTTGTTGCTGCAGAGCCTTCAATTATAATGTCTGCCTGGGGTATTTTATGACCACCAACCAGCAATTAAAGGTGATTTCTCGGTTTTCAAAAAATTGCATTCGCCTTATTTAATCCTCGGGATAGATTTCTTGAGTTTTTGACAATTTACAGGAACGATATCCGGTCTGCTTCAAAATCTTTAATACGATAGTATGGTGCAAATTAAACGGTTATCTTTCCTCTTTCTGGAAGACTGGCACGAATTCTCTTCTGCAGAAGCATAAATTCTTAATTCGTCAAATTCCTGCTCCTCAGTTTTTGGTTCAAGCTTTCTTTGGGAGACAAACATCTTCTTTTCTCAAAATTCTGCACAATTCAGTGTATTGTACTAGTGCCACGGATGGGACTATTTGGAAAAGCAACAGCAAATAAATACTGAATTGCCGCTGTAGATCCATTTAATAACCTGTATTTTCTCAAGCAATTCATATGTATTCATTGTAACAAAAATAAATTTGACTACTACACTCGGCGTCAAACAAATCGCGAAAAAACTCGATTTTTCAAACCGTCGTAACTTGGTTCAATTTGGTCGAAAATCGATGAATCTTTCAGTTTGGGAAAGATTCAAGTTTTATCTTTAAGAATGTGTAGTTGATTTTGACCCCAAGTCCAACCCACCCCCTGTAACAACGCGATGGAAAAAAAGTTTTTTATGTAAAAAATTGTCCGACTTTGACAAGCTGTACCGTGCGCAAAAAAAATCGGCGGGAAATTTCACCACAATGGCAGAAAAATTTAATCAATTTCCTTCAAATGCCTTAAAAATTCGAGTCGTTTCGATGATTTGGAGCAAAGTTATGAATTTTTGAAAAAAAAAATGACAGTTTTCACTTTTTGGCCATAACTTGAGTAATTTTGCACCAAAATCGATGAACTTTTGCAGTCTGAATAGTTTCAAATGTTCTCTTCAATGTCATGTGAATTGTTTTGTTGCTAAAACGATTCCACCCCCTGCCACCCCCTAAAGGAAAAAAATGTTTTTGAAGTTTACATGTGCAAATCAACTTCACGAGAATTTGGGAAAAGTTGTGCATTTTGAAGTTTACTACGAAATAACAAGAGCCAAAAACACAATACAATTCAAAAATGCATAACTTATCGCAAAATCATCGTGAGTTATTTTCTTTTGTTTGAAATTTCAATTAAAATGAACAAACCCGTCGAAAACCTTTTTTTGCACTAAGGGTGACAGAGGGTAGAATGAAACTTATGCTTTTCAGATCGCAAAGAATCATCGGCTTCTGAGCAAAATTGAGCGAGTTATGACCGAAATGGAATTTTTACAAGTTGTAAAAATTTAACATTTTTTGTCAATCCAAAACACTTTTTGTAGGGGTTTTCAGGGGGTCACGAAAGTCGAAAACTTCTTAGATCGCAAAATTCCATCGAGTTTCGTGCGAAATTCGCCTAGTTAAGGCCAAAAAGGCGCAAAATGTATTTTTTTTTTCAAAACTGCATAACTTCGCGCCAAGTCATCGCATCGACTTGAATTTTGGAGGAAAATGATTAAACTTTATTGCCATGCTGACCGATTGAGACCACGATTTTTTTTTGCACACGGTAGAAGAAACCAAATTTGCACATTTAAACTTCAAAAACATTTTTTTTCCTTTAGGGGGTGGCAGGGGGTGGAATCGTTTTAGCAACAAAACAATTCACATGACGTTGAAGAGAAAATTTGAAACTCTTCAGACTGCAAAAGTTCATCGATTTTGCTGCAAAATTACTCAAGTTATGGCCAAAAAACTGATAATTTTTTTCAAAATCATAACTTTGCTCCAAATCATCGAAACGACTCGAATTTTTAAGGCATTTGAAGGAAATTGATTAAATTTTTCTGCTATTGTGGTGAAATTTCCCGCCGATTTTTTTTGCGCACGGTACAGCTTGTCAAAGTTAGACAATTTTTTACATAAAAAACTTTTTTTTTCCATCGCGTTGTTACGGGGGGTGGGTTGGACTTGGGGTCAAAATCAACTACACATTCTTAAAGATAAAACTTGAATCTTTCCCAAACTGAAAGATTCATATCGATTTTCGACCAAATTGAACCAAGTTACGACGGTTTGAAAAATCGAGTTTTTTCGCGATTTTTCAAATGGCGCTTTTTTTTGACGCCGAGTGTAAATAAACTGACAGCGCACTTATTTAAACAAAATTATCAAGGTGCATGGTGTAAACGTATGTATTTGTACAGGAGATACTTTCCGGAAAGAATCATGAGTGGTTCTTCTCAGTAGAATAATGTGATTGGCTGAAACACACACACATGACCGAAATTGAGAGATTCTATTGGTTTTTATATTCGTAAAAAATAATCATTTGCAATTTTATTAGTTAATCATTGCTCCTATTCAAAATTAACACAAATTCCGCATTACTCGTATTAAAATAACCAAACGAGACAGCGCAGCTGCCAGTGCGGCAAAATAGAGAGATAAGCCTCCTCCGCAGTGCGCCTACGTGTTTTCGGCTAATTTTTACGTGTTTCATTCAACGCTACAACGTTACACCTCATCGCCTCCCCCAAGAAACCCGCGAACCATGAGAAGAGTGTAGTACGTAAAATCTGACCTTTCTGTACTATCTGAAATATGTGATAATAGAAATATCCAAAGAACACCTTCAACTTCAAAAGTTGTCTTTAACAAAAATTTTAACGAAACTTAATTAAAATTACCACTTACTATAGAAACATTTTGTTATTCATATTTCTTGTAAGTGTTGATGCAGCGTATTGTGAACCCTGTTGGTTATTTTCACGATACGCTGAATGGAGGCAATAAAAAGATAGATGTCGCGAAACATTTAGCTCAAATGCACTTTTCTCGATTAAAAGTTATGTTTGTTATTATTTATTTTATTATTATATTATAGCGATTAAGTATAATCAATGATAAATAACAGCAACTTCTTTAGGTTTTGTTTATCTATGTATTTTATTTAGTTACTACCACATTTAAAAAGTCAATCCATCCGAATTGAATATTATCCAATTATTTCATTAAATTAAATTAGTGAGTTCGAATCAAATCAATTTAGCTAAATACTTCAGTATCGGCGACATATTTTTTGTGATTTTTTGTAAATAAATAATAAATCTTCAACCGTTCAAATGTTGCAATTAAATTTGATATTTTTATTGTTCTGATTAAACAGCATTTTGTCCCAAATAAGGGTAGTAAAAATGCTGTCTCTTCCTTGATTTGTACTTTTTCAATCTCTTACCTGTCCATAATTTACTACTTTGTTGTAAACACCTTATTTGTTGTATTTCTTCGGGCCCCACAAAGATGCTGCGGGACCGTAGTTACTCCACTGATTCAGATATACATTGTGACCTTGATTAGTTAATATATTCTTTTGTTTTGTTGTTATGGTAATTATTTTTGTTTTTTAATAGCTTCTATTATACAGGGCGTCCCACGAGATAGTAGACAGGCGATATCTTGGAAACGATTAGTAGTACGAAAATGAAATTTGGTGGCTTTAAATGGTTTAAAAGGATGGCCCTTTCTGAATTCATAGATTTCATTTTCGTTTCTCCACTTCCAGGGAGATGACATCAACTTCAAAATTCCAAATG
The DNA here is from genome assembly GCA_910593695.2 of Ocypus olens. NCBI lineage: Eukaryota > Metazoa > Arthropoda > Insecta > Coleoptera > Staphylinidae > Ocypus > Ocypus olens. Next base: position 39,283,021 of record OU343047.1, read on the forward strand.
GAATTCCATATTTATGGATTTTTGGAAAGGTGATTGAAAGACAAATATTTTATTTTGCGATGAAAGCAGCTACATGTTAGATGGAAAAGTTAGTAAACAAACGCGATGAATCTGGGAACAGTGGTTTTGCTCCGAACCGGACGATCGGGATACGCTGCAGAAAAGTGAACTATTTCCCTGCTGGACAAACCTCTTGTAATTGCCGTTACAAATTCCACCCGTTCTTCAACAGTATAAACAGACATTTTCTAGTATAAATTCGTTTAATTACGTGCCTCATTCTGACATTTCGTAAATTCAAGGTACTTTGATTATTTTTGCTCAGTTATTTATATTAAATATTTTCTTTTTTAATGGAATAAAACATGTTTAAATTATTCTAATTAAGTGCATCACGTAGACAAATAATTGATTTATATTACTAACTAAAATTTGGTTCAAAATTATATGATAAAATATACATTAACACAAGGTATAATTTTTAGCATGTAAAATCCTATGGGGCACGTTAAAAAAATATACTGTATAAAAAGTATAACTTTCTTTCTAATTGAGCAAATTGAAAATATCTTTACTCAGATTAAAGTGTTGATTATTTTGGTTCAACTTTGTTTCATAATTTGATTTTTTTTTCAAATTTAATGGGAGTCAAAGTTTACCATTAATTTTTCCATTTTTTTTATTTTTCAACCCTGTTTTTCATTGGAAAGGGGACAATACACCTAAACCAAATTTAGTTTTCAAGTACTAAAATAACAATAGATTTTAACTGAAGCAGAAGAACTGGAGTGTTTTAAACCCTTCCATTTTTTTTCACCGGACAAAATGGGCGGTTTCAACGAATCTTGTATTTTTATAAAGCTGTATCTTCAGTGGGGTACGCAGTACAAATCTGAAATTTGTACTACTAATGCTTCTATTTAGTAGTAACACCACCACAAAATTTGGTCACCTTGTTTTGTGTAATAACAAAAATATTTGAATAAAATGAGTGTATTTCTCTTTGCATTGATGGTCATTTTTAATCATTTTTTATACATACGCAGAGATTCAGATCTTTCGAACGACATACAACTTGACATATGATTGAGATACATGTGCAAGAGCAGTTATTGTGTGCGAAAAAGTAGTGTTTTTACATACTATACAAACGTAACCCCAGTTGATTATACAACAAAGTAACAGTAAGTAATTCTGTTACCTACTCGACCATTTGGTTGTTCAAGCTATATCCTAATAATATTTTAATCGGCTAGTTAATATTCATTCAGTAATATAACCTCAAAAGTGTCTATCATATAAATTATAAATATTGTTCGAGGCTTGGATTTACCACTCCAAGAAAATTATACTCGCGCTAGTCTTTAGTAGCCTCGTTGGCGCAATCGTCAACTCCGAATACACTTTCAGTTGTTTCCAACAATCGCAGGTTCGATTCCTGCCAAGCCTAATTGTTTTTTAGTTTTCTATTAAGCTAATTAATTATAATATTAATGTAGTGTAATTATTCCTTTGTTTTCTTATGTTTACCTTGTCCATCGGGTCAGTCTATTTTGTTATTAGTAGAGTCCGGATTTATATGCGCTAAAAAAGGCATTATAATTTTTTTATATGCGCTGAAAAAAAGCATTATAATTTGTTTACATGCGCTAAAAAAGGCATTATAATTTTTTTATATGCGCTTAAAATTAGCCAATATATTCGACAAAATTATTCAAATATGGATTTTATCTGCAGTTTAATTAAAAATGAATATATATAATTAAAAAAAATACAAATAGCAACTGATGATAATTTATTTATTGGAATTACAATGTAGAACCAACATTTGATTTTCATTTTCATTTTAGGTTAGTTAAATGACATGGGGTTCATGTTAAAATTTATTATGTCCTCCTCAGTCTCGCCTTTTCAGAATGCCACAAATTATTTTAATTTTTTCGTGTCCCGGATTTCGATATAATACGCATCAAATTTTCGCTAAAGTTAGGAAACTAATTTTAAATTTTAAAAGCTTCAATTAAAGGCATTTGAGCTGTTTCTAAATCCTTGATTGCAGTTATTAAGATGCAAAAATGTGCAATAAAAGCTAATTGTTGCAAAATATTTCTACATGCAACACAATCTTTACATTTTTTAAGTGTTGCCGATTCTTTATCAATAAAATTAAGAAGAATATTTTCTGATTTTTCAAAATTATTGGCGTAGAATAAAGCAGCTTCCAGCCAAACACAATTACCGGGTACTGTTGCATCGAGCAGTGTTGCCAGGAGTAATTTTGAATTTTCACCAAATATTTCATAAAAAAACCCCAAAATTACGCCAAAACCTAAATTTACTCCCAATTTGGAGACCCCCCCAATCTGGCAACACTGGGATTAGAGAAGGCGCGCTGATGAGATTTCGGAATTTGCACAAAAAAAGTTGCTTTCATTGAATCACGAATCTCACGCATCAGTTTTATAACTCCGTTTTTCCGAAAATATGATGTAGGTAGTACAAAAAGGCCATTTAAAAAATTAGAAAAAATATTTCATCGTGCTGTGGTATCCTCCAATTAATTAAAATAATTCTTTGATTTTTCGGAAGGCCTCACTAATTAACTACTTAAAATTGTTCGCATTTTGATTCATAATTTCCATACAGTTCCAGTTAGATCGGGTGATCAGTTTCATTCCCGGCAAAAAAAGTATTGTATTTAACAATTACTAAAAAACTAAATTGGTTGCAAAACTTATTCTTTTGATTTAAAAATTACGAATTTTCAAAAAAAAAAAATCAAAAATAGAATCGAAATATTTGAAAATAATAGTTATTTGTATATCAAGGCCGCGAAATCATACTTTAGCGGCCGAGAGAAAAATTGTCGCCGAGGCCGCTTGCGGCCGAGGCAAAACAATCTCGAGGGCGCTAAAAGATTTCGCGGCCGAGGTGTACACACTATTTTTTGTGCAACCGCACGTGTTTTTCCCAAATATTTTGTACATTTTTAAATACATTATAAATCATAGGCGGCTTTTATGTGACATTGATTAGTTGTGTCAAAATGGCTGCAGCTTCAGATTCTGAAAGCGATAAAGATTTTTCCATCCAATGTACTCCGCCGGAGTTGAGAACTATTGTCAATTCAGCGCTTTCAAACTTGATACCGCAAAAATCAAAACGGCAATATGAAAAATGCTATAGTGATTTCAAAGACTGGAGCAGAAACAAAACTGTGAGTATGGTATCCGAAAATATTTTGTTGGCGTATTTCATGGAAAAGTCGGAAGTTTTAAAAAGTTCAAGTTTGTGGAGTGTATACTCGATGTTAAAGTGTATGCTTAATGTACGAGAAGGAATAGATATTAGAAAGTTTATAAAATTAATTCCATTTTTAAAGAAGAAATCTGTTGGTTATCGTGCAAAAAAATCGAGAGTACTGACACGAGATCAGATAAATATATTTTTCCGCTACCGACAACGTAAATACGCATTGCATGCATGGTTACAGGTACCGTAAGTGGCTAATAACATTCGTGGTGTTTGTTGTCCTTGACGACGGAACTTAATTTTTACTTACGGACCTAGGAAAATAATAAACAGAAACGTAACGCTCCAACATATAGGCGAGCAACACATTTTCGTCTATACCTACAGAATCGGCATCCTTTTTACATAACCACTGCTTAAAAAGAGTCGTAACAGGACACATACCTTTTTAGATTTTGTCGGTAACACATTCTAACACGCAATATTCGCAGCTTCGGATGCAAATCCGTGCCCGCAAAAACTGTCACTGGATTGACACAAACAAACAAAACTCGACATTGTTTTCTCCGTTGCTGGGTTGCCATAGGACGCATATAACGCATAGGTGACTATAAACATTTGAATCCCAAATGTTACAAGCCGTATTTTAGAATATTTTCTGATCATTTTTAAGTATTATATTTCCGGTAGCGGAAAAAAATTAATAAGCAACATGGAACGTAATGACAATTAACATTTTCGGCAGGCGACGAGCCTCGGCTCCGCCTCGGTTCGTATTCGCCTACCTCAAATGTTAATACGTCCTTACGTTCCTTGTTGCTTAAATAACTATTATAGAAAACGCTACTGATGAAACTTATTTGTTATGGAAGGTAATTATTATATTATTCGCTTTATAATAAGTTGGTTCATGAAGTGATTTTTAGGTCGTCTTAATTATGGGAATATCAGGAGCCATGCGCAGAGATGAGTTAGCCAAAATGACTACTTATGACATTTGTGATGAAAATTCTATGTTAATAGTTAACGTTCCAGATACAAAGACTGATATAAACCGTTCATTTACTGTCACAAATCCAGAATTTCTAAGGTTATATCGTAAATATGCAGCCCTTCGTCCTAGACATATTACTAACCCTCGCATATTTTTGAGATATCAAAATGGAAAATGTAACGCACAGGTTGTTGGAGTGCATAAAATTGGACAAATTCCCAGCTTAATCGCTCAACATTTAAAATTGCCATATCCTAAAGAATACACTGGCCACTGCTTTAGAAGAAGCTCAGCTACGCTCCTTGCCAACAGTGGTGCAGACATTTCGGTTCTTAAACGTCATGGTGGATGGAAATCCACTTCAGTTGCAGAGTCATGTGTAGAAGATTCTATAGAAAATAAACAAAAAATTTCTAACTCAATTTCTGGCGTTGCAGTTGCAGCGAGTAGTTCGAATCCAAATGCTCGTGTGGTGTCGACTTCTAACATTTCATCAGTTTCAAAAACATTAGATTTTGTTAGTTCAACTTCTGGAATAAATATAAATAATAATACAAATTGTACTATTCATGTAAACATATATCCCAAATAAAAATGTTTCGTGTTTCGTTTGTGAATTCTGTAATTGTGAATACATTTCTAAATAAAAATGTCACTGTCATTGTCAAAATTGACATTTAGTTTAGCGGCCGTTGCTAAAGTAACGGCTGCGAAGTAGTACTTCGCGGCCGCTACAGGAGCCGCGAAGTGTTCACTTCGCGCCCGGTTGCACAAAAAGTAATTTCTTAAACACGCGCATGCTGTATTTTTGAGCTAAATATCAAAGTACATTAATTTTATCTTAAAACAACCACTATAATTGAATTAAAAACACTAAAACAAATAATTTCAAATTAAACAAATAACCTAAAATTAATAGAAAAACCAAGTCCAGTCCAAAAATATCAAAAATGCAGCCTGCAAAATCTAAGTAATAGGGCAAAAAAACTTGGACCAAAAAACTGGAAAATATTGGCCAAAAATTCGCTCATAAACATCAACAATTCAAGACCAATAAAAAATTCGCTCATTAAAATTAATAATTAAGGTAACAGAACTAAAAACATTGGCAAAAAATCGAAAACCCTTGGCAAAAATAAAAAAACCGTCAAAAAACAGAAAACTTCAACTAAATAGTCGAAAATTTTGGTTACGATGCCAAAAACATCTAAAATATAGACCAAAAAAATCAAGAACCCTGGTCTAAAAAATAGAAATGCAGACTAAAAATTGAAAATTCTAGCAAAAGAAAAATAATTTGCCATTTTCAGCCCTAAAAATAAAGTAAATTGCAAATTAAATTTGAAAAGTCTAAACTCAAAAATTATTCAAAAAATTCGCCCATAAAAACAATAATTCAGGTTAAACCATCTAAAATGAAGGGCAAAAAATCAAAAATTTGGCCAAAAATACTGGAAAATACCTGCCAAAAGTTCGCACACAAAAATCAACAATTCAGGTTAAAAATCTAAAGTATAGAGCAATCGAAAATTCTCTCATTAAAATTAATAATCAAGGTAAAAGAAAACTAAGAATATAGGCAAAAAATCGTAAATTTAGACTAAATATCGCAAATAAAAATTCCGACTAAAAAAAAACGAAAATTTCAACTAAATTCTCGAAAATTTTGGTTTATAGGCCAAAAACTCTAAAATTTGGACCAAATAAATGAAAAATACAGACCAAACATTTAAAATATAGGCAAACAATCAAATATCCTGATGTAAAAAATAAAAAAATGCAAACTAAAAATTTGAAAATTCAAGCAAAAGAAAAATAATTTGCCATTTTCTGCCCCAAAAATAACTTTATCCCAAAATAAATTGCCGAAACTCTAAACTAAAATTCGCCCATAAAAACCATAATTCAGGTTGAAAATATCTAAAATCAAACAATCAAAAACAGCACAAAAAACTCGAAAATACCCCGAAAACAAACAAATAATCGTCCATAAAAATCAACAATTCATGTTAAAAATTTGGAGTGTAGATCAATAAAAAAATCGCTCGTTAAAATTAATAATAAAATGTAGATTAAAAAATCGAAAATTTCACAGTTAGAACAAAAAAATCAAAAATACAGACCAAACATCTAAAATATAAGCAAAAAAAGTAAAATTCCTAAATCAAAAACACATAAAAATGAATAATTCAGGTTGAAATATAGGGCAAAGAATAAAAAATTCAGGCCTAAAAATAAAAAATTAAGACCAAAATGAAGAAAAGTCAGTTCAAAAGATCAGAAATTTATACCAAAAAAAAAACGAAACTGTAGGTCAAAAATCTAAAATATAGGTAAAAAAAAATAAAATCCAGGCCCAACGATAAAAAATGCAAACAGAAAGATTGAGTATTTAATATAATAATAATAATAATATATTTACGGGCAACGAGTGTTGACAGTAGTAATTTTAAATTTTCCCCAAATATTTAATATTTATTGGAAACTTACATATACATATGTACCGTGCGCGCCTAAAGTATGGAATATAGTCAGTAAAATCGAAATAAAATATTTTTGGAAAAAATCCTCGAACACGTCGATTTTCTTTTATAAAAATACACATTTTTGCATGAAAGTCGATTTTCAGTCGTCATTTGTTTTTGAGTAATGACGTCATCCATTTTGTTTTTGAGTAATGACGTCATCCATTTTGTTTTTAAATGGCAACCCCCTATTTTTGTTCTTGATTTTGAGAGATCTTTTTATTGTCGAACTGGCAGTATAAAAATATTGCCATCTTACATAAGACATTTTTCGAGTAAATGACAATTGAAGGTGAGAACTTGATATCTAGAGTTTTTGCAAAATGAACTTGTTCCAGCGCTTTTTTCCAAACAAAAATGATCTTGACCTTCCATACATACAATATGGTTTCAGCAAGACGGCGCAACCACGCACTATGCGCGTTTTTTTGACAATTGCATTACGAATGGGTGGATTGCCAGGCGATGGCCGATAGAATAGCCCACGAAAGAGATGAGTACGCAGAATTAGCCTGGAAATTATTCAAAATATTCAAGAAGAATTTCTACATATTCGAAAACAAAAAAAAAAACAAAAACAAAAAAACGCGCATGGTGTATTATATGAAAGGTCAAGATCAATATTGTTTGGAGAAATTGCTACAAGCGCTGGAATAAGGTCATTTTGAACAAAATTCTAAATATCGGGTTCTCACCTTCAATTGTCATTTTCTCGAAAAATTTCTTATGTAAGATGGCAACATTTTTATACTTCCAGTTCGACAATGAAAAAATCTCTTAAAATCAAGAATAAAAATAGGGGGTTGCCATTTAAAAACAAAATGGATGACGTCATTACTCAAAAACAAATGACGACTGAAAATTGACTTTCATGCAAAAATGTGTATTTTTATAAAAGAAATTTTTTTCCAAAAATATTTTATTTCGATTTTACTGACTATATTCCATACTTTAGGCGCGCACTGTATACAAAATTAAAGTAGTATAAATATAAAATGTATTAAACATATTTTTTAAATGAGAGTGCAGCATCTCATTGGGATCACAAAATTATGAAAACGACAATAATGGAATCCCTAGGACAACTTCCATAAATGATGTCACAGTCTGAGGAAAATTACTGACTTGTTTATGGTTATGCACTATTGGTAATGATGATTTCTATCAAATGTAATAACAAGTTCATTAATTTCCCCAAAAATACCCTTAGTATAAAATACCCACCCCAAAAAATACTCCATGGATTGAAGTTCCCCAATAAACACCACAAAACAATAATTTGCCCCCATTTTGGGGAAAAAACCCCAATATTGCACTGGCATCGAGTATCATCTGCTTATGGGGAAATCCCCTTTTTCTATATAATTAATATTATATATACATATCTACATAACACAAGGTTACGTTCGCTAGTTACGGAAATCCCGTAGTAAATTTACCTTATACGATTTTATAAAAAAAGATTCCTACGCTCGCAAATTTTATCAATAAATTACAACAAAATAAATTACAATTAATGGAAATATTGACTTTATATGTAGTTATATGCGGATATATGCTCAAATAAGTTTAATGTGACAAAACCTCGAAATATTAAGTTATATGCGACATAAAACTTGGTACTTTGATTTATTTCCGAGAGAAACGTACTTATACAATTCGCCAGGGCCATACGAAATAGCAAATAAAACATGTAAAAAAATATAAATCCGGACTCTAGTTATTAGTCACCGTGAAGACCCTCACTGGTGTGAAGAGTGTTATCCTTTTATTTGTTCCTCTTGTCTTTGTGTGATTATTTTGTTCTATATTCTTGCATTTTAAGTATTACTATGGCGGGTAAATCTGACAAAATAAAATCTAAATCGACTAGCACCGATTTTTTTTGCTCTGGTAAATGTGGAGGCAAAGTGGCTAATAAAACTACTTGCACTGCATGTGATAAATATTGTCATCCGGCATGCATTAATGACCATGAATGCGAAATTACGGTAAAGGACCTTGTTTTAATTATCAAAGATCTTAAACAATCTGTTACTAGTGTATCATCTACATGTGATCAATTAGCGACTGAAAATATTGAACTAAAAATGTTAATTAATGATATGCACAATTTAAAGCAAGAGAACGCTAGAATAAACAGCGCAGTGGAAACATTGCTAATTAAATTTCACGAACTCGAAGAATTAATTAATAAAAACATTATTTCGAACAACAGTGGTAAAATTGAAAATCTGCCATCTAGTTGCATCTCTAGTGATAGTGTTATCAACGAAATTTTAGACAGAAATAGAAGATCAAATAATTTATTAATTTATAATGTCAAAGAATCGTCTTCTACCGATACAAATGCACGTATTAATCATGATATTGCTGCTACGGCTGATCTTTTTGGAGCATTTCTTAATATTAATACTCCGGAAAAAATTATCCGCCTTGGCCGCAAAAACGATAAACGTCCTATGAAATTGATTTTTGGGGATCCCTCGTCTGTAGAACATATTCTGAAGACGGCAAGCAAAACTATTAATAAAACGGAAATTAAAATTAAAGCTGATTTAACTATTATGCAACGAGAGCGCATAAAGTCTTTATATCAGGAGTTGGCGGAGAGAAAGGCTAATGGGGAGGATAATTTAGTGATTAAATATGTTAATAATAATCCTCAAATAATAATAAACCGTCATAATGATATCAGAGATAATAATGTAAATGTTTTTCAAAATAACAAACAAGTTACCACAAAAAACTAAAAATATAATTCCAGAACGCCGGCGGAATTCGTACCAAATTAAAAGAAATTATGCACGCAATTAACTTATGTAATTATGATGTTATTATTTTAGTTGAAACATGGCTAACTGCGGATTTTCTGAATAGTGAGTTACAGTTAAATAATTTTGTCATTTTTCGGTCTGATCGTACCTCACAAACAAGTACCAAAAACCGGGGCGGTGGCCGTCCGCAATTCAATAATATCACATGAAATATCATTGGAAAAGAGTCCAGTAGAACAGCTTTTTGTATCAGCTAAAATTGGTCCTACTAAAATAATTATCGGTGGAGTGTTCTGATAAATATATAAATCATGCTGAAACAGTGGAAGTGTTAATACTCATAGTGATTCAGAACTTCTAATTTGTGGGGATTACAATCTACCAAACATTGATTGGAAAAATGATGATTTTGGCGTTGATGCTTACATTGGTAATAATTTATCAGCAAATGTAATTGTAGAAACATTTAGTTTTTTAAATATGTTCCAGATCAACACTTGTCCAAACAATAGAAGCCGCTATTTAGACCTTTGTTTTTCTACTATTCACAATATTTCTATGTGTATAGCTATTGATAATTTATGCGTTAACTCGATTCATCATTACGGATATGAACTGTCGTGGTGCGTAAATTCTTTCGAACCTAACTTACATTTTAGCGAAGTTTGGTATGATTTTAAAAATTGTAATTACGCAGACATTAATAACTTTTTATGTAGTATTGATTGGAAGGAGGTATTTAATAATAGTGATATTAATTTAAAAGTGAGTAATTTTTATGACATTCTCAATAATGCAATTGCAATGTTTGTTCCATTAAAATTAAGAAAATCCTCTAAATATCCAAAATGGTTTAATAAAACTTTAATCACACTTACCAAAGAAAAGAAAATAGCTCACGCTAAATACAAAACTACCGAGAGATTATCTGACTATGAAGAATTTAGCAGCCTTCGGGAACGCTGCTCATTGTTAAGCAAACAGCTATATGATTCGTACTGTGACCGTATCCAGAACAATATCCACAGAAACCATTCGGAAGTTTGGAAATTTATAAACGATGCCAGGAATACGTCTGGCGTGCCTTCATCGATGTCATACAAGGACAGGATTATTACGGAGGGTGCTGATATTGCAAACGCATTCGCTGATTGGTTTTCTTTGTCATATATTTCTAGTGACGCACATTACGTAAATGATGTAAGAAACTTTAAAACCACAAAAACTGTTAATGGTAATAACCTTCATGTTTCGACTGAGGAAGTTTTTAATGAGTTAGTCTTAATTCGAGATAACTGAGGCTGCGGTCCTGATGGAATACCGTGTCATTTTCTGGCCAACTGTGTATGTTCTTTATCGAATCCAATACATATTTTATTCGAGACGTCCCATCAGGAAGTGACTTACCCCGATGTTTGGAAGACGAGTTACATAAGCCCAATTTTTAAAAGTGGCGATCGTAAAAACATCATTAACTATCGCGGTGTTGCTCTTCAATCTGCTATCCCAAAAATGCTTGACAAACTGGTTACTAATCAGCTCACATGGATGTCTAAACAAGTACTGAATGGCCAGCAACATGGATTTATAGAAGGAAAATCAACAGTGACAAATCTGTTAGAATTCGAAATTTTTTTGTTAACTGCCTTTGGGGATCAGTTGCAGGTAGATACTGTATATACTGACTTCTCAAAGGCATTTGATAGGGTTCAGCATTCTGTTTTAATCAACAAACTCATTTCGTATGAATTTCCTATACAAATTGTGAACTGGATTTGCAGCTTTTTGTCAAGTCGCATTCAGTTAGTTAAAATTAATAATCATATATCATCAGCTATTAAAGTATCATCTGGGGTGCCGCAAGGCTCGCATATTGGGCCAATTTTATTTTTGTTATTTGTTAATGACATTTGTGATTGTTTTAATTATGCAAGATGCTTGCTATTTGCGGACGATCTTAAATTATATTATCCTGTCGCCGATATTGCTCATTGCTACGAACTTCAGTCCGATCTGGATAACTTGCATGACTGGTGTACTTATAATGAAATATATTTGAACATCGAGAAATGTAAGGTTAATACCTTCAGCAGACGCTCATATATAATTGAATTTAATTATAGTGTCGCCAATATAGATCTGGGACGAGTAAATTGCATACGAGACTTAGGCGTTCATTTTGACACCAAACTATTATTTAGAGAACATATTGATTTTATTACAAAGAAAGCTCTCAAATTAATGGGTTTTATATTAAGGCATTGCAAATTATTTCGTTTTAACACGTTAAAATTTTTATATTATTAATATTCTTGTTAGGTCTAATGTCGAATATGCTTCAATCATATGATCTCCTTATTATAAACGTCACAACAGATTGAACGTGTTCAGAGGAAATTTATATCATTTGCGTCTTATAAATTGAATTTGTCCTTTAGGGATTATGAGGCTGTGTGTTGTTTTCTTAATATTGAGAGGCTTGATATCCGCAGAATTAAGTCAGACTTGTGCTTACTATTTAAAATTGTCTCTCGAATGATTTCATCTGATTTAATCGAAACAGATGATTTCCTCTTTCCCGTAACGGACCGTTTTTTAAGAGCCAAACCGATGTTTAGATTAAAACCAATATCCAATAACTACAGCTTTCATAGTCCCCTACAAAGGGTTATGAGATATGCAAATGTGCTGAATTCTCGGGATGATTTTAATATGTTCGGTGATTCTTTTAATAAATTTAAGTATCATCTGAGGTTCCTTAATATGAACCACCTAGTATAAATTATATTGTTACTTTATTATTTTATTATTTTATTTCAAAATAAATTATTATTATTATTTTTTTTAATACATGTCAATGCAGCGCGTTTCTGTATTCACGCGTAATTAGTAATAGTATTGTAATTTAGTTAATTAATTCTGTTTACATATATTTTGTAATTCTCTTTTTTTTCTCTCTATCTTCTTCTTGCATATGTATTTATGTGTACAGTTTGTAAAAATGGTGTTACCGTATATAAATAAATAAAAATAAATAAATAAACATACCATTCTATTTGAAATTTTTGAGTTGACCCCGCCCCCAATCCCCTAGAGATCACACAACAAAAAAGTTTCACTTAAACAGTTTGCCCCCAAAAATAATAGGATACCGATTTTTCCTTCCACCCAACCGTTTTCGAAAAAATGACCCGAGGTCAGTATAATAAAAGAACGAGAACTGAAGGGTATATTTCTTTTATCCAATCAACCATCAACATAAATAAGAATAACTTTTAAAGTATTATTTATAAACCTAGCAAATTAAGTATTTTTAGAAAGGCAAAAAAAATCTTCTAATATATACTGGATGTTCCATTTTAAAAAAAGTTTCTTTACATTTAGCGAAAGTTTTATTTCATAAAAATAGCATTTAATTAATTGTCCGTTGCTCGTTGGTTATTGGCTAACTTTAATGTACCAAATTGTATTAAAAATCGTTCAATAATGACCCCTATTAATGAACAATTTTCATTAATTAATTTTCTAGTTAAGCATTAAATAGCTAATTCATGAGGGGCTAGTTACTCATAATTACTGGAAATGTAACTGATAAAACTAAGAAAAGGATCTATAATATTGTTTCACACGTAAATGCAAAAGAATATCTTCTCTGCGCTCGAAACAAATTAGCGGTGGACGGCCTTCGATTTTGATATACCATTAAATTAAATATCAAAGTGTGAAACGTCAAATTTATAAAACGCGTGTAACAAGTCTGTTACTATGGATAGTGTCGAGTTTACATTAACACCGCCAAAAGTACTAGCCAATGCAAATAATGCAACATTAAGTTTGCTTCCGGAAAAGAGTAAAGATTTTTACGATAAAACTTACGTAGAATGTATTTCCTGGTGCGAGGAGAAACAGGTAAGGCGTCATTCAGAATCGGCGCTATACGCATTTTTGCCGATATTGCTGCAAAGGGCTTAATAACTCGTGTGTTAATTATCTCAACAATTAACGCATGTCCCAATCATTAATCGTTATCATTAACACACTCGTTGGTTAAATAGCTGTAAACAAACATAATGATCTAAAAATGTAACATTTCTATTGTTAAAAACGCGTCGATAATTTAAAAGTTTTCTGTAAGTCTGTGACTGTTCAAATATTGCTACTTTTTGTCTTAAGACCCAGAATAATTCATAAACGGTTAAATTTAGCACGATAAAAGTTAAAAAAAAAAACAAAATATTTGGAAATTAAGTAGTTCCTTAAACACATATCGCGCAGGCTGTATTTTCTAGCTAAATGTCAATATACATTCGTTTTATCTTAAAACAACCACTATAATTAAATTAAAAATACTGAAACAAAAAATTTCAAATTAAATAAATAACCTAAAATGAATACAAAAACCCAGTACCAGCCAAAAATATCAAAAATTCATCCTGCAAATTCTAAATTATAGGGCAAAAATATCAAAAACTTGGACCAAAAAACTCTAAAATATCGGCCAAAAATTCGCTCCTAAAAATTAACAATTCATTTAAATCTAAAGTAAAGACCAATAAAATTCGCTCATTAAAATTAATAATCAAGGTAACAGCACTAAACACATTGGCAAAAAATTGAAAACTTGGCAAAAATAAAAAAGCAGTCAAAAAATAAAGAAAATTTTGGTTTAGGTGCCAAAAACATCTAAAATATAGGCCAAAAAAATCAAAAACCCTGGTCTAAAAAATAAAAATGCAGACAAAATTGAAAATTCAGCTCCAGAAATAACTCTTTACCTCAAAGTAAATTGCCAAAACTCTAAACTCAAAAATAATTTACAAAATTTACCCATAAAAACAATAATTCGTGTTAAAACATCCAAAATGAAGGGCAAAAAATCAAAAATTTGGTCAAAAAAACTCGAAAATAACAGCTAAAAGTTCTCACACAAAAATCAACAATTCAGGTAAAAAATCTGAAGTATAGACCAATCGAAAATTCGCTCGTTAAAATTAATAATCAAGGTTAAAAAAAAACTAAGAATGTAAGCAATAAATAGAAAATTTATACAAAAAATCGTGAACTCTCGGCAAAAATAAAAAATGCAGTCCAGAAAAAAACGAAAATTTTATATTCGAAAATTTTGGTTTATGGGCCAAAAACTCTAAAATTTGGAACAAAGAAATAAAAAACACAGACTAAACATCTAAAATATAGGCAAACAATTAAATATCCTGGTGTAAAAAATAAAAATGCAGACTAAAAAATTGAAAATTCAAGCAAAAGAAAAATAATTTGCCATTTTCATCCCCAAAAATAACGTTATGCCAAAATAAATTGCCAAACTTTTAAACTCGGAAGTAATTAAAAAAATTCGCCAATAAAAACAATAATTCAGGCAACAATCAAAAACTCGAAAATACCCCCAAAACAAAACAAAATCGCCCATAAAAATCAACAATTCATGTTAAAAATTTAAAGTGTAGACCAATCGAAAATTCGCTCGTTAAAATTAATAATTAAGATAAAAAAAACAAAAAAAAAGAAATATGAAAAATGTAGACTTAAAAACCGAAAATTTCAACAAACTATTAAAAAAATGGCCAAAATCAAAAACTCTAAAAATTACAGCAAAGAAATCAAACATGCAGACCAAACATCTAAAATAAAACAAAAAAAATAAAATTCCTAGTCTAAAAAATAAAAATATGCAGACCAAAAAATTGAAAAATCAAGCTAAAGAAAAATAATTTGCCATTTTTAGTCCCAAAAAGAACTCTCGCTCAAAATAAATTGCTAACCAGAAACGCGAAAATGTTTAAAAAAAAGGTAAAGGACAAAAAATCAAAATCTCGAAAATACCGACAAAAAATCGCGCATAAAAATGAATAATTCAGGTTGAAATATAAGGCAAAAATTCAAATTTTGGGCCTAAAAATGTAAAATGCTGACACAAAAATCGAAAATTTTAACAATCAAATCGAAAATTTAGACCAAAATGAAGAAAAATTAGTTCAAAAGATCAGAAATTTATACCAAAAAAAGAAAAACGAAACTGCAGGTCAAAAATTTAAACTATAGGTCAAAAAAGTCAAAATCCAGGCCTAACGATATAAAAAATCAAACAAAAAGATTGAATATTTAATATAATAATAATAATTTGATTACGAGTGTTGTCAGTAGTAATTTCTAATTTTCCCGAAATATTTAATAAAAATTCCCCGAAATTACGCCGCTGTCCCTCTCCAAAATAATAAAATTTGAAAATAAAACGTAAATACAGTGGATTTATTGAAAACCTATATACAAAATTAAAGCAGTATAAATATAAAATTTGTTATTCATCTTCATCCGCAATATTTTCATATTCTTTTCGGCATACAGCATCTGATTTGGGGGTCATAAAATTATGAAAACGGCAATAATAGAATCCCTTGGACAACTTCCATAAATCATGTCACAGGTTTTTCCTCGTCGATGAGGAATATTATTCACTTCTTTATGGTTGTGCACTATTGGTAATGATGATTTCTAGCAAATGTAATAACATGTTCATTAATTTCCCCAAAAATACCCCTCGTATAAAATACCCACTCCAAAAAATACTCCATTGATTGAAGTTCCCCAAAATACAGCCCAAAACAATAGGGTCACCTGGAACAGGGAAGCACGAGGATTTGAGGATCAAGGCAGTTAGCTGAGGAAAATGAGAAAAACTACACAATTTCCTTACGTCTGTAATTCTACATTAACTTTCAAATAAAGTTCCTGTTCTACAAGAGTTTCCACTGAGAAATTTTATTATTATTATTTAAGCCAGCGGTAAACATGTAAAAAGACCTGTGCGAAATCTAAAAAATAAAACATCAAAATAGTGCGGCACAACCTTTTGTTAAAATAGCATGGAATGACCCATTTCCATTATATTTTCTACGATTGTTTTAAAATCATATCGGGTGTGTATAAATTGGCAGATATTCTACAAGTGACGATATTCTTCCAATAATTCTAAGCAGCTTATCTTGATTCTAAAATGTTGTACCATGCTTCCTGAGCCTTCACGAGGTCCTCAAAGTTTGAACATCAGTCGTTAAATATGCGTTATTATTCTATATTAATTTACAGAAAACTCTGCAATTTCGATAGTATTGCTAGTTTGAAAATTATTTGTCAGTGTGTGCTATCTGTATATCTCAAATGTGCATTTTTAACACTTCTTAATTAGCTTGTTTTCATTAAAAGTAGAGCCGGCAATGCCGACGCCCGCTTATGTCACTTTTGACACAACGAATTCATTCAAACTTGCTTGTTCCAATTATGTGTCAATTCTGCTTTCCTTGTTATTATCGGTTTGTATTAGTTCCCGCGTGTCAAAATACACTTCTCTCGACACTATTTACTCTTAATCTGTTTTACCTTGCAAATACATCTCTAAATAAACCCCGCTCTATCATTATTACTATTCTACTCTGTCCCAACTCACATAATTCATCATGAGGTTATTAAAAAAAAGGACAGCTCGTGAATGCTGTGTTGCCAAATGTACATTTTTTTAATGGCTTCTGACAACATTTTTGCATCGACATTTTCGATTCAGAATTTAAGGAAGAATATCGCCACGTGATTATCCGCCATAAAACACACCCGATATACCAAAAATGCCTCCAAAATTAAATAAATGACCGGAAATATAAAGCGTACGGCTAGGGTCGGTCAAGGGCTCGTCAAGGCCGCATCTCGCGCGTTATGAAAGCCCCCCGTGACAGGTTGGTTGACGGGAGTTCGGATTGAGGAATTCCGGATCATTTGAAACATTGCCTTAGACACAGTAGGTCATTAAGCCATAACGGATTTTTATATCTATGCCCCCGCCTGGATTCGAAAGCAGGACCCCGTATTATTTTTTGGTGGGTTATCAGTCTGGCTAGTTGACTGTTATTAATAGTGATTTAATCCGTTTAGCTTAAATCAAGCAGGTGTTTTAAAGAAATAATAGCGGATTTAATGCTTTAAGGTATAAAACACTATTTGATGAGTGACTTCAAGATGTTGTTATTTTTCTAATGAAAATTAGATGGACAATGATAGTCCTTTCAGAAATATTCAATGAATACAAGAGATACAAATTATTTAATTTGATCAAATCTGTTTATCTATCGTACACTTACATAAACTATTTCAATGCTCATGTTTGTTTATTTTTTTTTGTAATTTTGAATTGTATTCTTTTTAAAATTATAATTAAACATCCGTATTTTATATATTTTAATGGAACTAGATTTCTCACTTCCTTTCGATTTTCGACTTTTTACTGTTTCGAAATTGGATTATTCAGCGTGACGGAAGGAAAACAAAGACGTTTGTGGAACCCGTAGTTATTCAATTGTTTGTCTATGAAGTGGTAATTAGTGAAAGCTACTTAACACGTATTACGACAATTGCTAAGAACGAATGTGTATTAATGATAACATCAATGCGAAACAATGCGATATGAAAATGTTATTGTTTGCTATTGCACTCCACGGCATTAATTATAACACGAAAAACAATGGGAATTGAAACAGCGAATTTCTTTTTAGGATTATATGATTTCGAGTAACGTTGTTGGAATAAATTGAAGAATGCAATTTGGGATGTTGGTTTTGAAGAAATAGTTCACGTACAATATTAATATTGGGATATATCAGCGTTTCCCAAACTTTTTTGACCGCTGCCCGGTACGAGGTTTTAAAATTTTTCGCGACCCATCTTATGAAAAAAAAAATATTTATTTACAAAACACATTTTATTTTTTACACAAAAAAATTGCAAAGCAATTATACCGGGTGTTTCAATCGGATTGACATATAACAAAATACGTCTAATTTTTTTTTGAGCTCTATCATGTGGTGTGAAATTTAAAACACCACCCCTCTCCCCTCATTTGATGCGAGAAATAAATATAATTCAATCAATCTTTTTGCCTAATATAGCGCCATCTGTCGCTCATCGAAAAATCTTTTGCGGATAAAAACCTAATATTTTTTAGCATAGAATCCAAATCTGCAATAGAAAATAGGGGTTCCCATTTAGGATTTAAAAGTTACCCCCCTTCCCGACCCAGGGGGTTCACCAGGAGGTTCACATTTCACACCACATGATAGAGCTGAAAAAATGTTTTTGGACATATTTTTTTTATCTCAATCCGATTCGTATTTCAGGAGATATTTGGGGTGTACGGGTGGTCTGAAACACCCTATGAAGCAAACCTGTTTTACATATTTTGTCCTTAGTGCGAAGGATGATGTTTGTCATCACATAACGAAATAAAACTCTAGTAAATGGCGAAAAAGTCGCTAGAAATTGGCTATTTTATTTATTTGGTTTTGCTGCAAAATATTCAGCAAAAATATACTGGTTTGAATGAAAAATGCAACACCAAGAAGTTATGATCAGATTTTAATGAAAATTTCACAGAAGTTGTGTTTGAATGTCTCAAGTAAACGATCAAAATTTCAGTTGAAAAACTTACTTACACAAGCATTTTTTTTAATAATGAGTCGGCCCTCCGTTATTTCTAATGCACTCATTCACGCGGTTCGGCATGCTTTGAATGAGGTGATCAATATCTTCTTGGGGTAGCTCATCCCAAGTCTGGGGCACGGGGTAAATTTCCTAGTCTGACGCCTATCATATCCCAAACATGTTCGATGGGCGAAAGGTCTGATGAACGAGAAGGCCATGGAAGCACTACAACGTTAGCTTCTTCTAAACACTCTATTGTTACCCTTGCTGTATGTGGGCGAGCATTATCTTGCTGAAAGATAGGGTTTTGCAACCCTTGTAAGTACGGCAGTGCAACGGGCTCTAGAATAGTCTGTACGTAGCGCCAAACATTTAGGGTGCCAGGAATAAAAACTAGAGGGGACCTACCACCATACGTGATGGCACCCCAAATCACCCCAATGCATGAGAGCAGTATGCCGAGGAAGCGCGAAGTCCATATTTCTGCGTTCCCCGCGGAAACGTCTGACACGTCTACGTCCATCGTTGGCCCACAAACAAAATCTGGATTCGTCAGTGAACACAATTTGTTGCCATTCTTGTCTCCAATTCACCCGTTCTCTACACCATTCCAACCTAGAAGCTCTATGACGTGGAGTCAGGAGAAGGCAACAAAAAGGACGATAACTACGCATTCCAAAACTCCGTATTCGATGATATATCGATGCCATTGAGATTCTAACATTTAATGTATCCCTCCAAGTGTTTCCAATGGCCCGCGTAGTGGATAATCTTTCTCTTATCGCCAAAAGTCTCAATCTGCGTTCTTCGCGGTCTGTCCTTCTTCGCTGTGGTCCAGATCCTCTCCGACGTCCATGAAAACCTTCCTCAGACCATCTTCGCCAGCACCTCATTACTGTGGTTGCGTCACGTTCCATTCTATTGGCAATTTCTCTAAACGAAAAACCACCCTCTCTCATGCCAATAATACAACCTCGCTCGAAATCACTTAGCTGTACAAAATTTTGACGGTTATGAACTCTGGGCATTTTAAATGATGTTCTTCGCACTATTATCACGAGAAAACTAATCCAAATTGTTCCATGTTTATAAAAACACCATTTGATATTGCTATTTTTCGTATATAAAATCATCCCAAAAAGAGATTTGACGAAGGAGTTTTTTATTGAAATTTTAATGAGTTACTTTTTATACCGAAAGCCATCAATTGTAGAAAAATTAAATAAATTTTGGCTGTTTTTCTTGGTGTTGCATTTTTCATTCAAACTAGTATATTATTAAGTTGATCAGTGGCGGTTATGCACAACATGAAAACCATGTCTAACAAGTGACGATGTATGAATTGTATAAAAGGTAATGTCAAAATAGAAGAATATATTTTTAGTTCTTTTGATGAAGCTGATACCACAGATAAAGGTTTATTTAATTACTCAATGAATTCTTGCCAGAATTTAGCCTTGATGGAAAAATATACATGGACAAGGCTATAATAATGAAGCCAACATGAAGGGCTTGTAGGAAGAAAATGTTAACAGTTAATTCCAGAGCAACATTTGTGCCGTGTTTCTAGATGTAAATCTTCTTCATCATAGTTTGCATGGGTTTCAATAAAATGTATGTAATGTTTCAAAAGATTTAAAATTTCCTTTTGAAAGTCATTGTTTCCACTTTTAATTATTGCAGCGTATTTTTCCGATACTTTGAAAACAATCTTTACATTTTTTTTTAGCGCCCCGGCAAAATTTTTCTGCGACGATACCGGGTCGCGACCCATACTTTGGGAAACGCTGGGATGTATTAAAACTTGTGTCTTTGCACAGATCTGAATAAATACTAAACATTTTTCTTCCAGAAAATATGTACAGCAGAGCGTCGATGATCCGGATTAATTATGACTGGACCCTGTCCGGATTATCATAATGTCCGGATTTTCGAAAAGAACCAAAACGTTCATAACAAGAAGAAAACTAGCTAAAACCGTTAACAATTTATTTTTTCGCGGATTGATATCAAAGATTTTTCGGACTGATTTTAGGCTGTGAAATCTCACTTTTGCGGACTAGGCTTTAAAAATGCTTATTTGTGTCTAGGCTGCAAAAGCCTATCAGGTAAGACTTCACGGCCAATCAGGTGTGACACCGCGTGTGTTTTCCCCGACCTACATGCGAGTTCCTAACTTATTCATGCACAAAAATCGAGTCGCCGAACGGTGGCGAAATTTGTTTGCCGTGACCGGCTCCTAGTGGCCCGGCATTTGACGTTTAAACGTCATCAACCGGCGCACTTATTTCCTGGCAGGTAAAACGAGAGACTTTCCTTTAGATGTTGCCTGTGAAAGAATCCCAATAACGGGTTCTGCGAAGTATTAACAAACCCGCGTAAGTTTTCACCTAGCACCGTCTGTTAGCCTAACTTTCCCACGTAATTGAACCCGAGTAGCAATCGGAAAAATGATCTAAAAGGATTTGGAGGTTACGTATTCTGTAAGTTTTATTTTAATTTAACCATTGAACAATAATAATATGAACAATATGACTTCAATATTTTTAATCGTAAATAAATGTGTGTGATACCAACATAGTGTATTTTATTGAAAAGTTTCTGAATTCCTGAATCAAAATGTATCGCAAAGTAACGGCTTCTACCATCAACCATATCAGTAAAGAAATGTATTGAGTTTTACTCGAAATAATTATACGGTTCGTCCGATTTAAATATTCATTGCACCTCACTTACGAAATCATGACCATTATGATTATAAATGATTACACCACAAACACCGTCAAAATGCGGACACCACAATGTCCATTATAAATGTCATTTTTTGTTTTAGTTGGGTACCTACAAAATTTTTACAAAGCTACCTGCGATTAGTGATGAGATAAACGGTTATTTTTCAGTAACGGTTATAACAGTTACTGTTACTACAAAGTAACTAGTAGTAGTTTAAACGGTTATTTAGTAACCGTTATTTAAAGTAACCTCAGAGAACTTGATGTATATTGTTTTTATATATTTTAAAGTTAAATAAAATAAGAAAATTGTAACTAAGAAATATTTGTATTATCTAAGTAACAAATTTGACAATGTTATTAAAAAAAAGAAGCGTATCCTCCTTTAAACGAGATCTTCGCTCTGACAATAATTGGCCCGCTTTGGAAAAGAGTCGTTCGCATGGAACTGACGAACCCAAAATACACAATTTATCTCTTGCCAAACGTGATAGATGGGAAAATGTTTGGAAATTTTCTCTCCGCCATTTTATTGGATCCTCGGTGGTAAAATATCATCATCGATATACCGGGTGACCCAGGGATCTGTAAAAGCCCCATAACTTATTTGCTATTTGAGATATCGACTTCTAGATTTCTTGAACTGGTACCGACACTTATCCTGCATATTTTAAAAATAAGTATGTTTTTGTACAGGGTGTCCCAATATACATAACAGAACAAAGTTATGTTTTTTTAAATGGAACACCCTATATTTTATACTTTATTTTCAACCCTCTTGAGAAGCTGATAAAAATAGTATAAGAGAGTATGGGTCTATTATGGACGATTGGTTAGTTATGGGCAAATTTGTGGCAAAAACATGTACACATTGAAAACATTGCAGAAGCGTTCCTAGCAAAGATAGCATCATTATTTATACACTAAAAAAATTCCCACATCATAAAGACTAATACACATCGGCTTTGGTTCTCTTTTATTCATAGTGCTATGCAGGGTGTCAACATACGCAAAACAATGGAAAACTATTTTTTTTCAAATCGAACACCCTATATAAATTGCCACCAATCTATGGCATTTTTAATAAGCTTTCCAATGATATACAGTTTGTATAACAAAATATTAGGGATTCTTGAGATTTATCAATAAAAACATATTTCTTTTGTCACCTTCTGCTGATTTGTGGATTTTCAGCCAAAACTATGAATTTTCAGGAAAAATTATAAGAGACCAAAGTTGTAGAGCGAAAAATTTCCGATCGACATAGGTGTTTCAACTTTTAAGATAATGCGTACATTGCCCGCCATTGCGCGCAAAATCGTGACCGTATATGCATTTTAGCGTTTTCCTTTCAAATTTTGTATTAACAAATTGCACTATACTTTATTTTCCGCACCCTCTAGCGGAAAAACGAGAAATTATAGGGAAATTAAAATGGCCCATATCGATTGAAAATGTTCCGCTCTACAACTCTTAATAGAAGCAATTTTTGCCAAAAATGCATAGTTTTCCCTTAAAATGCAAATTAAAAATGTATATATCAATTTTTGCGTTTTTCAATGGTTTTTTGCATTTTTAGCGAAAACTATGCATTTTGGGTGAAAATTTCTTCTTTTAAGAGTTGTAGAGCGGAATATTTTCAATCGATGTAGGTCATTTAAATAATTCTATAATTACCCGTTTTTCTGCTAGAGGACGTGGAAAATAAAGTATAGTGCAATTAATTAACAAAAAATTTGAGAAAAACGCTAAAATGCATATACGGCCACGATTTTGCGCACTCTGGCGGGCAATGCACGCATTACTGGAAAAGTCAAAACACCTATATCGATCGAAAATTTTCCGCTTTACAACTTTGGTCTCTTATTATTTTTTCAGAAAATGCATAGTTTTGGCTGAAAATCCAAAAATGAGCAGGAGGTGACAAAAGAAAAAGGTTTTTAAGGATAAATCTCAAGAATCCTTAATATTTCATTACAAAAATTGTACATCATTGGAAAGCTTATTAAAAATTCCATGCATTGGTGGCAAGATATATAGGGTGTTCCATTTGAAAAAAAATAGTTATCCATTATTTTGCGTATGTTGACACGCTGTATAGCAGTATGAACAAAAAAGAACCAAAGCCGATTTGTATTATTCTTCATGATGTGGAAAATTCTTTAGTGTATAGAAAACGACGCTAGCATTGCTAGGAGCGCTTCTGCAACTTTTTCAATGTGTCCTTGTTTTTGCCACAAATTTGCCCATAACTAACCAACCGTCCATAATAGACCCATACTATCTCATACTATTTTTATCAGCTTCTCAAGAGGGTTGAAAATAAAGTATAAAATATAGGGTGTTCCATTTAAAAAAACATAACTTTGTTCTGTTATGTATATTAGAACACCCTGTACAAAAACATACATATTTTTAAAATATGTAGAATAAATGTGGGTATCAGTTCAAGAAAACTAGAAGTCGATATCTCAAATAGCAAATAAGTTATGGGGCTTTTACAGATCCCTGGGTCACCCCGTATCTCTGAATCCCTATATGAGCTCGCAATTTTAGGGTACCTCTTGGTTTTGTGCAAGCTAGCATCTTATTATCGGCGGTGGTTCAACGATCGCTGAATAAATGGATTACTCTCTCAATGAAACTGGCTTCTGTGACCGGGCGTAATGTGAAATTTTCCAAAACGTAAATAATGTCAGTACCATTATAAAATGTAAACGAATCACCCCGAGATGGCATATGCGTTCTGATTCCGAGACAGAACGTCTGACGCACTATTATTTTAACGTATTCATATCATTAAATCACGACCGCGCCGTGTTTACATTTCAGTAATCGTGTTATTGAAGCAACGGTTCCGATGCGTCATATGTTATTTTCTACTCGTTATTTTCTAAAAGAGTTAATATTAAGAAGTTATTCGTTATTGAATCGGTTATAAGTTACTAAGTAGTGATTCGTTATTGAAACAGTTATACGTTACTAAGAAGTGATTCGTTATTGTATCGGTTATAAGTTACTAAAAAGTTATATGATATTAAGAAGTGATTAATTATTGCATCAGTTATAAGTTACTAAGAAGTGATTCATTATTGAATCGTTCTCCTTTTATAATATAAATAATAAGCCTAATTATAAAGAAAAAATACAAAATACTTTAGGATGATTTTATATAATTTAAAAATGCAGTATTAACAACTAGCAATAAAAAGGCAAAAAAATCCTTAAAATAAGTAACAATACATTTATATAAGAAATGACTTAATAATGAAATAATAAAGAAATTCATTGTTATTACTACAGAATATATCATTATTGTACTTCTGGTCTTTTTATCATCATAAGCAAAGGTGAAAATGAATGGCGGCCCGTGCGAACTGTGTTGTAATTAAATGTTGATTTATTTCTACTGGTTCAACTTAAACATTATATTGTAATATTAATCATGTTTAACAGTTTTCTATTACCCGTATGATGATGTTTAAGTTAGCTAGTTAACATAATGAAATTATAAAATAACCGTTGAGTAAAATCACCGTTAGTGGGATTTTTCAATAACGGTTACTGTTATTATTTCACAGTAACGGTTACAAAGTATCAGTTAGTGAAAATAACGCTCATCACTACCTGCGATATGTTGATAGAATTAAATATATTGAAAATTATCGCATTGCAAGTTATTATTAATTTCTCCGAAACAATCCATGAAAGAATTAGGTGTTTAACTCGGCAATAACGCAGATTTCCTGACTTGGCTGGATTTATAGCCTCGCTGTAACTATTAGTGGTTAAATAATTGGAGCAGATAACTGAAACCATTCATTAATATGATCTTAAGATGTATTTTAATGAGAGAATATGTAATGTACAATACAAATGTATTCACTTAAACTTTTTTTTTCACTAAAATTGAATCCGGAGTATCGATGGACCGTATTTTTGACGCTCTACTGTAATACAAAATCGAACGTAATAAAATGGATAAGTGACATCGGCATTTACATGTGACTGTCTATGGTTACACTTCTTTTAAATCATTTTAATAACAAAAACGACTACAGCAAATGTTCAAAATGAGTTCCTCTACTTTTAATAAAGAGAACCACTCGTCACTTCATCTTCTAATCTTGCGCCATTTCGAAAGAAATTTTCCAGAAGGGAAACTATGGGTTCTTTATTATACATTTTATAAAAGTGATTAATATAACGAGAATATTATGCAATAAAAAGGTGGCGAGCGTCTAGTCGCCTAAAAAAACGTCCGAGATTATTTTAAATCGCAAATATTCGAGTTATATTCAAAGCTTTATCGTATCATCTACGGTGCCAATGCTATGTAAATAAAATAAATAATGTCTGACATGAAAATAATAACCCCAAAGTGTGCACGTTCTTATTAATAGTCTTTGATACGTAACTAAGGTCCATTGATGATATATACGAAACAATAGTTTGTTGATTCGTAACTAACGTATTATGAGTAACTAATGCATTATGAAATAATGGTACTGTTATGATCCTAATAACTGTCAATAAATGTTTAGCATAAAATGAACATAATAAAGGTTGATACGTTAAAAACAATAATCTCATGGCCTTCTCTGGGATAAATGGAATTCGATCATTTGGTATTTGTTTCATTAATTTTTTTGTTTCCAACTAGTCTTTGTTAGATTTATAAATCGGTTATATATTCAAACATTCAGGCTAGATTCAGGTTTTATTTTAGTATATTAGAAAACAAGTTTCATAAGAGCACGAGTTCAAGTTTGGTAAATGATAAGCGATAGATTACTATCAATTATAATAATTTTTGTTGCTACTCCATCTAATCAAATAGCTACGTCATTTTTAGAATGGTGACTCATTTGATAATTATGTTCTAGATCCGCTCTTTGATCGTCTTGGAAGAGTCCCCTGATGTTTTGCTCCCACACTGTGAGAGCAAAACGCCTTCAATCTACTCTCTTCTTATCATGTGTAAGTATTGTAGAAGATTTATTTTTGAATATTTTACTAGTAATGATCTTTTCGTTCATCATGAGTTTGTTGTTTTCATTAAATTTTTGCTGTAGCCAATATATAGGTTTCCCTTACTCTGCGATATTTGTTAAAATGTAGGTTTTCAAGACGTCTTCTGTTACCTACAAGTTAAAAAAATTTCATGTTCTCTAGAGGTATCTTTGATATCGTATCTACACTGTTTACGATTGATTCTAAATATTTTTAAAGTTTATCAACATTTGATTCTAAAGTTGTTTTTTGTAGTCTCATAAGTATGTAACTCAATTTTCAATACCTTAGTTGAAGCTTCTGCAAGCATGATAACTTTAATTTGTAAGAAGCCAAGGGAAGGATGTTGCCTGATAGTACATTAACTTCTGAAAATATGGTATTTTTTTAAATGAATATATTAAAAGCTAAAATTGTTTCTGGCGTTACAAATTCGTTACTCTAGAAATAAGACACAACAGAATGTGTAATGGCTTTCGTTAGTCTTTGTCTCCTTGGGTGTATTTGTGTGTGAGAGCTTACTTTAAATTGTCATCCTCTTAACTCTGGAGCGTTATGCCACAATAGCTTATCGTTTATTTTACAAAAATTACATATTTTTAAACCAAAAATGTGACCTTATGAAGAAACGTAGCCCTTCTTACCTGGATTTAATACATAAAAATCCTCTATCGTATTGCACAACTGGTTAACACGAATGGCAAATTAGTATCACTTTTACGCGTGAAAGTAAAAGTTCAAAACCGATTTTAACGACGTGTATTAAAATCACGAATTTGCTTCCGCGGCAGACATTCCGCCTCGGCACCGGCGAAGTAAAGAAACTGCTAAAACCAAGCGTTCGGTCTCCAGTCCGTGTCACTTGACGTCACCCAAGCGTGGTTTTAATTTAACGACACACTATCAGCCGAAACTACATTAGCCTACGGATATTGTTCATACTTTAACAGAATATGTCTGAATGTTATGTAATTAATCTTTCTTGACTACAAATTTTCGTTTGTCGATAGGAGATTGGGATTACGATTTTTTTAACTGTATAAAATTAATTCCCCATTACTCTATTTTTGACCCCTTTATCCCGGCCGAAATGTAGATATTAATAGACTGAAATTATAATGTTTTAATTAATTCATCCTTCATGACTAGTTATGACCCTCTTATCCTGGTCAAAATTTTGGCATCAACAGATTGAGTTTTTGAAGTTTTAATTAACCGTATAAAAATGTATATTTCCTGTTTAATAAAAAAACAATAAAGAAGTAGATGTGTGTTTCTAGATAATGGTGACAATAATTTATGACAATAGACGTACCAGATGACAATCATTTACGACCGGAGAAGAATAAGTTTTCTGCACGGAATCGAGACACACAACCGGCGAGTGAAAGCGTTTATAATTGTATAATCGTTGGAAAAGAAACGGGTTAACGCGTTCACATGGATTAATCGCATTCTCTCGTTGCCTTTGTCTTCGTCTCGGAAGATTCGAGAAAGAGCGCCGTCTTTCGAGACACATCATGACGATGATGACTTTCTGCGAGTTGCTTTCAAATCTTAACGAAATTCGTTTTTGTTACCAGATCGTAAATTGTAATATCTACAAATGCTGACAAATTGCAAGCCTGTTTCAAATTATTAGTCCTCATCGATGCAGTAATAATAAGATTATTGTCTGAACCAGCGATTTTTAACAGTGTTTCGTCATCAATCAATGTTTAAACAAATTGTCTTTTAATATTATTTTACCTACTCTTACTTTGTAATTGATACATTTCACTGCACCACTTGTTTCTTCAAGTTGTGGAAGATATTCACTAAGTGAGGTATGATCGCGTTACAAACATTCCGAGTTGCTTCAATGAAGTCTTCTATTGTGTGAGGACGATTTTTAAAAACGTATTTTCAAGATATAGAAACATTAAATAATTTAGGATTGTCAAGTCCAGCGACCATGGTGGCAAAGAGATTTTGCCATAGTCAATATTTATATTTCATATTTCAATATTCATATTTCATATTCATATTCACGCAATAATTAAGATTTTAGTGACTCCTGGTAGGCCGTAAAGTATCACTTTTACGGATTAGATGCTTAATAATGCCTAAGCTGTAAAAGTAATGAGCCAATCAGATGAGACTTCACGGCTTACGTAATTTTTAGCCAATCAGATAAGACGCCGCTCCGACCAATAGAAGCCGCCCAGATGTTTATTTGGCATTTCAATGTTTTATCGCTTAACCCTTTCGCTGCTGTAGACGCATATTTACGTTCTGGTTTCGCGTCAACATGTTTCTTCATTTTTCGCGAAGAGTCACTTTATAGTTCTTTGACTTTCCACAAACAATAAGCATACTGTTAGCATATATATACGTTTTCTTACTCTAATAGATACCGTTGCTGTTAACATACTATACATAACGTTCCTGGCCAATCTAACGCCGCACCACAGATATGGAGCGTATTTCTAACGCCCGCACCACCGCCGCACACAGGTCGAAATGCTGAATCTAGCTGAACATTTCGCTATAAAGCGTCTTAGTCTAAGTAAAATTGTTCGTAGTCAAAGAAAATAGTTTATTATAAATATATGTTATTCAATATTAAATAATTCTTTCCTTCTACCCTCTAGCATCCCCCATTTAATTTTTATTTTAGCCGAAAAATTGTTCAAACAAATCTAGAAGATAATTTCACCATTAGCATTTTTGTAAATAGTAACTGAAATATAAACACTTGGAAAAAATTGGAAACTTAAAATTTTAGAAAACAAAAATTATATTACATCATGTTTTTTTTAATTATAAAATTATTCACAATTCTTCCAGATTGTCGAAGACTGAACCGCGTGGCAAATGCTAGTTCCTCCTGGGAGT
This sequence comes from Ocypus olens, assembly GCA_910593695.2. Lineage (NCBI taxonomy): Eukaryota > Metazoa > Arthropoda > Insecta > Coleoptera > Staphylinidae > Ocypus > Ocypus olens. Next base: position 39,312,674 of record OU343047.1, read on the forward strand.
AATTTTCCACCAGTGGCTTAATTTTCCGTTTTTTTTTGAGACATCCGTCAATTTAGTAAAAGATTTATACGGACCTCTGGATTTACCATTAGAAGATCCAGGTTGGGGTTCATTTGGTAAACTCTCAGTAGAGAATACTTCGATTTCGTTTAGCCACTTTGAATATTTATTTTCAAAACTTGAAAATGCTCTATTAGTTTGCCATTTCATTGTCAATTTTGACGTAAAATGTGTTATTTTTTGTTTCAACGAATGTAAATGTTCAGTGTCCGATTCAATATCAATCTTCATAATGTCCATCACAAAGAAAGAAACTGCTTTATTTTTTTCTTCTTGCGTTTGGTGAGCGCGCCAAATATCGAATAATGTTCTCCGGGAAACGGTTACGCTGCCTAAAAAAATCACTGCTTGCAAACGGGCAAAAACAAGCATGTAATATTACTTGTACATTAAACTAATTAGTTAATATGTATACCAAAAAAAAATAATTGCGGATATCGGCGGATATAATAAACTTTAACCTTTTTAAAATATAATGTTGTAAAATATTACAGTAGGATTCTCTACTAAATTTAAATCATTGTATCTATGTGTTGACTAAATTTAAACAAAAAATAATTAAAACTATGTTGTAGATAGATACCAGTAGAATATATATCCATCGTTAATTTAAATTTTGCACTAAACACAAATGTAAAAAAAAAATGTTAAATGTACACGTTCGGAGCGCGTGTAATTCACAACTAAACGACGTAAACGAAGCGTGCACTTTAGGTACCGATAACTACTGGGAAAAGGGTCGGAGGGTTTTATGTCTTTACCTGCGTACCCTCTGGACATTGTACTACTCATATTTAAAGAAAAAAATGGATTTCTAAACAGTTGATTTTCGGCGAAATGTTCAGCTAGATTTAACGTTTCGTCCACTGTGCGCCGCAGCGAAAGGGTTAATTGAGAGTTGCCTTCGAATTTCCCGTGCCAAAAAGTCTATCCAAAAACAAGTTCCCAGAAGTTTAATTAAAACCAAGTATGTTTTCCCAGACCTCCATGCGAGGCCTTAACTTATCCATGCACAAAAATAGGGCCGCATAAGTTGGCGAAATTCCCTCGTGACCGGCTCCTATTGGCCCGGCAGTTGACGTTTCAATTTCTTTTCGCTTGGTTCAGACCATATACCTATTAGTATATACCGCGTACTGTGTATACAACGCTTATGCATTAGTGAAGACAATAAGAAGGAGAAAACGCGGAAAAAAACACTGGGCTCGCTTCCTCGGCGCGACGATTCCGAGCAATATGGCGTCTATGTTACGAATAGCTGATCGTTTAAACGCCGTCGACCGGCGTATTTATTTCGTGGCACAGTAAAACGAGAGACTTTCCTTTTGATGTTCCCTGTATTATGTAAGTTTTATTTTAATTTTATCATTGACTTTCTAGTCACAATAATAATAACAACCCTCCATTTACCCAGATTGGCTATGCTATACATTTGTGTTCATGGATATAATGATTTTACATTTCGTAAAGACGTGTATCGAAGAGTTTTACTCGAAATAATTATAAGGCCCGTCAGATTTAAATATTCATTATTTCTCACTTACGAAATCATAATAATTGTAATTATAAATGATTACACAAAATTAAATGGCGACGTGCCAAACCGAAACACCGGCTCCGTCACATTGCAAAGTTTAAAGCGGAAATAGGATTGGAAAGGAGATAATAGTGTAGAAAAGAAGACGAAAAAGGCAGACAAACAGCACCGAATAAGGTCAGTAGTAGTAACAAATAAAGCTAGAGAACAAAGCAGAAAACAACGATTGATGTTAGATAGGAGGAAAGAAATACAATTCGTCATCCGAGGGAACGACCCGGAGCGATAAGCCGGATAACGAGAAAGAACGAGGCCGCAATAACTGAAACCAAATTAAAACAAACGCGCGGGGAAAATAAACGTGACAAAAATTGAACTTCCCGAGTGAATAAAGATATGGAAAGAGGTAGAGAGAACGAATATAGAATAGAGGTGGAATAAGGACAAAGAGAGGTAAGAGACATCCCAAGATACTAAGGTCGCCAGAACAAAGGAAAAATCAAGAAGAAAGAGTTAATAATAATAAAAGCAAGTGGTGGAACAAAAAAGAGTCGGCCGACACGAAAAAAGAAATAGAAGATATGGAGGAAATAAAAGAAGCGTTGAAGAAAATGATGTCAGAGAAGAAAAAAATGCCGAAGAATTAAAGGAAATGAGGCGGGAGATGAAGAAGACAGAAAATAGATGGGAGCTAGAGAAAAAGGACATAGAAAAGAGATACGAGAAATTAGAAAATAGAATAGAAAACATGAAGAAAGATAAGAGAAGAAATAATATCGTGATAAAAGTACACAATACCATATGTATAAAAATTATTTAGATAAGGGGTGGCTTTGTATTTCGGAACGTACGTTGCAGGTTTGATACGTCGCATCACGTCTTCGCCACCTGTTGTTCATATGACATAAAGTCAACAACGTACTGAACTAATCTAAGACCGTGATTTTGTTTATCATGGCCATGCCTTATCTAAATAATTTTTATACATATGGTATAAAGCAAGAGAACATAAAGGCAGGAGTAGAAAAGCTCTGCTGGGAAAATCTACAAATAGAAGTAAAAGTCAGAGCCAGCAAAATGGAAAAAGGCAAAGGAGCAGAGGTGATAATAGCGGACATCGAGTGAAGAGGTAAAAAAGAGGAAATAATTAAAGCCAAGAGCATTAAACCAAGGAACACTAAAATATATATAGACAACGACTTGTCCGAAATGGAGAGAGAACTACAAAGGGAAATTAGAAACGTAGCAAGAGAATAAAGAGGCAGACGGATACACATAAAGGTTACTGGATAATCTGGTCAAGAGTGGAAGATAAAGATAGAGCTAAAGGAGGAGTAGGACTAATAGTGGCAACAGACAGGCTGAAAGATATAATAAAGGAAACACAGGTGAATAAAAGAATACTCACAATGGACATAATGCTAACGAAGGGAGAAATATGGTCAGTAATAACAATATATGGTGAAAACGAAGATGCAAGAAAAGAAGACAAAAACACATTTTATAGACGACGGCACCGACAACATATTTCTTAAGAGACCTATACGGAAGAGTGGGCAAACAAAACATAGCAATAGAAGACCACATGGGGAAAGGAAGACAAACACCAAGGAATAGTAATGGGGTCAGAATAATACAACTTGCATAGAAAATAACCTCATAATTATAGATGCAATATTTATACAAAAATATACGAGAACCCAAATAACGAGGAACCAAAAATAACTAATCGACTACTGCTTAATCAATAAAAATAAACGGAAAACGGTGAAAAAATGTAAAGAAAAAGTAACAAGAAAAGCGGAGATAGGAAGTGACCACTCACTACTCAAAAAGTTCTAGTAAGAAAACAACAAGAAAAAAACCACAAGAGAAGAGAAAGAATCAAGAAGAAAATAAAGACCTACATACTAAAAGAAGAACAACCAACTGAAAGAAATACTAAATAGTTAATTCACAAACGAAAAAGAAAAACAAGTATTAGAAGAAAAATGGATATCATTCAGACTCAGCAAGGAAAAGTTCCGGAACATCAAAGATAGGCAATAAATACAAAAAGGTGTGGTGGTTAGAGCACATAAAAAAATCAAAAAGAAAAAGAAAGATGGATAGAGCATTTGAGCACGAAAAAAGGATAGACTACCAAGAATGCAAGGCCAAGAGAAAAGAAGCAAAAATAGAGTAAGATGAAGAAATAACAGAAGAGACTAAGGAAGCTATCAAGAAAATGAAGAATGTAAAATCACCAGAAATGATTAAAAACATGGGAGAAGTAGGAATAAAAAACTGACAGAATGAATAGATGAAATAATAAAAAAAGGAAAGGTACCCACGGAGTGGAACACAGAAATAATCTTACCGATATACAAGAAAGACATTAAGAGGGAATACGGTAGCTATAGAGGGAACACTACAAGCATACCAAGCAAGGTGATGGCAAGGATACTAGAAAAAAACATAGAAGATACAATAGAAAAAAGCCGATGCGGATTTATAAGAGGGAGAAGCTAACTTTCATTATGAGACAAATAAGTGAAAAAATAATAAGAAAGGACAGAAAGGCATACATATGCTTTGTGGACCTAGAAAAGATAAAAAATGGTGATGTGGCCATCATGTTACTTTCTCCGACTTGATAGTATCATAGCCATTTATATTTACGTTTTCATGGTTTATTTTCAATTGAAATCATATTTTAAATGTACATCGAGCGTTGCGTAAACTCAGATGAAACTGACGTTTAAAACGTCAAAATTATGAAAGATGGAATAATTACTTCATATTTAAAAACTGGGTTTACTCAAAAATTAACGAGATTTCGAAAAAAACTTATTCTTTAGAAGTTGTTCATTTTGGCATTCTCTACAATTATTATTCACATAAATTTGCTGTAACTATTATCGTTTCATAATTATAAACCAAAAATTTTTAAATTTTTTTCTCGAATAGCAATCATTTTATGAAAAATATTTTCAAGCAAAAGATGTTCATTTCTTTGTTGTACTCAATGTTTGTTTAAATGTTTTTGTGATATTTTTCATATTTAAGAAAATATTGGCAAAAAACAAAAAACAGTTAAGGTAAACACCCACAGACACACACACACACACACAGACAATTTGTTTTCCAGAAATTGTTGAAATGTCATCTAGGGACCCCAAAACGGATATTTCCGTAAAAAAAAATTTTGAAAAAAAAACACGATCACAATACTTTCTCGTACTTCGTAACGGAGAAAGTAAAAAAAGAAGATATATGGAGAACGCTAGAAGAAGAAGAATCGGAAAGAAAATAATTAGAACTATATAAGCCATGGTACTGTTTTTAACTGGTATAAATCTCTCAAATAGAAGTCAAAAGGTAGAATTAAAAATGAAAGATGAAAAGGTACAGTCGGATGCCTTGGATATAGTCATGATCGTTCCGCAGGGAAACGTACTTGGCCCTCTCCTTTTTAATATTTTTATAAATGATCTCTATAAGTTGTCATCTCCGAGGTTAAAAATTGTAGGCTATGCTGACGACACCAGTTTATGTATTGTTGGAAATTCATTCGATGATATGATAAGGAATGGGGAACATGCAGTAACTGCAGTTACCCAATGGTTTAAAATAATCATTTATTGCTGAATGAAAATAAAACTAAATATATTCTTTTTAGGAAAAATTAAATGGTTACAATCCCAAGTAATGTTACAATTGGTAATCTAAATATAGAGTTCTCTCAATCTTCCATGTTTTTGGGAATTAGCATTGATGAAAGGCTGAAATGGAACTCCCATATTAAGTATTTGCAAGGAAAATTAGCCAAAGCATGCTTCATGATACGTACCTTAAAACCACACCTTTCATTTGATATATTGAAACTGTCGTATTATGCAAATTTTCAGTCCATAGTCAGATATGGAATCATTCATTGGGGTAGTTCGCCTCACATAAATAAAATTTCCATAATACAAAATAAAATCATTAGGATTATGTTGGGTCAAAAAACTGATACATCTTGTAGGTCATTATTTACTACAAATAATTTTTTAACGGTTACCGGAATTTATATACTGGAGTGCCTTATTTTTATATGGAAACAAAAACACCTTTTTTCAGATAACACTCAAAAACATCTTTACAACACTCGAAATAAAAACAACCTAAACTATCCAATACACAGATACTCACTTACCGAAAAGGGTGTGAATTACACTTGTATTAAATTATTTAACAAACTGCCAGCAAACATAAAAAATGAGCGTTATCTGAAAACATATAAATCAAAAATACACACATTAGTGAAAGATATTGAACCTTACAATTTAAAAGATTTCTTATAATTTAATGTAAATTATAGAAATATGCCTGATGCTTAGAGCATATTCATTTCCTTGTGACGCTAATTCTTTTATTAAGTTTTTATGTATATTTTTTGTATATTCATATTTATATTAGAATAAAGATTACTTATTATTATTATTATTATTAAAACAACAAAAACATCGTAAGAATCAACAAAGAGGAATCGATAGAGTTTACAACAGAAATAGGAGTCAAACAGGGATGCGTTCTAACCCCCTTGCTATTCACATTAGTACTAGATGATGCAATAAAAGCCGCACAAAAATAAGATGAAAACACTCAAAATGGGATTTTGGAAGATGAGGCGGACGGAAGGATCAGAACTACTATTCGCAGACGACATGGTTATAATCGCAGAATTGGAAAAAGATCTACAACAAAATATTAAAATACTGAACAGGGAGCTGACGTGCATGAAGATGAATATTAATATACAAAAGACAAAAATAATGATAATATCAAGGGAGACTAAAACACATAACATCATGGTAATGGGAACAAAAATAGAACAAGTAGAAAACCACAAATACCTGGGGACAATTTTTGAGAGTAATAGCAAGTTAGATATAGAAATGGAAGACAAAGTAGGAGAAACGGGAAACTCTACAATATGATGAAACATTTGTTCGTTGACAAGAAAGAAACACCTAAGGAAATAAATGTAGAAATATTAAAAATAGTGATAAGACCCACCCTAATACATAGCAGTGAAACCTGGACGATGACAGAGCAACACAAAGGGAGAATAATAACTGACGCGGCTTAAGTTTCACCGCTGAGCGTGCTTGCGAGCGAGGCTGTGAATCCAGCCATGTTAGGAAATCTGTTTTATTGCCGTGTTAAACGCATTATTTTTTCTTAGATTGTTTAGAGGAAATGAATAATAACTTGCAATGCGGTGATCTTCAATATATTTAAATCTATCAACATATCGCAGGTAGCTTTGTAAAACTTTCGTAGCTACCTAAGGTAAAAAAAAAATTGACATTTATAATGGACATTGTAGCATCCGCTTTTCGTCGATGTGTGTGGTGTACTCATTTATAAACACAATTATCATGATTTCGTAAGCAACATATAATGAATATTGAAATCTGACGGGCCATGAACACATATGTATTGCTTAGCCAATCTAGATAAATGAGGGTTCATATTGTTATTGTTATTAGAAATTCAATGATAAAATTCAAATAAAACTTAAATAATACAGGGAACATTAGAAGGAAGGTCTCTCCTTTTTCTGTGCCAGGAAATAAGTGCTGGATACTACGGGTTAAGGGGAAGTGGGAGGGGAAAGGGGTCCGGTCACGGTGGACACCTCCTCCTTGACTGCAAATCCAGGGATCTCGTACCTAAGACAGACCGTGGTGAAGAACCACACCCCTCACGAGGTGCCCCTGATTCAAATTAAACACGGCGGATTTTGTCCAGAGAAGGTCGAAGAATCACCCTACCCTTTGTTAGTCACCGGCTCAGGGCAGTTTTCGTACCAATGTTACATTGTTACGCTATGGTTACTCACGTGTTTGTGCCGTGCGTGGAGACCCGTATCGTAGAATGAGAGGAACCTGGTACTTGAGTCACCTCGCTGCACGCACAGCGAAGCTGCCGACACAGTACTCTAGCCAGGATTTCTCCTAAACGGGAGGTTCGTGTTTAATCGGACACGAATTAATCGACTGCGGCGCCTGGTCAGACGATCGGTAAGATGAGACCTCGGGATGGACATGTAGGCAGCCGCAACTGGTTTGCAGATCGGATGTGTCTCTGTCTTGTATGCTCTGCTATTATATCTCCACCAACAACCCTTACGTGATACATCAGTTTGTAGTGTACCGTCCCTTATGTGGCTCTGTGGTAGATGAGGCTTGGTGAGACGAAAACCGTCGTAAATTGCATGGATACCAAAGCCACTGGGTGGAGGTCACCCTTCACCTTTGAAGAGGGCTTACTATCAACCCTCTTAATATTCGAACAGATGCCCCTGTTCCAAAGAACCAGAAACGGATCAGCGGAGTCAAAGCCAAACGCAAAAGGAATACGCGTATCGCAGCGCAGGCTAAGGCCCGTCAACCAGGACCTTCCAAAAACACTCTGAACGCTGAGCTATGGCTGGTTGCCAGCCACTGCGAAACGAATGGAATTGCTCAAAGCGACCACCAAAGCGAAGTCCCCAACACGACAGAAAAAGGGGAAAAAGAGGACAAGATCGGATGATTCTGTGACCTAATCTCCTGGAATCAACCCCAGGAAGAGGGTAGGGAGGATCAACCGACACAAGATCTCTGCAACCAGCTACAAGGAGGCTGCCAACGGACACCTCCAAATAGCCATCATCAATGGCCAAAACCTCCTGGGGAAGCTCACGGAGGGGCAGGTAAATATACTAGATGGGACTCTGACTACCGAACTGAAGAAAGCCAGTGCGGATGGTATCAGTACCACCTTCGACCGCTGGCTGTACTCAGGAGAAATCCTGAAATTAACCTGCGCGGACCAACTATCGCTGGACTGGCTAATATCGACAGTCCATAACCTAGCTCCACTATGGGAAGTAGCCAAACTAACAGTGGTCCATATTGATCGTCTCCCGAGGCTGATAAAAGCAACCTTCTGGCTGCCAGGACAACCTCTGGAGATGAAGCAAACCATCAAGCTCCTGGCGGGTTAAAATAAGGAGCTGACAGTGGATCGGTAGTGCCTTTTCCACACCGAAACAAAACCGGAAAGGAGATTCGTCGTGAGTTCCCGACGAAGAGATCACCCTTCTAAAAGAAGGTAGCAAGAATGGAAAGTGCCAACTCCGGTTAAAGTTCCAACTTGTTACGCTAATCCCAAAGAAGGCAACTCCAAGTAAGACCATCTCAGCATCAACCAAGGTAACTGCCGAGAGCAGTGAAGAAACTCGCCATGAGACCCCTCTCCCCATGAACAGCTTCCAACAATAAATATTGAGTTATCTTTTATCTCTCGATTCTAATAAACTAACACGTAGAATTAGCTCACTATTAACAAGCTAATTGAATTTAAATATAAGAAAGAAAGAATTAAACATAATTCAAATAAACCTGCAGCATTGCAAGGATGCGGTTCAAGTACTGAGCCACAAATTGCAAAGCAACGAAAACACCCTAGCGGTCATTCAGAAACCCTATGTAGTGGCTAACAGAAATGCAGACTAGGCAATCTAAAGGACATCACATTTTATGGTTCACAAAAACATTAAGCGCGAACGTGCATATATGCGTCCGCCAACTTAAAGGGCATTCTCAAGCCACAATTCTCAACACCTGATCTCAAAGTGGTCTGCATGGGAGGGATTTTCTCATCTCCGCATATCTGCCCTAGGACGCAGCTGGATCACGTCCAACAAATTAATGGAGGTTGCGATCAGACATTGTAAGAACAACAAAATAAGCCTTATTATAGGATGCGATGCTAACGCCCACCATCTAGTGTGGGGAAGTACAAACACCTATAAAAGAGTAAAATAATTTCTCGATTTTCAAACAGAGACCTACAAATACTCAATAGAGGCTGTGACATTCGTCACCTCTAGAAGGCAGGAAGTGATTGTCATCATACTTGCCAGTTCGAGTATAAGTAAACATGTCCAGAACTCGCATGTGTCGAAAGACATTATCCATGCCGTACCATAAGTGGATATGTTACAAACTGGAGGCGAAACTGTCTAAAGAGGAAGCTTTCAGAAAGCCTAGGAAAACTGTTAAGGAACTATTTCAAAATACCCTATCGGAAAAACTATAAGGAGTTGAGAACCGTTTATCCAGGACGCAGGCTGAAGTCAATGATCTCGCACTACATCTGGAGCAAGCCCTCATCACCTTATACGAGAAAGCTTGCCCTCTTAACTCGGAAAGAGGGAAATCCACCAATCCATGATGGAATCACGAACTCAACCAAATGAAAAAAGTAGCAAGAAAAACTTTCAACGAAGCACAACATTTCAGACAGAAACTTGACTGGAACCGCTACAAAGAGCTGCATCGACTTTACAAAAAGAAGGTTAGGCAACAACAGAGGGAATCCTGGAGGAACTGTGTGAACAAATAGAGTCCACAACCACAGCCGCGAGTTTGAAAAAGATGCTCTCAAAAAAACAATAGGCTGGAATTATAAAAAGAGAGGATGGAAGTTACGCTGACAACCTTTCGGAGTCGCTAGAAATACTCCTGAAAACATACTGCAAAAACTTAGAAGACATGGACAATGAAAACAATGAGAACGACATCCATATTCCTACTAAAGAAGGGACATAGCTTTCACCATACTAACGGCGCCCAAGATAACCTAACCTATTCGAAAGTTCCCACCATTCAAATGACCAGGAATTGATGCAGGATTTCCAGCCCTACAGGGGCCTGGACAATCTACGTCAACACCTGGTGACATTATTTAGGCCATGCATAGCATTTCGTTATGTTATCCTGAACTGAAGGGAACTTAAGGCGGTATTTATCCCAAAACCAGGCAAGGAAGACTACAACCTTGCTAAATCATTCAGGTCGACAAGCGTTACTTTATTTTTGATGAAAACCTTGGAGAAGATCTGCGCATATGAAAAATGGGGTCCACAAATCGACTTCACCCAAACCAATACGCATGTAGGCCAGAACACTTGATAGAATCAGCACTCCACACCGAAGAGGCGCTGGTAAATAAGATATCAGCACTAGGCCTTTTCATAGACATCGATGGAGCCTTTGATAAGGCCGCCTTCGAAAGTATAGGACTAGCTCTCGAAAATCTTGGCACTCCAGTCACATTCTGTGAGTAGATAAGGCAGATGCTAAGCAAAAGGATGGTCCAAGTTTCTATAGGTATATAGGCAAAAGGGACCCCCTAATGGGAAACATCGTACTGGATAGCCTGCTAACTAAACGATTCTGGTTTTCCAGCCATAGGATATGCAGATGATTTAACAATCCTGCTCAAAGGTCGCTATGAAGGTGTACTCTGCGTATTAATGCAGAGTGCCCTTGTTATAGTAGAAAACTGGTGAAACCTGACGAAGGCGGAGCTGGTTCTATTCACCAACAAAAAGAAACCTGACAGGATAATACTGCCTAGGCTATTTAACACAAATCTAACTCTACCTTCACAAGTAAAGCATTCTCGACCCCAAGCTGAGCTGAAGTATACACTCACAAATAAAACTACAGAAGGCAAGTATGACATTCTATCAGTGTCGCCGAGCCATAGGGATGAACTGGGGGCTATCTCCCAAGATCTCCCTGTGACCTGCCTTGACATATGTAGCAATTGTATGGTGGCCAAGTGTTAAACTAAATCAACTCCGAAACACTTCAACGTCTTGCATGTACGGGGATCACTGGAGCCATGCGAATCCCCTTTGGACCTTCATGTACAAAAGATGGCTCTGCGCTAAAACTTAGAGACAACGGACTGTGGTGTCCTAAGGCGGGATGGACTAAGCACGGGACAATCCTACAGGGACGGTACAGAAGAACGCCTAAAGAAGTGTCAAGGTCGTGATATTCCGACCTACCTTTTTAAAGACACTACACGTTACAAAAAGCCGAAAGCCCGAAAGCGAATATACAGTGTTGGGTACTAAAAGCCCGAACACAACAACGGACTGTTAGCAGCCCTATTTAAAGGGAGATGATCTCCGGCGCGGGGATGGCGTATGCGACACATTAACTTACGAGGGTGGATGGCAGGAAAAAGGACACTAACCTTTATTCTCGCTAAGCGAGTTTCCTGTTGGTCTGGATGGTGCTGCGAAATGGCCCTTTCCTTAATGTCCACGTGTTCTTCGCAGGATAGTAGTGAAATATCTCGGTTCGGATATACTCGCGAACGGAGATGAATATTGCGGTGTAACGAATAAATTGAGAGCCGGTGGCGGTAACAATTGTAACGGTGTGAACTATATACCGGTGGTATTGTCGATTAAGACCAAAAACAAGTACAAAGATGAAAACCAATATGTCCTCTCTTCTTGAGCTAACACACACGAGTCCTCTCTTCCTCTCCCATTAGCAGTGGGATTTTTGGGGCAAAAAAGATTGACAGGGGCAGTATTGTGGAAATATATAAATTAAGCTTGCGCGTCAACCACCGCGAATAAAGGAATAATACGTTATCCCTGAACATATAGATATTCAACGACGGAGCCAAAAACAAGAAAGGCACAGAAGCTAGCATATACTGTGCCGGACTGAATCTTGATCTAAAAATACCTGTGTAAAATCATGGTACGATTCTCCAAACGGAACTAACCGGTATACTCATAAGTGCCCAAAAAATAACAACTGGATGAAGACAGCAAAACCAGGCTGGTATACAAATGCGTTCTGGCACTGGAGGAGGCATCTACAAACAACAGATTTGCTCTCTCCTGTATCAAAGCACATTCAAACACAAAGGGAAATGACAGGGCAGATACTCTAGCAAGCGGGGAGCTTCTTTAAAAAGTGGAAAGAGACCTGTGCAAAGAACTACCTTTCTAATATACTGTGAGACATAACTCTAGCAAAACATAAAGCAAGGTGGGCAAGCACCACCACATGTGCTCATTCTAAGAACACAATACGAGCACCTAAAAAAAGGTTGCCCAATATTGTATAAATCTATCAAGAAAAAACCTGAAAATAATGACTGGCATCCCAACAGAACACTGCCAGCTAAACAAACACCTTCATACGATGGGAGTTTTAATCTCTAGAGCCTATAACGAGGAAACACAGTCGGCAGAACATGATGTCCCAGTCCGATTCTGGCTAATACAAGGATAATCCTGCTGGGGACCTGGGAGGCTTTTTCCCAAGTAAGATCCTAAATTTTATAAAAATGGTAGGGTAGCTGCAGAGCTAGCTCTCCCATTAAAATGGAGGTGTATAATGTGTCTATACAAGGGCCTACATACCGTGACCTCGTAACCCTCCCTTAATCTAAATCCGAATCCTGCTGAAAATATCCATCGCCATCGCCATGAAGATACGAATGGTGCTGTGTATGAAAAAGAACTTTGAACATTTGTCGTTTTTGTTATTAAAATTTATTTAACACAAAATTTAACAGTCACATACAAATGCCGATCATAAACAACTATGCCGATGCCACATGTCTTATTTACTACCAACTACTAACCAATATAAATATTAAAATATAAAAATTTCATAGCCTTCAAGAGATGATAAACTTCAGGGTTCAAGTTTGTCACAATCTGTTCGAGGGTTCCGCTTACAAATTCATATATCGGGTGTGTATAAATTGGCGGATAATCTACACGTGGCGATGTTCTTCCTAAAATTCTGAATAGAAAACGTCGATGAAAAAATGTTCTACCATGCCTCATAGGCCATCAGGAGCCATTTAAAAGAAATGTGCATTTGACAACATAGCATTCACGACCTGCCTGTTTATCAATAACTTCATGGTTCAGAGTAGAATGTAATAGATAGATAGAGCGGGGTTTATTTACAGATGCAAGGTAAAACATATTATGAGGAAATAGTAAAATCCATTGTAATTGAACAAAACAAAACACAAATACACTGAAACGCGGGCACTAATAAAAACTGATAATAATGAGAAAAGCAGAATTGGCACGAACATGGAACTAGCAAGTTTGAATGAATTGTTTGTGTCAAAGTGACATAAGCGGGTGTCACGTTGCCGTATTTTTTATAAAAATAAGCTAATTAAGAAGTGTTAAAAATACAAGTTTGAGATAGAAAGACAGCACACACTGACAAATAATTTTCAAACTAGTCATTCTATCGAAATTGCGAGGCTTTCTGTAAATTAATAACGAATAATAACCCATATTTAACGACTGGATTTTCAAACTTGGAGGACCTCGCGAAGGATCCGGAAGCGTGGTACAACATTTTAGAAGTAAGATAAGCTGCTTAGAATTTTTGAAAGAATATCGTCACGTGTAGATTATCCGCCAATTTATACACACCCGATATACACAGACGTGTTCAAAAATGGTTTGAATCATGGATATTTCCGTTGAAATCTTAAATCCCAAAAAAAAGCACGTAAAAAGTGTCCCATATTTCATACAGGGACAGAAAAAAATATGAAATATTTGTTTTTTTCAACTTTTCTCTCTGCGCTGTATAGAGATCTACTGGAAAATCATATTTTCAAATTACTACAATTATAAATGTTCCAATTTCACAATTGGGGTTTCTCTCTGTACCGTACACACACAATAGCAATCCTTTCTTGGGCAAGTCTAATCATTGCGAAATTATTTAAATGCAACGCAAATCCGAAGAAGACGGGCACACAATGATGCAGCCGCTGATGATGATGATGATGATGATGGGTCATCACCTCGCTCTCATTTATCTCCGTTATCCATGGATGGATTGCGAGAGTGAAATTGTATTTGGTCATTGTTTACTTTTCTTAGGTGTTATCGTTCGGGTAATGGAATTTAATGATAGAGCTTGAGCAATTGATTGATGGGTATTTCCACTTTAAAAAGATGTTATTAAAGTATGCAAGAGTATGTAGCGAAATATTAAATGCAAAGGAAACAAATATGCGGTTTTTGTTCTAATTTATTATCGAAAAACCAACGACATTTTTCGCAAAGCTACATACCTATACATTATTTCCCTATTATTCGATAGATCATTAAACCAAACTAGACAATAACCTCATCCTTAATTGCACGTTGCCCAAGACAATACCTATTCGTATATTGCATTGCCAATTATTGAGAACTATGACGGCATACCTACTCAATGCAAATACCAGCTAATGATCCACCTGTCTTAGACTTACGAAAGACTTGAGGAATTACAATTAATTATTCAGAGTTTATAATTTGGAATAATAACTTTTTTCACTTTTAATCATCACTTGTGAACTGAGCCTTCGGTTTGTTTCGAAAAAAGAATTTCAGACCAACGAGTCTAGTGACAATTTTGAATCTTCGCCACAGAAATAGATATTTATGAAGGGAATCTCAGCTATTTTTGCAAAAAGAACTTCGAACTGCTGATTCTTTAGAATCTCGACTGAATGATAAAAATGCAGATAAATAGACACATAATTTATTAGTGCTGATAGTACTGTGCACAAGTTCCTTAATTTGAGAATAATATATGCGTACTATATTTATTATAGGATCTAAAAATGGTGATGTGGCCATCATGTTACTTTCTCCGATTTGATGGTATCATAGCAATTTATATTTACGTTTTCATGGTTTATTTTCAATTGAAATCATATTTAAAATGTACGCGTTGCGTAAACTCGGATGAAACTGGCGTTTAAAACGTCAAAATTATGAAAAATGGAAAAATTATACTTCAAATTAAAAAACTCGGTTTACTCAAAAACTAAAGGGATTTCGAAAAAAAATTATTCTTTATAAGTTGTTCATTTTAGCAATTTCTACAATTATTATTAACATAAATTTGCTGTAACTATTATCGTTTCATAATTATAAACCAAAAATTTTAAAAAAATTAATAAATTTTTTTCTCGAATATCAATGATTTAATGAAAAATATTTTCAAGCAAAAGATGTTCATTTCTCTGTTGTCTTTAATGTTTGTTCAAATGTTTTTGTGATATTTTTTATATTTAAGAAAATATTGGCAAAAAACAAAAAACAGTTAAGGTAAACACCCACTTCCGGTGTACGAAATTTTACCAAAAGTTTTTTAGTTCTTCGGATTATCAAATAAGACGTATGTTTAAAGTTTCATATTAATTGCTCTATTAGTTTTTGAGATACAGCGCACACAGACAGACACACACACACGCACACACAATTTTTTTTTTCAGAAATTGTTGAAATGGTATCTAGGGACCACAAAACGGATATTTCCGTTAAAAAAAAATTGAAAAAAAATATCACGATCACAATACTTTCTCGTACTTACTTCGTAACGGAGAAAATAAAAAAATGTAGTTAGTTCACTTAATGGACAAAATGTTAATTTGAATAATCTTATAACTGAAGAGGATAACATAGAAAACTAACCAGCTAAATTCCAGTTTAGATTGCGGGTAACAGGGAGCTGACGTGTATGAAGATGAATATTAATATACAAAAGACAAAAATAATGATAATATCAAGGGAGACTAAAACACATAACATCATGGTAATGGGAACAAAAATAGAACAAGTAGAAAACCACAAATACCTGGGGACAATTTTTGAGAGTAATAGCAAGTTAGATATAGAAATGGAAGACAAAGTAGGAGAAACGGGAAACTCTACAATATGATGAAACATTTGTTCGTTGACAAGAAAGAAACACCTAAGGAAATAAATGTAGAAATATTAAAAATAGTGATAAGACCCACCCTAATACATAGCAGTGAAACCTGGACGATGACAGAGCAACACAAAGGGAGAATAATAACTGACGCGGCTTAAGTTTCACCGCTGAGCGTGCTTGCGAGCGAGGCTGTGAATCCAGCCATGTTAGGAAATCTGTTTTATTGCCGTGTTAAACGCATTATTTTTTCTTAGATTGTTTAGAGGAAATGAATAATAACTTGCAATGCGGTGATCTTCAATATATTTAAATCTATCAACATATCGCAGGTAGCTTTGTAAAACTTTCGTAGCTACCTAAGGTAAAAAAAAAATTGACATTTATAATGGACATTGTAGCATCCGCTTTTCGTCGATGTGTGTGGTGTACTCATTTATAAACACAATTATCATGATTTCGTAAGCAACATATAATGAATATTGAAATCTGACGGGCCATGAACACATATGTATTGCTTAGCCAATCTAGATAAATGAGGGTTCATATTGTTATTGTTATTAGAAATTCAATGATAAAATTCAAATAAAACTTAAATAATACAGGGAACATTAGAAGGAAGGTCTCTCCTTTTTCTGTGCCAGGAAATAAGTGCTGGATACTACGGGTTAAGGGGAAGTGGGAGGGGAAAGGGGTCCGGTCACGGTGGACACCTCCTCCTTGACTGCAAATCCAGGGATCTCATACCTAAGACAGACCGTGGTGAAGAACCACACCCTTCACGAGGTGCCCCTGATTCAAATTAAACACGGCGGATTTTGTCCAGAGAAGGTCGAAGAATCACCCTACCCTTTGTTAGTCACCGGCTCAGGGCAGTTTTCGTACCAATGTTACATTGTTACGCTATGGTTACTCACGTGTTTGTGCCGTGCGTGGAGACCCGTATCGTAGAATGAGAGGAACCTGGTACTTGAGTCACCTCGCTGCACGCACAGCGAAGCTGCCGACACAGTACTCTAGCCAGGATTTCTCCTAAACGGGAGGTTCGTGTTTAATCGGACACGAATTAATCGACTGCGGCGCCTGGTCAGACGATCGGTAAGATGAGACCTCGGGATGGACATGTAGGCAGCCGCAACTGGTTTGCAGATCGGATGTGTCTCTGTCTTGTATGCTCTGCTATTATATCTCCACCAACAACCCTTACGTGATACATCAGTCTGTAGTGTACCGTCCCTTATGTGGCTCTGTGGTAGATGAGGCTTGGTGAGACGAAAACCGTCGTAAATTGCATGGATACCAAAGCCATTGGGTGGAGGTCACCCTTCACCTTTGAAGAGGGCTTACTATCAACCCTCTTAATATTCGAACAGATGCCCCTGTTCCAAAGAACCAGAAACGGATCAGCGGAGTCAAAGCCAAACGCAAAAGGAATACGCGTATCGCAGCGCAGGCTAAGGCCCGTCAACCAGGACCTTCCAAAAACACTCTGAACGCTGAGCTATGGCTGGTTGCCAGCCACTGCGAAACGAATGGAATTGCTCAAAGCGACCACCAAAGCGAAGTCCCCAACACGACAGAAAAAGGGGAAAAAGAGGACAAGATCGGATGATTCTGTGACCTAATCTCCTGGAATCAACCCCAGGAAGAGGGTAGGGAGGATCAACCGACACAAGATCTCTGCAACCAGCTACAAGGAGGCTGCCAACGGACACCTCCAAATAGCCATCATCAATGGCCAAAACCTCCTGGGGAAGCTCACGGAGGGGCAGGTAAATATACTAGATGGGACTCTGACTACCGAACTGAAGAAAGCCAGTGCGGATGGTATCAGTACCACCTTCGACCGCTGGCTGTACTCAGGAGAAATCCTGAAATTAACCTGCGCGGACCAACTATCGCTGGACTGGCTAATATCGACAGTCCATAACCTAGCTCCACTATGGGAAGTAGCCAAACTAACAGTGGTCCATATTGATCGTCTCCCGAGGCTGATAAAAGCAACCTTCTGGCTGCCAGGACAACCTCTGGAGATGAAGCAAACCATCAAGCTCCTGGCGGGTTAAAATAAGGAGCTGACAGTGGATCGGTAGTGCCTTTTCCACACCGAAACAAAACCGGAAAGGAGATTCGTCGTGAGTTCCCGACGAAGAGATCACCCTTCTAAAAGAAGGTAGCAAGAATGGAAAGTGCCAACTCCGGTTAAAGTTCCAACTTGTTACGCTAATCCCAAAGAAGGCAACTCCAAGTAAGACCATCTCAGCATCAACCAAGGTAACTGCCGAGAGCAGTGAAGAAACTCGCCATGAGACCCCTCTCCCCATGAACAGCTTCCAACAATAAATATTGAGTTATCTTTTATCTCTCGATTCTAATAAACTAACACGTAGAATTAGCTCACTATTAACAAGCTAATTGAATTTAAATATAAGAAAGAAAGAATTAAACATAATTCAAATAAACCTGCAGCATTGCAAGGATGCGGTTCAAGTACTGAGCCACAAATTGCAAAGCAACGAAAACACCCTAGCGGTCATTCAGAAACCCTATGTAGTGGCTAACAGAAATGCAGACTAGGCAATCTAAAGGACATCACATTTTATGGTTCACAAAAACATTAAGCGCGAACGTGCATATATGCGTCCGCCAACTTAAAGGGCATTCTCAAGCCACAATTCTCAACACCTGATCTCAAAGTGGTCTGCATGGGAGGGATTTTCTCATCTCCGCATATCTGCCCTAGGACGCAGCTGGATCACGTCCAACAAATTAATGGAGGTTGCGATCAGACATTGTAAGAACAACAAAATAAGCCTTATTATAGGATGCGATGCTAACGCCCACCATCTAGTGTGGGGAAGTACAAACACCTATAAAAGAGTAAAATAATTTCTCGATTTTCAAACAGAGACCTACAAATACTCAATAGAGGCTGTGACATTCGTCACCTCTAGAAGGCAGGAAGTGATTGTCATCATACTTGCCAGTTCGAGTATAAGTAAACATGTCCAGAACTCGCATGTGTCGAAAGACATTATCCATGCCGTACCATAAGTGGATATGTTACAAACTGGAGGCGAAACTGTCTAAAGAGGAAGCTTTCAGAAAGCCTAGGAAAACTGTTAAGGAACTATTTCAAAATACCCTATCGGAAAAACTATAAGGAGTTGAGAACCGTTTATCCAGGACGCAGGCTGAAGTCAATGATCTCGCACTACATCTGGAGCAAGCCCTCATCACCTTATACGAGAAAGCTTGCCCTCTTAACTCGGAAAGAGGGAAATCCACCAATCCATGATGGAATCACGAACTCAACCAAATGAAAAAAGTAGCAAGAAAAACTTTCAACGAAGCACAACATTTCAGACAGAAACTTGACTGGAACCGCTACAAAGAGCTGCATCGACTTTACAAAAAGAAGGTTAGGCAACAACAGAGGGAATCCTGGAGGAACTGTGTGAACAAATAGAGTCCACAACCACAGCCGCGAGTTTGAAAAAGATGCTCTCAAAAAAACAATAGGCTGGAATTATAAAAAGAGAGGATGGAAGTTACGCTGACAACCTTTCGGAGTCGCTAGAAATACTCCTGAAAACATACTGCAAAAACTTAGAAGACATGGACAATGAAAACAATGAGAACGACATCCATATTCCTACTAAAGAAGGGACATAGCTTTCACCATACTAACGGCGCCCAAGATAACCTAACCTATTCGAACGTTCCCACCATTCAAATGACCAGGAATTGATGCAGGATTTCCAGCCCTACAGGGGCCTGGACAATCTACGTCAACACCTGGTGACATTATTTAGGCCATGCATAGCATTTCGTTATGTTATCCTGAACTGAAGGGAACTTAAGGCGGTATTTATCCCAAAACCAGGCAAGGAAGACTACAACCTTGCTAAATCATTCAGGTCGACAAGCGTTACTTTATTTTTGATGAAAACCTTGGAGAAGATCTGCGCATATGAAAAATGGGGTCCACAAATCGACTTCACCCAAACCAATACGCATGTAGGCCAGAACACTTGATAGAATCAGCACTCGAAGAGGCGCTGGTAAATAAGATATCAGCACTAGGCCTTTTCATAGACATCGATGGAGCCTTTGATAAGGCCGCCTTCGAAAGTATAGGACCAGCTCTCGAAAATCTTGGCACTCCAGTCACATTCTGTGAGTAGATAAGGCAGATGCTAAGCAAAATGATGGTCCAAGTTTCTATAGGTATATAGGCAAAAGGGACCCCCTAATGGGAAACATCGTACTGGATAGCCTGCTAACTAAACGATTCTGGTTTTCCAGCCATAGGATATGCAGATGATTTAACAATCCTGCTCAAAGGTCGCTATGAAGGTGTACTCTGCGTATTAATGCAGAGTGCCCTTGTTATAGTAGAAAACTGGTGAAACCTGACGAAGGCGGAGCTGGTTCTATTCACCAACAAAAAGAACCTTGACAGGATAATACTGCCTAGGCTATTTAACACAAATCTAACTCTAGCTTCACAAGTAAAGCATTCTCGACCCCAAGCTGAGCTGAAGTATACACTTACAAATAAAACTACAGAAGGCAAGTATGACATTCTATCAGTGTCGCCGAGCCATAGGGATGAACTGGGGGCTATCTCCCAAGATCTCCCTGTGACCTGCCTTGACATATGTAGCAATTGTATGGTGGCCAAGTGTTAAACTAAATCAACTCCGAAACACTTCAACGTCTTGCATGTACGGGGATCACTGGAGCCATGCGAATCCCCTTTGGACCTTCATGTACAAAAGATGGCTCTGCGCTAAAACTTAGAGACAACGGACTGTGGTGTCCTAAGGCGGGATGGACTAAGCACGGGACAATCCTACAGGGACGGTACAGAAGAACACCTAAAGAAGTGTCAAGGTCGTGATATTCCGACCTACCTTTTTAAAGACACTACACGTTACAAAAAGCCGAAAGCCCGAAAGCGAATATACAGTGTTGGGTACTAAAAGCCCGGACACAACAACGGACTGTTAGCAGCCCTATTTAAAGGGAGATGATCTCCGGCGCGGGGATGGCGTATGCGACACATTAACTTACGAGGGTGGATGGCAGGAAAAAGGACATTAACCTTTATTCTCGCTAAGCGAGTTTCCTGTTGGTCTGGATGGTGCTGCGAAATGGCCCTTTCCTTAATGTCCACGTGTTCTTCGCAGGATAGTAGTGAAATATCTCGGTTCGGATATACTCGCGAACGGAGATGAATATTGCGGTGTAACGAATAAATTGAGAGCCGGTGGCGGTAACAATTGTACCGGTGTGAACTATATACCGGTGGTATTGTCGATTAAGAACAAAAACAAGTATAAAGATGAAAACCAATATGTCCTTTCTTCTTGAGCTAACACACACGAGTCCTCTCTTCCTCTCCCATTAGCAGTGGGATTTTTGGGGCAAAAAAGATTGACAGGGGCAGTATTGTGGAAATATATAAATTAAGCTTGCGCGTCAACCACCGCGAATAAAGGAATAATACGTTATCCCTGAACATACAGATATTCAACGACGGAGCCAAAAACAAGAAAGGCACAGAAGCTAGCATATACTGTGCCGGACTGAATCTTGATCTAAAAATACCTGTGTAAAATCATGGTACGATTCTCCAAACGGAACTAACCGGTATACTCATAAGTGCCCAAAAAATAACAACTGGATGAAGACAGCAAAACCAGGCTGGTATACAAATGCGTTCTGGCACTGGAGGAGGCATCTGCAAACAACAGATTTGCTCTCTCCTGTATCAAAGCACATTCAAACACAAAGGGAAATGACAGGGCAGATACTCTAGCAAGCGGGGAGCTTCTTTAAAAAGTGGAAAGAGACCTGTGCAAAGAACTACCTTTCTAATATACTGTGAGACATAACTCTAGCAAAACATAAAGCAAGGTGGGCAAGCACCACCACATGTGCTCATTCTAAGAACACAATACGAGCACCTAAAAAAAGGTTGCCCAATATTGTATAAATCTATCAAGAAAAAACCTGAAAATAATGACTAGCATCCCAACAGAACACTGCCAGCTGAACAAACACCTTCATACGATGGGAGTTTTAATCTCTAGAGCCTATAACGAGGAAACACAGTCAGCAGAACATGATGTCCCAGTCCGATTCTGGCTAATACAAGGATAATCCTGCTGGGGACCTGGGAGGCTTTTTCCCAAGTAAGATCCTAAATTTTATAAAAATGGTAGGGTAGCTGCAGAGCTAGCTCTCCCATTAAAATGGAGGTGTATAATGTGTCTATACAAGGGCCTACATACCGTGACCTCGTAACCCTCCCTTAATCTAAATCCGAATCCTGCTGAAAATATCCATCGCCATCGCCATGAAGATACGAATGGTGCTGTGTATGAAAAAGAACTTTGAACATTTTTCGTTTTTGTTATTAAAATTTATTTAACACAAAATTTAACAGTCACATACAAATGCCGATCATAAACAACTATGCCGATGCCACATGTCTTATTTACTACCAACTACTAACCAATATAAATATTAAAATATAAAAATTTCATAGCCTTCAAGAGATGATAAACTTCAGGGTTCAAGTTTGTCACAATCTGTTCGAGGGTTCCGCATACGAATTCATATATCGGGTGTGTATAAATTGGCGGATAATCTACACGTGGCGATGTTCTTCCTAAAATTCTGAATAGAAAACGTCGATGAAAAAATGTTCTACCATGCCTCATAGGCCATCAGGAGCCATTTAAAAGAAATGTGCATTTGACAACATAGCATTCACGTCCTGCCTGTTTATCAATAACTTCATGGTTCAGAGTAGAATGTAATAGATAGATAGAGCGGGGTTTATTTACAGATGCAAGGTAAA
Organism: Ocypus olens; assembly: GCA_910593695.2. Classification (NCBI taxonomy): domain Eukaryota; kingdom Metazoa; phylum Arthropoda; class Insecta; order Coleoptera; family Staphylinidae; genus Ocypus; species Ocypus olens. The sequence goes on from OU343047.1 coordinate 39,335,736, forward strand.
ACAGATTATGAGGAAATAGTAAAATCCATTGTAATTGAACAAAACAAAACACAAATACACTGAAACGCGGGCACTAATAAAAACTGATAATAATGAGAAAAGCAGAATTGGCACGAACATGGAACTAGCAAGTTTGAATGAATTGTTTGTGTCAAAGTGACATAAGCGGGTGTCACGTTGCCGTATTTTTTATAAAAATAAGCTAATTAAGAAGTGTTAAAAATACAAGTTTGAGATAGAAAGACAGCACACACTGACAAATAATTTTCAAACTAGTCATACTATCGAAATTGCGAGGCTTTCTGTAAATTAATAACGAATAATAACCCATATTTAACGACTGGATTTTCAAACTTGGAGGACCTCGCGAAGGATCCGGAAGCGTGGTACAACATTTTAGAAGTAAGATAAGCTGCTTAGAATTTTTGAAAGAATATCGTCACGTGTAGATTATCCGCCAATTTATACACACCCGATATACACAGACGTGTTCAAAAATGGTTTGAATCATGGATATTTCCGTTGAAATCTTAAATCCCAAAAAAAAGCACGTATAAAGTGTCCCATATTTCATACAGGGAAAGAAAAAAATATGAAATATTTGTTTTTTTTTCAACTTTTCTCTCTGCGCTGTATAGAGGTCTACTGGAAAATCATATTTTCAAATTACTACAATTATAAATGTTCCAATTTCACAATTGGGGTTTCTCTCTGTACCGTACACACACAATAGCAATCCTTTCTTGGGCAAGTCTAATCATTGCGAAATTATTTAAATGCAACGCAAATCTGAAGAAGACGGGCACACAATGATGCAGCCGCTGATGATGATGATGATGATGATGGGTCATCACCTCGCTCTCATTTATCTCCGTTATCCATGGATGGATTGCGAGAGTGAAATTGTATTTGGTCATTGTTTACTTTTCTTAGGTGTTATCGTTCGGGTAATGGAATTTAATGATAGAGCTTGAGCAATTGATTGATGGGTATTTCCACTTTAAAAAGATGTTATTAAAGTATGCAAGAGTATGTAGCGAAATATTAAATGCAAAGGAAACAAATATGCGGTTTTTGTTCTAATTTATTATCGAAAAACCAACGACATTTTTCGCAAAGCTACATACCTATACATGTTTCCCTATTAGTCGATAGATCATTAAACCAAACTAGACAATAACCTCATACTCAATTGCATGTTGCCCAAGACAATACCTATTCGTATATTGCATTGCCAATTCTTGAGAACTATGACGACATACCTACTCAATGCTAATACCAGCTAATGATCCACCTGTCTTAAACTTACGAAAGACTTCAGGAATTACAATTAATTATTCTAATTTGGAATAATAACTTTTTTCACTTTTAATCATCACTTGTGAACTGAGCCATCGGTTTGTTTCGAAAAAAGAATTTCAGATCAATGAGTCTAGCAACAATTTTGAATCTTCGCCAATCTCAGATATTTTTGCAAAAAGAACTTCGAACTGCCGAATCTTTAGAATCTCGACTAAATGATAAAAATGTAGATAAATAGACACATAATTTATTAGTGCTGATAGTACTGCACAAGTTCCTTAATTTGAGAATAATATACGCGTACTATATTTATTATAGGATCTAAAAAATGTAGTTAGTTCACTCAATGGACAAAATGTCAATTTGAATAATCTCATAACTGAAGAGGATAACATAATTAGAAAACTAACCGGCTAAATTCCAGTTTAGATTGCGAATCATGCTGTAGAATTATATATCTTCCAATAAAAGCTACAAACCCTGGTTTTAGGAAAAATGTTTAAACTTTGTTAGTAACTAAGGCGCTTTATTCTGAATATGAGTATTTAAGTTCGTTTAGTTACATTAACAATGTTCGACGTATATATCAGTGGTCATCAATCAACAATATTATTATTAATATAATCTAATAACAAACATGCATGTACGTGCCCCATGTGCAGAACATTCAAAATGTACCTTATTTCGAGCACGTCTCGAAAATTATTTTTTCGTTTTTTGAAAATTGCACAAAAATTGAATAATTTAACCACTTAATGCACCATTAAAATATAGAATTAAATAAGACTTATTTCGTGGATGGGCTTACTTAAGCTGGGGATGCAAATAAATGTTCATGTAATTTATATAATAAGGTTAAGCTCTAATCTGTATGGAACTATTCAACGCATATAGTCGGCCGAATTCCTCCGAGAAAGCCAAATTCGAATTCGGGTAAGCGAGAATTCTTCCGTTTCTTTAACCCGGATATACTCGGCTGAGTGCATTAAGTGGTTAAACACCAAAATATAGAAAATTTAGTGTATTTGAAAAACTTAACAAGAATTGTTTTCGGAAAACGTCAAAAACTCAAGTTTTTCGAGTCGCATGTCTCGAATATTGTCATATGTATTTTTCAAAATTGCAGAACTTTGATAATTGAAACGTCAAAATGTGGCCACTTTTCCATGGTTCAAAATGTTCAAGATATTTTTTTGTGTAATTAGTGAAAAAAAGAGAAAGACGTTACATGTCCTTGAAGTACTACTCCGCCAAAATTGATATATTTTTTAAATTAAACAACTACCGAACGCGCTATTAATTTTTGTTAAATCTAGTGTATTGAAAAAAAATATTTTCGAGACCACAGCGAAACATCTGAATTCGAACTCGTAAGACACGAAAATTGTGATTTTGATTTTTTAAAATTGCACAACTTTCAAAATTGATGAGGTAAATGTCAAAATATAGTCAATTAAATATTATTTCAAAATATCTTAGCAATAATTCTAATGAAATCAATTAATAATGTCAATATTTAATTTTATTTCATTCCTTCGCGCCAAAAACTGATTTGGATTTTTAAAATTGCGCGACTTGGGAACACGCTAGATTTTGAAAACTCGAACGTCAAAATACAGCTAATTTGGTGGACTTAAAATAAGAGTAATTTCCTTTTTGTAAAATGATTAGATACTGACAAAATTGCTTATATTTCAAGTCCGAGACCACGAAAATCGTGATTCTGTTTTTTAAACATTATAAGACTATAAGCTAATATTGTATATTTCAAAAACAGATCAGGAATTTTAAAAAATCAGTAAGAAACGTCAAAATCGCGTGTTTTTCGCCTTAAAAATTGAAATGTTGATTTTTGAAATTGCAGAATTATCGAATGTGCTGTTAAATTGTGATGTTATTTAAAGGTTAAAATATAGAAAATTAGTTATTATTCACAAACGTATAAAACAAACTGTTTTCATATCGGTGAAAATCGCAGTTTCTCCAAAATCCCGTTTTTGATGTTTGAAATTACACAACTTTTAAATACGTTATTGGATTTTGTTAATTTAAAGTGTAACTAAATTAGAAGTTTGTAAAAACATGTTAGAAAATGTTCATGTAAAATCAGTGAGAAAATGACAAAATTGTCTGTTTTATCCCAGGCCCTGAAAATCGTGATTCCGTTTTTTTATTACACAACTTCCGAGTACATTATTAGATTTTTATGCTTTTAACTTTAAATTGAAGCTAATTAATAATAATAGTACATTTCGAAAACGAATCAGAAAATTTTCTTGAAAATTAATTGAGAAAACGTCAATCGCATGTTTTCCTCAAAAAATGTATTTTTAATTTTTATTAAGTTTCGAATGTGTTGTATGTAACACATTACAATTACATTGTGATGATATGTTAAAATATAACCAATAAAGTATGATTAAAAAATGCATCGACAAACTTTCTAGTGAAATTATTGAATAATGTCAAATTTGAATTCAAGTCTCACGCCTCAAAATTCGTAATTTTGAATTTTGAAATTGCACAACTATCGAATGTGCTATTAGATTGTGATGATATAAACCTTAAAATATAGCCAATTTAGTTTTATTCACAAATGCAAAAACAAATTCTTTTGAAATCAGTGAACCTAACTTATACAGGGCCTGTTCTGACTTATACAGGGCTGAGCAAATGTGTCGGAACGTTGATTTCTGGCTAAACGCTTTTTTATTACACTTAAAATAAATGTTTATAGTCTTGGTTATTCTATTCAAGGACATACTTTGATTTTCAACAACTACCCTATTTTCGAAATATGACGGCATCGGCAGTTTTTTTAGGCGTTTAGCCAGAAACGAGGTGTTCCGACACATTTGTCCAAGCCTGTACATACTGAAATAGCATATTTCTGTTTTCAGCCGACTCCTTCGCCCTACAGGGCCTAGTTGCTTCATGAGGACCTGTGACTTATGCCTACTTATGCCTTATTGGCCGTTACCCCGCAGGTTCCGTCGCATTGTTGTTCCGCCACTGGATTGTATACATCAGGGGTGGCCAAAACGTCGACCGCGTAACTATTCTTAGTCGCCCGCCTGTCTGATATGTACACAGAGTATTTCACATCTCCTTACCTTAAAACTATTCTTTTAATTACTAAATTGTATTAGTATTAATGGAAGAACAGAAAATTAATATTCCCTTTGTAATTTAATATTATATTTTTCACTTTAAGGCTAGTCCTTTTAACTAATAATCGGTGTTAATATCGGTTATATAATCATGGTGGTATCAAGAAGATAGTTCCGAAATGCGTCACATTTTTGATCACTTAAATGTTATTTCTATTCTTTAGAAACGTGTATGATAGTTTTTAATAAAAGTACTAAAAAATGTAAAAGTACCATTCTGTCCGTTTTGGAAACAGTTGCGAAAAACAAGTAATAGTTTTGATTTGTGCAAGGCGTAGACGTAGATTTTGATATTAAAAGCTGCACAAATGGAAAACTGTAAACTTTTTTGCAAAATTGCTGACGTCAACAGTGTCATTTTCTTCGTTTTGATCACAAGTGTAGGAACCAAGAGGACAAATTTGATTTTCGCAAGTTGATAACTCTGAAATACGTTAGCGAATTTTGACTTGACGTTAAAAAATGAGATTTATTATCCTAAAACACCTGTTTGGATAATAGTTGGTAGATGTTTTGGACATAGATAGACATGAGACTCGGGAGAAAATTTTGGTTTTTGTAAGCTGATAACTCCGAAACGAGTTGCCAGATTTTATTAATTTAAATGTCAAATGATGCACAAGTTAATTTTCCTTATCAAAGTGTTAAAACAGTTTTTGGAAATGTAACAAGAAATTGTAAAAGTAGCATTTTATTTGTTTTGAACACATCAAGAGATAATTTAAATTTTTGCAATTACTTGTAATGGCAAATTTTGACATTTCTAAAGCTGAATACATGCATTTTTCGTGAAAAACTGTACAATTTTTTTTATCCAAATTATCTGTTTTGCACAAAGTGCAGAAGCCAATAAACAATTTTGAATTTAATAACTCCGAAACACGTTATCGGATTTAAACAACCAAGAATCAGATTTTAACAATTGAAACGTTTAAAGATGCACAAATTGATTGTCAAAAATAGGTTTTAGAAAAGTTTGTTTGCAAAAGAATGAAAAGATGTTAACAGTAGCATTTGTTTTAGACGCAAGACTCAGGAGAATGTTTATTTTTAAAAGCTGATAACTCCGAAACGTGTCGGCAAATTTTGAGAATTTAAATGTCAAAAGGTGCAAAAAAAATATTTTATGAAAGTGTTATGGCAGTTATTAGCAAAGTAACAAAGCAAAAGAAAAATGTTTTTAGGACATATTAGTGACAATATTAATTTTAGTCAAATAATGCACTTAAAAAGGTGTTAAAATAATTTATAGGCAAAAGGACTTGAAGATGACTAAAGTAACATTCAGAGACAATTTCATTTAACAATTTAAATGTCAAAAGCTGCAAATTGTTGCTTTAATCAAAGTGTTATGAGAGTAGTTGCCAAAATAACAAGGTGTCGAAAGTAGCATTTTCTTTAACTTAAAATTGAAAACTCTCACTTATCGCAGAAGCATTAAATACATTAAATCTCATCTATTTAAATTAGCATTGTTTTTTAACACATCAAGTGACAATATAAATTTTGGAAAACTTTTATGTTTTTTTTTTTTACAAAATTAGCGATGTAGAATGTCTCATTTTCTGCACAGATGCAGGCAGCAAGACACAATTTTCATTTTTGCAAATTAATAACACCAAAACACGTTATCGAGTTTTGACAATTCAAATGTCAAATTAAATTTAAAATAGTTATTTTTGGATTTAACTTGTTACGTTTCTTATGATCACTTAACATATACGATGTTGGTAGACCGCCGCCTATAATTTAAAAAGAGGTCTCCCGTAGTGTCAAAAGTTTGGCCACCCCTGGTATACATAAGCAACTATGAGGTTTTGTTACAAAGCATAAAACGGGACCAATGAGAGTCGTTGGGAAAGTGTCTTGCATAAATTTCGTTCACACTTTCGGTTTTATCTGCAAAATCTACAAATTGCACGGTTCCAAGTGTTGCTGCCACGGACATTCACACATACGTATACACCAACACAATAAAAAATGAAAGTTGGCGAGACGAAAAAGGCGATAAATGAATATATCGCGCGGCCGGAGCTCGATTACGTCATTTCTTGCACGGTTTAAATATTCATCGGCTCCAAAACCGTTCGGTATTTATGGACAAACATTTATAGGCGGCGAGACACAGATTTGGATACGTAAGAAATTATTTATGGTTTTGCTTCAAAGTTTAATGATGAATTAAAAAAAAATCTTGGATTGATTTGGAACAGCATATCCTAAAATACACACAATCACTACAACCGTAGTTAACTGGCTATAAAAAACGGTGGTATTATTGCTATTAGCATTGTGGCCCGAATGACACCGTTCGTGGAAGTCGTGTACTGAAACGGATGCCATCTCAATTGCGCGATGCGAAAGCAATTTCAGGGTCGGAGAACAATGGAGGCACACTTTTAGCACCGTTTCTGGGCAAAGGTTCATTCGAAAAACGCACGACGCTTGCACCACAATTGGGAATGTTTGAAGGTTTTGGGCATAGGAAGTACTCGTGCCTGAAATATCGATGTGGATCCAACCTTGGATTCAATTGTGTAATAATTAAAAGCGATCGTTGCTATTTAGTTAATGTCGATGTTGATATTGGTAATTAAGTTTTTTTGATAACTATCCAAAGAAATATGTAATACTTATTAAAAAAATTACATCGATCTACGAGCTTTAGCTACATTATTATACAAGTTTAATAAGAGGGTATATTGTTGCAGGAGTTGAAGCACGACTCGCGCAGCGAGGAGTGGAACGAGTACCTCAAAATGCCTCTTATTAATGTATAATATGCTATTTTTTCTAGTGATTTTAGTGAAGGATTTATTTCTACAATAAAATATATACTTAAACATAGTAAGTTTTATCTGCAACATGTGTCAGCACTGAAAAAAACAATATTTTGTTTCGAACGAATTTAATATTTGACAAGTATTTCTACGGCGATGTCAATGGTTTATATTAAAACATAATAAATCTCGATTATTACGTGCACACCTCCAGAAATAATAAAAGTTGCTAAGTCTAGTTGATAAGCCTGCGATAAACAAATTATTTCCAAGTAAGTTACAAACCAATTTAAACTTATAGTATGCTATGTTATGTTTACATTTGTTTCTCGTCGGTAAAAATTGAACAATATTACGCTTTCGTTTTTTAACCTTAGTGGTACTGGTGGCGAACCACTTAATATAATTTTCAGAACATTCCAATTACCCTATGAATGATCGTTAACGGCAATTTTACATTTTGATGTCGACACCTGTCACACTGCCAATCGCGACTAAACTAAACTGAAATTTCATCACAAATAGTAAAATAATGTGCAAAATTGTAAAATAAAAAATCTCATTGTTTTACAGGTTTTGATATAACAATTAGTACGAATTTTGCAGATTTCTAATAGAATTTATTTAGAGGTAAAATTACTTATGATAAATACAAAATACTCCGACAATTGTTCCGTCATAAGGTAGAATGTAGTAGGGGAGAGTTAGTCTTACATTAATTCCCAAGTAATTAACCGTTCCACACAGCTTCCGTTTCACAATTTATAATTACTAATAAGTAACCCTTACTTAACACCATACCTATGTTCAGAAGTTTAGTTGGCACGCTTACAGGTCTATTGTACCATATGTATAAAAATTATTTATATAAGGCATGGCCATGATAAACAAAATCACGGTCTTAGATTAGTTCAGCACATTGTTGACTTTATGTCATATGAACAACTAGTGGCGAAGACGTGATGCGACGTATCAAACCTGTTCCGAAATACTAAGCCACCCTTTATCTAAATAATTTTTGTACATACGGTATAACTCGTAACGGTATCGTTGTAAGTCGATTTTCGTTCCGATAACGATTTTTCAATGAAACTCAATTTTGTAATTTTTCATAATCGTTACGAAACGATGAATCCGTTCCATTATGATCGTTCGAGAACGCTCTTACACGCAAGTTCTACCGAGTCCGGGACAAAGTGCCGAATGCCCAAAGTGCCGAATTTCTTAGTACCCACCATGCCCAAAGTGGCGAACGACGCCAAGCGACGTCGCATCGTTCGTAAACAAAGCGTCGGAGCCGAATGCGAATCGGCAGTTTGGATATTCGGCACTTTGTCCTCGCGCCGACCTCTCGGTAAGGACCAAACTGCCAAATGCACACCGATTCGGCACTTTGGTCGCACGAACCTACGAGTAAGGCCCAAAATGCCGAATATTTATGTTATAATACGTTTAAAAACGTAAACTTGTATTATCAAAAATTATTTTCGTACATTACGAATATACACGAGGAGGTACATTAGGCATTTTGTGCCTTAATCGTAGGTGCGTGCGAAGACATTCTGCCAAATGACCAAAGTGCCGACTAGTATTCGGTTTCGACGTTTTGTTTACGAATGATACGACGTTGCTTGGCGTCGTTGGACACTTTGGGCATGGTCGATCACTTTGGGAAAAATACCGATTCGGCACTTTGGACATTCGGCACTTTGGGCGGGCCCCGTTCTACCACTGAAACGCCAGAACATCTTTAGAAGAAAAATTAAGGTAATTACAATTTTGAACCTAAAAATAAAGTATTTTCGTTTGCATAAAAAAAATTATTAACCTTAGCACTAAAGTGCCCTTCTATTCATATTGTAGTTTAAATTAAACCCAAAAGTAATAAAAGAATTAACACAATTTTAATGAAAGGATTCTAGAACGTAATCAGCAGCTTGACTCCCAACAGCCGCAACTTGATGATAATTGTCTTTTTACGGCTTCAATTTTATTCTTTAATCATTTTGAATAATAATAAGATTCCATTCAGGATCCACGATACCTTTTTTTAATTTCATCACCAGGACTATTACTTAATGCATTAATGCATTAATTGAATCACCTTGATGTACGAAAACCCTTGGTAGGTATTTTAATGCCTAGTACCAGTGATTATATTTACAAGTGTATTATAATCACTGCTAGTATTAGCGAGTTCCATTTTAGTACCGACTTCTATTATTTAAAATTCGATTTTAAATCCGATTGCATAATAGTACATTATTATACAAGTTTGATAAGAGGGTATATTGTGACCACCATGCCTCTTATTAAACAAGTATAATATACTATTTTTTCTACTTTGGTTTTAGTTAAGGAAATATTTCTAAAATAAAATATATACTTAAACCTAGTGAGTTTTATCTTTTAACATTTTGCAGCACTAAAAACATTTGATCCTTTCGAACGAATTTAATATTTGACATACGTATTTCTACGGCGATTTCAATAGTTAATTTTAAAACATATTAAATCAAGAATATTACTTACACACCTCCAAAAATAAGGAAGGTTGCCAAGGGTGCAATAAACAAACTATTTCCACGTAAGTTGTAACCAATTTAAGCTTATAAAATAATGCAAATAATATAAATGATAATCGAAATTTAAGGTTATGTTTACATTTGTTTCTCGTTCCTCGTGTCAGGCATCGATCGACGCTAATTAAAAATCCACACCGAATTAACACACCGACTCAAGCGGCTCGTTTTCGCCGCGAATGAAACATGCATTATACTCTCGATGTTTCTTCCGTGATATTCGTTTTGCAAACAAAGTGATAATACATATAATAAATTAGAAGCTTTCCTCTGTGTATGTTGTGTTGCCTAAATGTCGTCACCGAGAGCCAAGTGAATTCATGCGCCCGCCATTTTCCACGCGGATAAAAAGTGAACAATATGACGCCTCCGTTTTCTTTAACCTTGGTAGCGAACTCCCCAATATGCATTCGAACATATTCAGTATGTAACGAATTGGACGATTCCAATTATCCTATGAATTAACGGCAATTTTACATTTTGATGTCGACATATGTCACGTTTAAGTACTGCCAATCGCAACAACTAAAATGTTACCACAAATAGTTTAATAATGGGCCATATTCTGTTTTTATCACGGTGATAACTTTACGCCGTGAAAATTTATCACATCGTTTTCGATCGAACGGCAAATTGATATTCCGTTTCTAACGTGATAAAGTAAGTGTGATAACACTGTAAAATCGAAGCAAGTGAACTAATAACGGCATGCTTTCGCCATTTTTCAAATTTGCGCGGGAAAATCAGTACCGAGTGCACTTGAAGCGAACTGTAATTAAGTTAATTTTGAAGAATTATGGAATTGAAAACTACTAATCACCAACTAACACTCACAAATTTGTTGTTTTTAAAACAAATATTCTAAATTCACATTTCGGCGTCTCAAATGGATTGCTAAATTCCGTAAATGTCGTTAAAATTGCAGCAAATAATAATTTTCAGCTGCTGCTTCTTGTTCCCGCAGCAATAATAAAGCGAAATAAAGACCATATTCACAATTTTATGGTTAACACACACTTATCACCTGCTCCGAACTCGGTGATAAAACTGTACCTTACTTTTCGACTGACGTCATTCGAAACTCGATCGGTGATAGAAACAAAATCGGAAACTTGCGTGAAGTGAAAAGTTTTCGAAAATGATAAAAACAGAATAGGGCCCATTGAGCAAAACTGTAAAATAAAAAATCTCATTATTAAACTATTTTTGATATAACAAAAAGTCGATTGGTAAGCCAAAGTAGAAAAGAAATATTACGAACTCAAATATTTTTGTTACTACGCAAAACAAAGTTACCAAATTGTGTAATGGTGTTGCTACCAAATAGAAGCATTGATGGTACAAATTTCAGATTTGTACTGTGTACCCCACTGGAGATACAGCTTTAGAAAAATACGAATTTTGTTGAAAATGCCAATTTTCTCCAGTGAAAACATTTGGAAGGGTTTAAAACACTTTAGATTTTTTGCCTCAGGTAAAATCTATTGTTACTGTTGTACTTGCAAACTAAATTTGGTTTGTCCCCTTCCCAGTCGAAAACAGGGTAAAACAATGAAAAAAATGCAAATCTCAATGGTAAACTTTGACGGTCAATAATATTGAAAAAATATATCAAATTATAAAAGAAATTTAAACCAAAATGAAAAAAAAGTTAAGAGATTTTTTTAATTTTTAAATTTGCTTAATTGGAAAGAAATTTATACCACTTTGCGCAAATGCTTGTAATCACAAAAATGTACATGTTTCATGCTCCATCTGGGGACATTTCTGCCACAAGGCAAGAATTTTTTTTTTCTGAAATTAGTTTTGAACTCATATCTGTGCAAAATATAAAAACAATTAAAATGGTCCAACACAACCTGTTGTTGAAATAGCCTGGAATGACCCTATAATCTCTCCACTTGTTATACCGTAAGATCAAATAGTCAAAAATAGTTTTGCAGCGCTTAAAACATAACCTAACTAACAGAAGTTCAGTGGCGTCACTAAGAATGGGAATTTTGGCAGGGAAAGCCCTGGAAGTTAAATAAAACAGTTAGATTATGAATCCTAAATGTTCTAGAAATGTTTAAAATAAGCAAAATCGGCAGATAAAAACACAGAAAACTGTTTTTTTTAACAAATAACCTTAAAAAATCCCAAGATGTCAAAATTAACAAAATGTATACGGCACTGCATTGGAGAATTCCAAACAGCCAATATAATTTTACTTGAATGATTACAGGTATTTTCAGAAAATGTGCTGCCAACTATTTTCGACTCTCATAAGTCTCATATCACTGTATTAAAACGGAAAATACAAACTAAAACAATAGAATCCAAACTCCTAATAAATCTAAAACATCAGTAAACTCTTAGTCAATCCAAAAGAAACCAGAAAAATACCCTACTTTTCAATAAAAGAAATTCAGTTTATAGTAAAATTATCCCTGCGCACAAGAACTACGTATTGACGAAAAGTTTGCATAAAGGTGAGATATGCCAGAGCGCACACAAATGTGCATAGTTTCGCGATTTGGTTCCACCTTAATGCAAACTTCTTCAATTGACAACCATATACAGGGTCCGGCAGCGGAATGTGACGTTTTTCGCTACACTGGTAATGATTAGATATTTTGTTGTAAAAAGAAGTAAAAATCTTAAAAATAATACTCATTGAATGCAGTTTTTAACAGTTTTATTATCTTTTTTAAATACAGAATTTAAATGTCCACCATTAAACTCTATACATTTTTCAGTATTTTCTCGGACGTGGTGCATAACTGCGTCCCGAAGTCTTCCATCAATTCTTCTTATCTCCTCAGTTATGTTGTTCTTTAGCTCATCCAGTATGCGGGGCTTGTTTAGATACACTTTAGACTTTAAGTACGCCCATAAGAAACAACCTGGAGCCGTTAAGTCAGGAGAACGTGCTGGCCAGGCAAGGTCTCCATTTCGGGAAATTAATCTCCCAGGAAACTTATTCCTTAAAAACTGCATAACTATTCTAGCGGTATGTCTAGTTGCCCCATCCTGTTGAAAGCATAGTTCGTGATCTTCAACTCTCAGTCTACGTAATTCGGCAGTAAGAAATGTTTGTAGCATTTGCAAATATCGCTCCGAGGTAACGGTTACAGTTCGATTGTTCTCTTCAAAAAAATACGGTCCAATAATCCCAAAGGTTGCAATACCGCACCAAACCGTAATTTTTTCAGCATGTAAAGGTTTCTCATGCGACTGCATTGGTTGTTCTGCACACCAATATCGATAGTTTTGTTTATTAACAAAACCCGATAAATGAAAATGAGCTTCATCCGACATAATTAAATTATCCATCAGATCTGGTCTTTCGCCCAACAATCTTACAAATTCCCTGCAAAATGCAAGTCTGTTAGGTGGATCTTATGGGGATAATTGATGAACAATCTGTATTTTATAAGGATGAAACTTAAGATCATCATGCAAAATACGGCGCACTGTACGATCTGATAGGTTTAGAGCCCTTGTATGTTTATTCGCTGAACGTGTTGCACTGGTTGTTACTGCTTCCTCAACTCTTCGAATATTTTCAGGTGTTCGTATAGTACGGGAAGAACCAGCAAACCTATCACAGACAGTTCCATGCGCATTCCACTTCTTAAACCATTGCAAAATAATGTACCGCGATGGAATGCGACCACGTCTTGGGATATTAAACTCAGCCCGAAATCGTCTTTGGACCGTAATAACAGACTTAGTTTCAATGTAAACAAACGGCAAACATGCGTTGATTTACCGGCCAATTATCCATAGCTACTACCGTTCATGTGTCGGGCAGTGGCGCGTTAAAATGTGTCACATTCCAGTGCCGGACCCTGTATATTATATTTAATTATCATGTTTGCACCTGGGCGGCCAAATTTGATATTGGCCTTGCAGTATCTTTCTTATCTTTTTCTTAACTACCTCGTTTTTTACTTTGAGTCGATATTAACACTTTTTTTTTGAGGTCACTGAATAGGAATCTGAAATTAAAACATTTAAAAACAAAATGGCGGATCCAATATGGCGGACAAAAACTCCTAAAATTGTCATATTTTCATAAAATTTTGGATAAAGGGCTTTTCGAGGTCGCTAATTAATAATCTTAAGTTTAAACATTTTAAAATAAAATGGCGGATCCCATATGGCGGACAAAATCTCTTAAATTGTCATATTTTCATAAAATTTCGGGTTTAGGGGTTTTTGAGGTCGCTGATTAAGGCTATAAAATTACAACATTTAAAAATAAAATGGCAGATTCAAATTAATAAATTTATATTTTAAGGTGAAATATACATAATTAAAATATCAAATGTCTAAACATGTTTATTAATATAAACGCTTTTAATTGTTTCATTGGCAATGTTTATGTTTCTGTCGATATTTTTTATCTGTTTTGAATTATACTTGGAAATACCTATCCCTTTATTAGAGTTTCCGATGACACATTTCCTGTGACTTCGATACAGCTATTTATTTATTTATTAATTATTTATATTTAATTATTACATTCATACAAATTAACAGATCTGTTTACAGTTTGGTTACGTTAAAATTCATAAACGGACAATAAATACAGAAATATTATTATTATTATTATTATCATTGTTGTTATTATTATGACTATTATCATTGTTATTATTATTATTATTATTATTATTGATACAATTCAGGTAATTGAATAATTTGATAATAATTCATTAAGAATAATCTGATAATTTATATTTGCCTAATAGTGTAATTATCCATTATTTTAAATGTCGATTTTTAATAATTGGTTTATTTTTTTATTATTAACTTTAATTAATAAATTGATTATATAAAGACAAATAAATATCTTATATTTATTTATTTTCAGTTAACTGGACATGGATTAACATGGATTTGTGTATTATATATTATATTGGTTGTTATTGTATTATTCGTACCTTTTTATATAAAATTCAATTAAACAAAAGTATGCAGGTCGGGGCAGATGATTTTCGTTCTATACTATTAAAAAATTGTTTAAGAAAATGAGAAAACTTGTGTGACAGTGGGATCTCACGGGACTTTTGACTTATGTATATTTTAATATTGGAGAGATTCCACGTCAACTAATCCAGGAGTGAATGGGCTGGTTTTCAAAACTCTTCCAAAAGTATTGGATCATCTTTGGGGTCCCAAAATATACAAGATCCTAAATTTTCAGCCACTAATTTTGCCACAGTTCATTATAATGGCCAATTTAGTGTTTTTTTCATTTTTTCGACGTCAATGACAAAATTTCGTTTATGGGATGGCATAGTCGGATTTTGGGCTGAAAAAAATTTCAGAAGATATAAGATCGATGTAAAATTTACTGGGGAATCCGTTCCCGCCATCAGAATTGCGATTACACGCTCCGCCGATTTTTTTTCAAAGCGGCGTATCTCCGAAGTCTCATTTTTCTAAAATTTCTACAACACGTCAAAATGTTCCTTTCTCCAAGTACTTCAAGATGAATAAAAATTTCCGATGTGTATTTGCATTCCAAGTACAAAAAGTGCCGAAAACTATTTTTTTTTTCATTTTTGCCCGTGTAACCTGTCGAAAGGGTATTCCGATGGGCACAAGCCCACCCCAATGCAAGGAAACCCCTCGAGTACTTTTGCCTACAACTTCCAAACCGAATCTTCTTGACCAAGGTGAGATGTTTAGATGAGTTTGGGATTTTCCAAGGAATAATACTCCCAGCATTATTATTATTTTGGTTTGAGCTGCAAACTGGGAGTGATTTTTACCGGGAGCTTTGTTATTTGCAGTTTTTTTATGTCAATGTGAAAGAATTTTGATTTTTCGACAAAATTCACCAAAAACACTAACATTCCTAGAAATAACCCCAAAAAACACCAGAATCCCTAGTTTGTTTATTCGGTGCGAGATTAGGAGCTGTAATGACGCCTGGTGGCGGCCGCGCAGTTTTTGAGGTTTTCATATTGACAAGCAGTTTACAACAAATAGTCAACAAATTCTTTTAAAATGCCAAATGGCTGGTGCTCACAGAATTGTCCCCGCCGAAAAAGTCAATCGTTTTCAAAAACGGATTTATTATCGTTCCCCGACAAAAAACGGACTGTTTTTTACAGTGCTGACAAGAGAAAAATTTTAATTCAAGCAGTTCAGGCCGTAAATACATAGTAAGTTTCGCATTTGTCAGAAGATTTTGCAACACAAGTGCAGGCTACATTTTGGGACATCACGTTGAAGTTAGAGCTGGTAAAAGAAGAATAGTGGTCAAATTGACCCCCGAATCCGCGAAACTTGCTTCATTGTCATTTCAAAAACATTAATTATTACCTCCAGGGAAACTTTGTAAAGAGTTAGTGTTACTGAAGTGGGACGAGTTATCAAAGCACGAATCGATAGGTATTATGTTTTTATAATGTTTTTATGTTCCGATTCCTCTACTCTTCTAACATGAACCCTTCGTACAAGATATTGACCTTTTTTTTTTGTTGCTGGTGAAAAATGTTAGTAATGACTGACTGCTTGCAATCCAGCGCGAAGGATTAAATCTCGCACTATATTTTTGACTAACATTTTCTCTAGTTAATTCAAAAAGTTTAAAATTAAAATAAGTTTGACAATTCAAACTATGCTGAAGAATATTTGTTTACTGAACAATGATATAGAAATCATGAAAGTACTGTTTAAATTTCGTGCCGGGACTTCTTGAAAAAGTCATCTGTTCTACCCCATTAGTGCGAAGAAAGAAATCGCCGTGGCGCCAGGGTAGGTATAATCTCGCACCGAATAGATCGAATTTTCGAAATCATAAGAAAAGCATTCTCTCATTGGTCTCTTGTGGGCACTCTCAAATGTGCCCTTTCGTCTGAACCAGTCATTAATCTGACGAGACACGGTTCCAATCAGTTCCAGAGTACAGAAAAATCATGTTCTTTCTTTCCTATCCAAACTCTTCTTATCTCTCCCAAATAGGAACCCTATACAATCCAAAAATTTCCCCTTTTGGTCAAGAATATTTTTTCTCTGACTCTGAAAATGACCAGAGCCTTCAATTTTCTTATCACAACAAAACGCATGCAACGTTAGTAAATCATAAAGAACGTCTTCTCATGGTGGGTTTTAATTATCTTGCAGAATCCACTACAACAGAGCGATGCAGCCTAAGTAAACATCTCAAAACGGTCGCTTGCTGTGGTACCCAATTTGAATTATTGGCAAATCTCTCCAAAGACAACCAGAAATTAATTGAATTGAAAGCTAATGCGGAGTTGCTAAAGGATGCGTGTATTTGTTCAGCTCATAAGCGGGCTTTACTTCACACTTATCCACATAATGAACGGACATGCTGCGATCCTCTCTGCAGGTATAAAAAAAGTCATCACATAGTCTTTGAGGGAAATTTCTCTTGATTACTACATTGATCTCCAGCAAAAAGGGTTCAAGACGATACCAGGTCAAAAGATTTGCATTAATTGTATGAAAATCATGAAAACTCGAGAAAATGTTCCAGTTGTCGAAGAGGAGCCGAATTGCAGTCAGAACCATCACCACCAAGTAATGTCTTAAGGCACCCATACTTCTCATAGTGATAAGAAATCGATAACCTGCACTCCACAGGACAGTGCACTGGATTTTTGCAATAAGATATTCCACAAACTCGGTCAATCTCCGATAAAACTTAAAGATGATTAAATATGGGCGAGAGAAGTTGGGAAAATTGACTGAATATTTTGAGGGAAAAATTAAAAAATCCTTGGATCTTCCATCCACATGTAGCTTGGATATTCTACCAGATGCGACGGTGAAAGCTAAACTTTTTGATAGTTTAAGGACGGATTTGCAGAAAAAGGTCAGTGAATCCTCTAGATCGAAACAGAAACGTCTACTAACTATAATCCCACTTGAAATGAGCCGCAAAGAGATAGCAAGTACTTTCAAGGTTTCGGAAAGGCTCGTAAGACATTCTAGAGAACTCAGGAGAGAGGAAAGTATATTTGCTGTTCCTAAGCCCAGAGTTGGACGGCCTCTCGAAAAAGAAGTCCAAGAGCATGTGATAAATTTTTGATCTGGACGATATAGGCACACATTCCTGCATCATGCCCGGTATGCGAGATGAGTATGCCCAGAAACGTTTGATGCTGTGCAATTTGCGCGAATTGTATTGCCAATTCAAGATCGAATTCCCGGATGATAAGGTAGGATTTTCGAAGTTTTGTGAAATGCGGCCCAAGCAATGCATCCTTCCTGGAGCTAACGGAACTCACTCTATCTGCGTTTGCACCCTGCATCAAAACTTCAAATTCTTGCTCAAGGCATGTGGCCAGGACTGTTCTGTCACGGATTTTCTATCCAAAATTGTTTGCGACATTGAATCGAAAGACTATGTTTCGGCTTTGTTCAAAGTGCAGGAGAGATTCGACATCCACCGACCGTTTAGAGAAACTACTATTTTCAGACGACCAAGAAGATGATGATGAAGGGGATGAACAAGAGTACGAGTACCAGGAATGGTTAACAACAGACAGAGCAACATTGTTGACAAAAAGAGCTCTGAGAAGTGAACTTGTCGATTTGCTTGAAACAAAATTAGACAAGTTATTACCACATGCGTTCATTGCCAAACAGCAAGGGAATTATCTGAAAATAAGGAAGAATGAACTTAAGGGTAACGAGGCAATTGGATTTCAGTGAGAACTACAAATACGTAGTATAGGATGACATCTCTCAACGATATTGGAACCAGGAAGCAGTTACCGTTCACCCAGTAGTTATTTACTTGAACGATAATCAAACAGTCATCAATAAGAACATGTTCATTTTCTACTGAGGACCCTAAGCACGATGTTTCCGCTGTGAAAGTGTTCATCCAAAAAGTATTCAAATACATCCTAAAAGAATTCCCACATATCAGATATTTTGAGATCTTCAGCGATGGATGCGGCGGTCAATATAAAAACGCGGAAATATTTGCTTTCCTAGGTGAATGTGAAGAAAGATTTTCAATTAGTATGAAGTGGAATTACTTTGCCACATCGCATGGGAAGTCGGCTTGTGATGGAATTGGGGGCATGATCAAACGCCAAGCTACTATTGCGAGTTTAAAACGGTTTCTTCATTCTAACCAAATTCTGAATGTCACTGAGCTACTAAAATTTTGTCAAGAAAATATTAAGTCAGTCTTATGTGAACACGTGTCTCCAGATGAAATCGAGTCAGTTAGGAGCAATGTCAGGAAGCAGGTGAAAACGATTCCCGGTACGAGAAGTTTCCACCAGTTTACAGTACTTACATGATTAGCAGATCGTCAAATGTAAGTACACCAGTATCTATAAAAATTGGGCATTACTCTTTGATTTGAGAGGTAAAGTGATGAAAATTTGGGAGGCAAGTTCCCACGTAGCTTTTGCATTCAATAACAACTGGCATTTAGGCTATATAATCCAGACTAGCCAAGAAGAGCTTATGGCAGAAATATCAGACCTCAGCTCGAATCCTAGTACTAAATTGTACTCTTTTCCGGAGTTCCCCTGTCTGTTGACTATAGCTTTCCCAAATATTATTTGTGATGTAAAGCTCACAGAAAAACGGAGTAAAGCTTAAAAACAAAAGATCGAGGCGAATTTTAGTAAATTGAGTGTGGACGTACCTGATCTATAAAATTATATGTACATTCACTGAACTAAACCTTGGAAATACATCTTGTTTGTAACACATTCACAGCAATTATTTCACGAGAAATCTCATGTAATCGGGCGCAATTCCTAGTTCCTTGTGCATCATTGATCAGACTGTTTCTGACTTATAACCCATGTATTCTGTATAATTGATATTTTTATATTTTAGCATGTTTATATTAAGATACGTGGGAAACAGGCATCGAAGTCACCATTGGTGTACCCTTTCAACAGGCTAAAAGGGCGAAAAATTTCAAAAATACATTTTTTCGCCACTTTTTGTACTTGGGATGCATATACACATCGGAAATTTTTATTCATCTTAAAGTACTTGGAAAGGAACATTTTAGAAAAATGAGACTTCGGAGATACGTCGCTTTAAAAAAAATCAGTTTTTCTCGATTTTTGGCTCGGGGAAGCATGTAATCGCAATTCTGATGACGGGAACGGATTTATCGGGAAATTTTACATCGATCTTATATCTTCTGAAATTTTTTTCAGCCCAAAATCCGACTATGCCATCCTATAAACGAAATTTCGTCATTGCCGTCGAAAAATTGAAAAAAAAACACTAAATTGGCCATTATAATGAACTGTGGGAAAATTAGTGGCTGAAAATTTAGGATCTTGTATATTTTGGGACCCCAAAGATGATCCAATACTTCTGGGAGAGTTTTGAAAACCAGCCCATTCACTCCTGGATCAGTTGACGTGGAATCTCTCATTGACGTTTTAAACTAAAAGGTATAAAAACATGATATTCTAAATGTTACAATATTTAGATAACAAGCAAATTTTATTGTAAACAATTTATATAGATGAAATGTACTTACTTTTACTCGGAGAACCCATTTTCCAGAATTACAATAATTGAACAAAGACAAAAAAAAGCTTGGTCCGTAAGTCATTTCGTGATTCGTAACTGCATTGGCGGCGCTATAAGCAGTATTTTCTATTTTGTGTTCGTTTTTGCATATTTGTTCGATTTTGCAACCTGTACAGTACATTTTTAGTCGAAACATAAAAAAGCCGTGATAAATATTTCTTTGTGATATACAGAAAATAGTTATTTTTAGAACTTTTATAATAATAAGCGGGATCGATTGACCTAACCTGAAAATGCCAGGTAAAGGTCAAAATTCTTAGTCGCGGAATCTCGTGGTAAATCTTATGGCCTATTTTACAGCAGAAAAGGAAAACAACGGTCCCGTAATTTCCTGATTATTAATATTACATCGTTTCATAGAGAATTGCTAATGCTTTAAGAATAAGTTTACGGACTATCTCCGGTATTAAAACTGCGAGTGGGAGAAATCAGTCGCTTTCTACCCCTGGAAATCTAGACCTCGGAAGAAATCAAAAACTCAAAAATAAATGAGGGTGCCAAAAAGGAAACCAAAACTTAAATGATATGATTCGCATGTTAACATGCTAACTAATTTCCGGTAACGGGAACGAAAAGCTTGGTATATTTTAATTACCATTCCCGGGTTGTTATAAGATCATCAAGTTGTAGCTTGCGCTTCTCGCTACAACTCCGCTGAGATCTATTACTCTCTTCGCGCGCAGACCGAAATTTACTGACGTTTAAAACGTCAAAATTATGAAGGAATGTTGGGCTCATATAGGATTTGATTTGTTTACCTTCCGGCCAAATGCGGCCCGACAGACCAAGCGTTTCGTATGCGGTCCAAGTTGATCCAAGTATACAAACCTACATAACTAGAGCCTGAAAAGTCCCTAGATCGAACATTCATTTTAGGGACTTTTGCCAACGTTTTCGGCATTTCAACACTTTGACTATATACTATTGGACTGCTAGTCCCCCTCCATTTCCCATATGATCACTGCACCGAAAGTTGTCCACGAGCTGGAGCCCGATATAAGTCCCGCCCCGGAGCCGAAAATGGAGCGTAATTTAAAAATCGGAAAACACGATCTTTACAACTTACAAACTAATCGATCTTACAAACTAGAATTTTGGAATTTATAAATAGTTACGTAAAATACAGTGAAATGATTTGAAGGTTATGCAACAGGAATAAAAAATCAGGTAATATAAAAATCAATTTATTTATTGTCCTTCAAATAAAATTGTTTTTGCGAGATCTTTACAACTTATAAACTAATCGATCTTACAAACTAGAATTTTGGAATTTATAAATAATTACGTAAAATACAGTGAAATTATTTGAAGGTTATACAACAGGAATAAAAAATCAGGTAATATAAAAATCAATTTATTTATTGTCCTTTAAATAAAATTGTTTTTGTGAGATTGTGCCTCACAAAGTTATCATAACGGTTAATAGTTATATATGATGATTATATTTGATTCCTAAATATATATTTATTATTAATTTTATTAATTGGTATTTAGTTTATAACATGGTCATCAAAATTTGAAAATATTGTTTCCAAATTTGTATGTCTGAAAACTAAACAAACAATTTTTTGAAATGAGTTTTTCGTTTTCAATTCATCCTTTATTCGAAATAAATTAAATTCTTTCTCTATGGTAGTTGCTAAATTGTATGTGTCAATTCTAGGTTGCCGCAAAAAACCAATCGATTTACGATTTATAAATTCTGAAGTCACTGGATGGCATTCATTAAATAGACGACAGCATGTTATGCATTTTAGTTTGTTCAACACCCGCAGTTCAACAAATCCTGACATGTAAAGTGCTGCGTGTTTCAATGTCGAATCAATGTAATGCAATGGTACATCGCATAAAGTATTGAAGTCTTCTTCTTCTTGGATTTTGCTACTGTCAGTATTGAAGTACTGTCAATGGCAATACAACTTGCCGTAGCAGATGATGTTACCTCGTTGTGATGCAGCAATCTTT
This sequence comes from Ocypus olens, assembly GCA_910593695.2. NCBI lineage: Eukaryota > Metazoa > Arthropoda > Insecta > Coleoptera > Staphylinidae > Ocypus > Ocypus olens. The sequence continues at coordinate 39,358,083 of OU343047.1, forward strand.
TGTATGAAGCCATAAATTGGGAACAATTGAGATTGTTGTTGTAACCTCCCATTGACCTTATACAAGAAAAGAGAATTTCCAAATGGTCCTGAGATAATTTATAAGACAGGATATATTGGAGATACCCTGTCTCTACGTAATGATGATACATATTTTTAAGGTTCTTCATATCTATTATCATACCGAGAAAACCTGTCTTTACTCTACTGTTTAAAACAAGCTGCCTCTCAGATTTTTTTAATTTGTCCTGAAAGAGTCGAAACTGTTTGTACTTCAATGGTGGAAAAGTAATCAATGGCTTCGATGAATAAATCAAAAACTTTTTCAGCCGTTTCACTGTTTAATGGTCTCTTAAAACCACTGGCAAATAAACTTCTTGAATTTAAACAATCAAACACATTGTTGATCATCCAGCAAAATTTAATTGTTGCGGTGCACTCTGCAAATTCCGGATGTCCATCTTTTAGTAGCTGCTCCAAAGCTACAGTGCAGCTTTCACTGAATGTCTGTGCAGCCAGTTTAACATTCATTTTATTTCTCCACCATTCAACATGCTTCCTATTTAACTTATTAGCCAAGTGAAAATGACCACATGTTTGGAGTCGAACTATCTTTTCAAAATATTCAAATTTAATCGCATGACCATTTGCGTCAAATAAAAGTTTCTTTGATGATAGAGCATTTCGTACTAATTTAAACATGTGAACAGGATCTAAAAAAATTAAAACCAAATGATTCCCCGCAGGATGTTTGAAAAAGGGCTTTTCATTATATAAGTCGGCACCCAAATGTGAACACATTGAGATATTGCCTGGAAGACCATCAAATGTCAATGCAATAATTTTAACTCCCGATTTTGCCACCATATCCAGAACAGTTTGAGTGATACTTGCTCTTTCTGCGGCTGTTAATCCGGCAACTAGGAAATATGCTACAGGAATTTTCCAATGTTGGTTTATTCCTGTAATTAGGTAGACCAATGCTTCTTTTGCAAGAGGTAAATTTACAGGTTCATCAATCGTTAAACCATAATTCACATATCCTACAAAATTTTTGTTGGAAAAACTCCATTCCACTTGCTGACGAACTGCAATCACATCCATTGTCAAACATCCATATAATGGTTTGTCTCCAGCTTCTTCACTTTTCCTCTTCAATATTTCAATTGCCTCTTTAGTAATTCCAGGTGCCCCATTGAAGCTGCTATACCATGATCGAATTGTGGCCGGGGCTGGTAATTTATTATTAAAGGTCCTGCGGATATAGTTATAGGCCTTTGGACTGTAGAAATTCACAGTTAATGCAGTATATAGTCAAAGTTTCAACCACTATGCGCCGCTGTTAAAATTAGAAATGAAGTGAGCAATAAGTGTACTACTATTCGTCCTAAAATCACATGTTCATCGTTACGACTTCAAGGTCAATGCCTTCCGCTGTTGGTTACAAAATAACATTTTTATCCAAATCGTTGGCAACATCGCAATTGACATTCCGAACGATTAAAGTTAGCTAACGAATCGTATTATAATGATTTTATTTAATATTCAAAGCAAAGTGCGCAACACTTGGTATGTACGCAATACAGATCTTCATCGAGACCTTCGTATACCAACAGTAAAGCAAGAAGTCAAAAGGAATACTGTTAAGCATAAAGCCGGATTTCGCCTTTGGGAAGAAGCCTTTCAGCTACTAGGAAACTAGCATTGTATTCGAAAATTGAAGAATTACGTAATATGCACAGAATTACGCTTAGTTCATGTGAGCAGTTTTAATAGCTGGCATTACAAAAGAAAAAAAATAGTTCTGTAAATGGACACCCATGCCCGAACCAGAGAATCGTAAAGTCTGCATTTTTTTAATATAAGTTACAGTGACTTTATTTTCTTGAGGTTTGCTAGAAACAGGAACCAGAACTTAGATTTATGTTGGGTATTAATACTTGTTTAGCGTGAGGTTTTCAGGTGATTAATCACTGCACGATAAACATTTTAGAGAAAAAAATCGAATATTGCATACCGGCAATGTTTATTGAACATCAGACACCAACGAAACCGAACAAACTATTATATATTCGTCTGTAGAGTTCGAATCACAACACAAAAGTTACTAGAGTGTCTATTGTTATGTGTAATCATTAATCTTTATTACAAATTTCGCTTAACAAAATATATCGTCGACGACTGCCATTTGGACCAAAATTGAGATTTTAGTACATAATCTTTTCCCATAATGTGAGATGGGCGGTATTGCCGCTTCACCGACGATATGTAAATCATATGCATGAAATACACAAGTCCTTCGACTTGTTTACATCTTAAATTCTTGCTCATTATGTAATGTACATTAAATCTGTACTGAAATGAAAATATTTGTGTAAACTTATGGTCAGTACTTATATTATTTTTAATTTCATTTTCCTAGACATTTGTCCTTTTAGTGAAATTAGCTGGAACGGAATGCATTAATCAAAATGGTTGTTCCAAAGGTCAACTGCGTAACATATACTTTACACATGCAACCGATTGAATCATAGCTCGGCATTCATTTCCGAGTGGGAAATCGACATTTGTTATGGAAATTACAGTAATGACGCTTTTAAGTTACGCCAGAAGGCAACAATTTAGGTGTTGTTTTCTTCTTAAAGTTTCATAAAACATATATATATATCATTAAATAAGGATAGGTCTTGGGTGCGTACATTCAATAGTTAATTGCAGAAATATTGTAATTTTATTCCCTTTCTTGTAAACAAAAATATGACATGTGATCATTAAAGATTTAAAAACGCACTTAATGATTTAATGATTACTTGCTTTTTGCGCATTTATAAGGGCTAAGATTATTTATAGGACTTTTTCCTAAATACTCCCCTGCATCAAATTTTGGGATTCAATTGGATCCTCCCGCTAGTGCACAGTTGGCTGGAAGCTCCGAAAAAGTGGCCAAAAATCATTTACGAAATGGAAGAAAAAATTGTTTGTCATTATCTAGACATATTAATGAATATATGAAACAACTTTCACGCCTAGCAATGAATTATTGTTCCGCTGGTATCTATCTAAATACGAAAATAGCGAATTATTTATTCAGTAGAAAGCTTACATTGCTGCAGTTAGTTATCAGTTTTATAATTTATATTAATAAGCGTTTTTTATTTTGTTTTACACATTGATATAGAAACTTCATCAGAAGATAGAAAAAGTTAAAAAGATACGGACGCTAAACCTATAAATAAAGTGCTTCGCTCGTGAATGGCGTAATTTTTAATAATGTTACCGTGCGATTATTTCAGAAAACTCTAGTTCAAAAAAATATTTATAATACACCAATCTAAAGTGTATGAAATATACTACAAGGCTGACAAAATTTGCCCGTTTTCTGATGCGATGAAGAAATACCGTGAAAAAAAAAATCGGCAAGCATAGCCTTACTATATGTTCAACAGAGCATTGGATTTACCTGATGCAGATAGAAATTTGCTTCTAATTTCTAATGTACATAGTGCAGAGTGAGCAACAATAGGTGCAGATAGGTAGGCAACCAAATACGCATGTTGATAGAACTGATCATATGAAAAGAAAATCCCTTAGATTGATTTTCGATTGGCGTGGAAAACATTTTTCCCGAATGAAGCTTAAATTAACAGCAAATCACTTACCACAAAACAAGGATTTACGCAAAGTAGTCCTGATAAGAACTGATGTCTATGAAACAGAAGGTAAAATAACTAAATTCGAAGAATTCGTGAACACAATGGTAAAATACGATGCACGGCGCTGCCCGAATCTAGTTACTCTTTATTAATTATGCATTGGCATGAACTTGGAGCGATAAAATTCCCCAAATTTTTCGGCGGGAAATTTAAATTATCTGCAAACATTGTTGTTCACACGATACTACCTTCAAGGCACATGAGCAGTATTGGATTACATTGGGCAACAATTTTTTTGTTTGTTTGTTGAATTGATAAAAGAACTTGTTCTAACTTAATTTGGGTCTGCTGAATCCAAATATGACCTTATTTTTTGTCCCTAAGCCTCAGGTTTTATGCAATTCAACAATGAACATTTTGCGAAATTTGCAAATTTATTATCAGCCGTAATACAACAAGTGGTATGATTATTACCGATGATATTTTGGAGTTGAAACCGAGCTGCAGATTCAACGAGCGCTAGCGCGAGTTGAATGTGCTGCTTCGGTTTCAACGACTAAATATCATCGGTTATTAATCGTACCACGAGTTATATTTAGTGAGAGAATATAACGAATAACCTTTTATAATCTTGATGACAACTCACATATTGCAATGTTTCAATTCGTCTTGTAGTTTCTTGCAGCACAAAGACTCCGTAAACTGTCGGCACTGCGACTCTTTATTCCTCGCGGTGTTTCTGGGCGTCGTATTTTTCACCATTTCTCTGATTTCACTGTTAAAAACTGCATCACAAAAATTTAGTATGTCCATTTTGAGGTTTGAAATTCTGACAGGACCACAATAAAATATCACCGCTACTTTTGTTTTTTATCATCGCGGTGATACACATGCTGCTATGCATTTCCTTGCATCTGATTGGCTCAAAATACATTCTAATAGGCCATGAGTTGTATTCTCCATATTACATGCATAACAAGTCATAAATCACATTTGAGCGTAGAAATATAGTCATATTATGAGTCCAGAATGAAGGTTAATACCTTAAAGTTCAACTATGTTCTATTCCGGGAAAATGTTTCGCTTGTAGCTCTTGCGTTTGTGCACTTGCTCAGGGCAATCTCGTTTTATACTACAGCCAGCGGCGGTGAGGCAACGGAAGAAAATTTGACCGAAAAAGCAACGGAATATTTATTTCCTCTATTAGAGTAAGTAGTGCAGCATGAGCGGCATCTTTGTCTTTGCCTCACCTACTGAAATCCACGAGCCACCGCTGACTACAGCCATCATATTTATGTCTCATCGCCTTTCATAGAGCTCTTCCATGCGTCCTGGTGAAAGGATTCACCTTGTTCGTCACTTACAGCCCTAAAGTTTTCTGGGACTGTTCAAGAAATGGACCTTGATACTCATGTTGCACCCCAGTTCGCGAATTTTTTTTGTTTAAATTCATGGCAATCCAATAAATGTATACTGAAAATTTGTAAGATAGAAAAATCTTTAAGATTATTTATCTCGATTACGATAAGAAAACGGACATATGGTTATTTGAACTTTTCTGTTCAGAATAACATTATCTATCTCCTTTTTTCGTTTGGGGCTCTCGAAACGAGACACCCTGTATAACACAAGCGGAATATAATAAAAACGCAGAAATAAAAAAATACAACGTAATGAAAATACATACAAATATAAAAAGTAAAAAATAAAAAAACTATAAGAAAAATAGAAAAATGTAAAAAATTACAAAACTAAAAATGGTAATGCAACCTCCTCGTGGTAGACTTCGATAACTATATTTAGGCTAATCGCAGGTGCATTTATAAAATAACACATTACATTATAGTAATTCTCGACTCGTCGCTTTTTTAAATAAAAATCTTTAGCTGTTTTAACCTCTTCCTAGAACCCCGACCTTTCTAACTAACTGCACAGGAAATGTTCGTGTTAAATTTCGATTCGAGAAGTTACGAGTCATAATATACGACATATCTCGACCTCGAGTTAAGTCGGAACAAATTAACGATTATTGTATATTAACAGCATATAGTATAGCAAGTATTTTTCGTTTCTCAATTTTTCGCCATTCTAAATCTGCCATTTTAAATTTCATATTTGTAATCAGCAACCTCAAAAACCTTATATTAGTACGTAACTGTACAGTTGAAATAAAAATAATGTTAAGTCGGACTTTTGGCCACTTTTTCGGATCTCCCAGCCCACTGTGCAGTGGCGTAAATAGGAGTATGCAAGGGCTTGAAGCATATATGCTCTTATATGATTACAAAATCTTAAAAATCAATCCATTTTGAATCATTTGTGTAAATTCTAAACTTAAAATTGTTTTTATTTTTATCCAAATGATTAAAAAAATACTCAACTTTCTGTTAAACCTCTTGTCTGTTTAAGTAAGATTTAAACAAAATTTAAAGTAGGAATGGTTTCGTATTTTTATAAATTCTTAAAAATCAATCAATTTTGAGTAGGTTTTGCAAATTACAAGCTGTAGCAATGCTATAGATATATATTTTTAAACGATTATTAAAAATTGTTTGTTCTACACATGTTTGTGCTAATAAACCCATATTTTTATCCAGCCTTAAAAGAAGAATCTATTTTGAGTAGGTTGCGTGACAAGATTGAATTATTGTTTTTGAGTTTTTTTATATGATTGCTAAAATACAAGATCAAATCAAATCATTTATTGGTGCTTTAACAAACGAGTTTTATACAGGTCATTACAATTATAGTATAAAATGTATCTAAAATACAAAATAAAAGAAGAAAAATACAATAGGTAAACAAAATTAGGACTTCATAGAATTGACTAAATAAAAATGAGTTCGATGAAAATGATACGGCAATAGTTAGGAAAACAAATAGTAAAATATATATAGATAAAAACAATGCTGATCGTAACATCAAACAAGAGCAATCAGAGAAAATTATAACGTAGAATTTAAAACGTTAGTCGTTTATTTAAGTTTTCAAATAAACCGTAGTCAAGATACTCCTCCAGCTCTAGAAAGAGTTTACTAATAGAAATTCCTTCACTACCTTTTTTTAAATTTATTAATTGGTAAATTTCCCACATTGATTGGTATAACATTAAAAAAATTTATACCCAGATATCTTACTCCTTTAACCTACAGTATTGATAATATATATCCGCCCCATGCCAAGTGTTGCGATTATGTATAGAAATATGGGTCCGATATGTATTATTGTGTGTCCTTATATCGGGTGTGTATAAATTGGCGGATAATCTACACGTGGCGATGTTCTTCCTAAAATTCTGAATAGAAAATGTCGTTGAAAAAATGTTCTACAATGCCTCATAGGCCATCAGGAGCCATTTAAAAGAAATGTAAATTTGGCAACATAGCATTCACGAGCTGCCCTGCTTATCAATAATCTCATGGTTCAGAGTAGAAGGTAATAAATAGAAACAGCGGGGTTTATTTACAGATGCAAGGTAAAATAGATTATGAGTAAATAGTAAAATCCATTGTGATTGAACAAAACAAAACGAAAATAACACAAATACACTAAAACGCGGGCGCTAATACAAACTGATAATAATGAGAAAAGCATAATTGCCACGAACATGGTACTAGCAAGTTTGAATGAATTATTTGTGTCAAAGTGACATAAGCGGGTGTCACGTTGCCGAACGATTTTTACTTTCTCCGTTACGAAGTACGAGAAAGTATTGTGATTGTGATTTTTTTTTCAAAAATTTTTTTTACGGAATTATCCGTTTTGGGGTCCCTAGATGCCATTTCAATAATTTCTGGAAAAACATTTTTTGTGTCTGTGTGTGTGTGTGTGTGTGCGTGTGTGTGTGTGTGTGTGTGTGTGTGTGTGTGTGTCTGTGCGCGCTGTATCTCAAAAACTAATAGACCAATTGATATGAAACTTTGAACATAAGTTTTATTTGATAATCCGAAGAACTGAAAAGCTTTTGGTATAATTTCGTACACCGGAAGTGGGTGTATACCTTAACTGTTTTTTGTTTTTTGCCAATATTTTCTTAAATATGAAAAATATCACAAAAACATTTAAACAAATATTGAAGACAATAAAGAAATGCGATTATTTTGTTTGAAAACATTTTTCATAAAATCATTGTTATTCGAGAAAAAAAATTATTAATTTTTTTTTTTCATTTTTGGTATACAATTATGAAACGCTAATAAATACAGCAAATTTATGTTAATAATAATTGTAGAGAATGCCAAAATGAACAATTTATGAAGAATAAGTTTTTTTGAAATCTTTTTAGTTTTTAAGTAAACTGAGTTTTTGAATTTTAAGTACATTTTTCAATCTTTCATAATTTTGACGTTTTAAACGTCAGTTTTATCCGAGTCTACGAAACGTTCGATGCACACTTAAAATATGATTTAAATTGAAAATAAACCACGGAAGCGTAAATATAAATGATACCATCAAGTCGGAGAAAGTAACATGATGGCCACATCACCATTTTTTTATGAAAATAAGCTAATTAAGAAGTGTTAAAAATACAAGTTTGAGATCGAAAGATAGCACACACTGACAAATAATTTTCAAATTAGTCATACTGTCGAAATTGCAGGGTTTTCTGTAAATGAATAACGAATAATAATGCATATTTAACGACTGGATGTTCAAACTTAGAGGACCTCGTGAAGGATCAGGAAGCATGGTACAACATTTTAGAATTAAGGTAAGCAGCTTAGAATTTTTGAAAGAATATCGCCACGTATAGATTATCCGCCAATTTATACACACCCGATATATGTAACGCACTCATATATAAATAGACTATTTTTGAAAACAGGTTTACAATCATCCCGATAACCAAGACCACCCAAAAATTCGGGCCGGATAGCAGAATGGCCCCATGCTATCAGTCCGTATAGTAAGTAAGACTGAAAGAGGCCAAAATATGCGGACACTAGCACTTCATTGATAACTTCCGTTGATAACCTACGTAGAATAAAAATATTTTTGGCTAATTTGTTGGCAAGAGTTTCTCCATGTACCGACCATTTTAGGGGTGGATCTAAATCCAATCCCAGAAACTTTAGATTTTGTTGTTCATTATTAACCCCTGACAGAGAAAAGTTCAAGCATACAGTTTTATTCTCATTGAATTTTAAAGAATTACTTGCTAACCATATTGAAGCCAATGACTGTGCCTCATCTCCCAAGGTAATTGCAGTTTGAAGATGTTTTGCCGCACTCAGAATTGTTGTGTCATCCGCATAGAGAATCAGCTTATGTTCCGATAGATATCTGGGAAGATCATTAATGTAGATCAGAAATAGCAAAGGCCCAACACCAAGTGTAATTGGTAATTTATCAGAAAGTCCACAATGATAACTAACATACTGATACCGATCCGATAAATACGATAAAATCAAAACAAAACTGTCTGGGTGGATATTGTAACCAGGGCCGATCCTACCGGAGGGCTAGAGCGTGCATGGCACGTGAGCGGCGATTAGAGGGGCGGCGAAACCGGCGAAGCCCGCGAAACGAAAGACAAAGCTGCGGATTTTGTTTCCTATGTAAATTATTTGGAAAAGGAAATATTAAAATTATAACTACGGGTTTTAAAGACTTACGCCATTGTGCTGACCAATTTGTAAAACATGAGAACAGTGCGAAGTATATTAAGTGTCTTTAAAAATGGCGGGAGTTAAAAATCTATGGAGGGCTATTGTGGAAAGAATGATTGCTATTGTGCACTTTTTAACAAGTCAATGTCTTGCTTTTAGACGAAGTAGTTCTAATCTCTATAGGAGAAATAATGATTTTTTTAAAGGCAGCAGAAATGCTAGCTAAATTTGACCCCTTATTGTCAGATCATTTAAATAAAATTGAAAAATCTAAAGAGAAGTCGAAGAAGAAATCCTGCACTGTATGCAGGGGAGGTTCGTTATATAGAGCCAAGGAGCCATGGCACTACCTGCATATAAATATTTCTTTATATTTTTTTGAATTCACCATTAATCAGTTTAAAATACACCAAATTTTTTAAATTTTGGCCCCTTATAAACCAATCAAGTAACCGTCAGGATAGAAAAACAATCAGGGCGACATCTATCACCGATGTATTATAATTTCAGAACTTTGTAACATTTTCGGCAATAGATGTCGCTGTAATTGTTTTTCTATTCTAATGGTTACTTGATTTGTTTATAAGGAGACAGTAGAATTCTGTTTCTCCATCAACGACGATCGTAGTGTGCTGATGTGAGACTAATGTAGGTCCAAATCGGTCCTCAGTTATTGTCGACGGTGAAATATAATCGAAATTACACAAATGATTATGTATAGAAATAAATTAATACATGATAACACTTTTAAATATAATTAGAGATAGGCAAAACTGCTACCTGCTACTTTTGAATCACGTTGCTACCTGTGATTGCTACTTTTTAATATCAGTGATTTTAAACCGTGATCACGGCTAGTAAACATAGTAACACCTTTTGAAATTGTGATTATTTCAAAATTAGTGAAGAAGCATTTCTAGACTGTTCCGGAAACGTAAAGTGGGATGTATTTTGAGTAAAGTATGTTGCAAATGTTTTTCTATGTCTCTGAAAAAGCTCATCTTCAAAATAACGTTTGCTCTGTTCTCGGGGAGTTGTTTTAAAATCTAGACGAGAAGCATTTAAAGATTTTTGCAGAATCGTAAAATGGAATGAATTTTTAGTCATTTTGTAAAGTTTCAATTCTATTACTTGATAATAATTATTTTTTTTTAATTTGTGTTTTGCCTCTGAGAAAGTGCTTATTTAAAATGATGATTTGCTCTGTTCTCGAGGGATTATTTTTAAATGAAATAATTAACGTCGAATCGTCCAGTATATTTTGAAATTTGAGAGAGTTTTTATATTTTTTTTTAGTTCGTGAAATTTGTAATTTGAAAATTGTTATAGTGCTGGTTTCGTGGTATTATTTCAAAAATTATAATAAAGGAATGTCTAGTAGTTCGCACCGAATATTAAAGTTAAATGAATTTTGAGTACGTTTGGGAACTTCAGCATTTGTTTTTATTGTTATTTTTTCAGTTCATGAAAATAGTAATTTGAACATGAGAGCAGAGAAAAATGGAGTATAAAGTAATTAATAAAGCGTTTTAGATTTACAAAATACGTTTCGCATTATTTTTAAACTTATATTTCTTCAACCATACAGAATTTCAGGTTAGAATAAAGTTGGTAGAGTGAATGGTGGGTGGGTTCTATTTTACGTGGTGAGTGGCCCATATCTTGTTGCCCACGCACCTAGTTTTTCATCAATGAATAAATTAATCAAAAGATAATAAAATGTTGATTTTGATCATTCGATTTCAAGTCGAAATAAAAAAAAATGAGAAAAGGTTAATAAAATACCTATAAAATCTTGATTATGATCTTTATAAGATGAATGGCACTATTCATTTAAAATTTACGATTTGCAAAAAATTTCTCTACAAAGAAAAGATTAAAAAATCAAGGTTTTCAAGTCTAGTCGTTATACGTTTTAAAAATCAAATCCTCAATGTTTGGTTCTTTAAAACATATAGCGACCAAAACGTGTTAAACACTGCAAATCTTGTTTTTCAACCCTTTTTTCTCGTTTTAGAGAATTTTTTTTGATCATTGAAACATCAAAATCGAGACATTTGTGTGTTAAATTTTTGCAAAAGGTGTTTCTCGATTTTTGAAAATAGCACTTCCAAATATGTTGGACAATTTTAATAATGCAAGCTTTAAAATGTGAAAAAAATCATTCAAGAAAAATATAAATGATTTTTATGTATTTTTTTTGTTATTAGATAGTTTTTGCCGGTGATTTTTTCGAAGTTTATAAGTTGCAAACGCGTTGGATGATCTCCATTGATTGAAAACTAAAGTATCTACAAAAAATTGTTAAGAAACTTGTTTGTAAAATGTGTAAAAAATGTCCAAAAACAAGGTTTCTGAGTCCAGAAGTTTAGAAACGTATATTAAGTAACTTTTTGAAGATTTATAATACCCAAACGTGTCAAGTGATCTCGATTATTTGAAAACCAAAATGTGCCAAAATTTACGGGCTTTGAAAAATGGTTAAGAAAATTTTCTATAAAATTGGTGAAACATGTCAAAAATTAGGATTTTCGCTAACAATCACAGTTTGGGTATCAATTACAATTTTACGTAGCAATCACTGTTTAATTAGCAGTCACAGTTTGGCTAACAATCGCAATCACAGTCACGGTGAAATTCAGTAACGACCTGTGATTTTTTACTATCAGTGAAAAATCACAGGTACGTGAAATATCACCCATCCTTAAATATAATGAATTTATCAACAATTATCAGCCACAAAACTATTCAATTATCAATAAGTTTAGTGCTGAGGACAGGGGCGGCTCGTTATATAGAGCCAAGAAGAACCTGCAGTTTCAAGCTTAGCAGGAATTTGTAATTAACTCTTAAAACACTTTTTCGCCAGTTATTTTGGTCTAGGAAGATATATCGTTCTTTGTTTCTTAAAAAAATGATGGGGGGGGGGAGGGTATATTGTATAGGTGGTTCTACCATCAACATGTTCCGGTGGCACTTTGTCAACTTGAATGTAAATATTTAAAATTTAAAACCGTAATAGCTAGATACACCATCAGGGCAACATCTATTATATTAATTAAATTCGACAATTTCCTTGACTGAGTGGAGAAATCCACAGACAATAAGAAACCATAAACTAGCGACAATTATAACAATATCATTGATAAACATTGAAATATTGTTTCCCCGTGCGACAACCGAGCACCAGTTTCAATCTCATTAAATCTCATCAGGTCAATATAGACGCTGACAGAGAAACGGTTTTTCACTACGGAGTTGTAACTCCAAATATTCGTAATAGCTAGATACACAATTAGGGAGACTTCTATTGTCGTAACGTTGTACAAATTATTTAATTGAAACAATATTTTAAAAAATCGTAAATGCAAAAAATTGCGAACATTTCGTTTTGTTGCAAAAAGTTACGTATTAAATGTAATTGAAATTATACATATTCTTGATAATAAATTACTTTTTGGTGTCTTATTACTAAAATAGTAAACACGCAATCCCCAAGATATGCACTTGAGGGGGCGGCCAACTCATCATTTGCACGCGGACGGCCAAGGGTACAGGATCGGCCCTGATTGTAACAATACAATTTTCTGAGTAGTATTTCATGGGAGACACAATCAAAAGCCTTTGTCAAATCTGAAAGTGTAGCTGATAAAACTTCACCACCTTCAAAGGAGTCCAGCACAAAATCACTGAACTTCAAAATTGCTTGAGTTGTCGAAAGACCTTTTCTAAACCCGGATTGTTTAGGGCTAAACATGTTACATAACTCAAAGAACTCCGTTAGTTGCATATGCATAATCTTTTCTAAAATTTTAGCGAAGATAGGTACTGGTGATATAGGCCTGAAATTATCCGGTTCATCTGTTCTACCTTTTTTATGTATTGATTCACATACCGCTTTTACCACATGAACCACATCTACTCGTATTCCATATATGTCTACGTTTACTATTCTTAAGACTCCGAACCTGCGCTGATGTAACTTCAGAAAAACTAAAGTAGCCATTGAAACTAGGTGAATTCTGCATCATAAGGTTGATGGGATCAACGATCCCACGACTTTTTGTTTGCGTATATTTGCAAAATTTCTATATTTTACAAAATCTTATTATACAATATCAATTTTGAGTAGGTTGTGGAAATTGCACGCATATAGCAATTGTTTTTATGTTTAAGTAGAATAAGAAGATTGTACTGCCAGTTATGTTTCAACATAACTGGCAATACAATCTCCTTATTCTACTTACTTATATACCTGTTAAAAAATGGATGAATATATCACTAGTTTTTATGTTTGTATTTAAATGATTGTTAAAATACTCAACACTTAGTACAACTTCTTCTTTCAAGTGACTTTAGCCAAGGAATATTTTCATATGTTTACATAATATTTAAAACCAATACGTTTTGAATAATTTGTTAAAATTACAAGCTTGTAACGATTGCTTGAATGTTTTTTTTTTATAATTATAAGAATATTCAACAATTTGTTTACCATCTTCACTCTTCACGTAAGATTTAAAAAAAAAATTGGAATAACATGTTTCCATCTTTAAGAATCAACGTTTAATAAGTTGTAAAAATTGCAAGCTTATAGCAATTGATTTCACACATAACTTTTTGTTTAACATATTCTCTGTTCGCGTATGATTTTTACGAAATTTTACCAAGAGATATTTTTGAAACAATGAGTTTTGAATAAGTTCTATAAAATATAAAATTATAGCAATTGTTTTTATATATTAAACGTTAAAAAAGTTTACAAAAATACTTCACTTTTTGAAAAATAGCTTCTTTGTTCACATGGGTTATCCTGGTAATTGTTTATTTCTAAACGTGCTAGTTTTTAAAACATAGTAATAATAACAAAATCGTTGGTATAAAATTAAAAAATAATAACGTTAGTTCGTTCTCAAATGAATGAATTAATGAATTAGTAATATCTGTTAGGAAACGCTTGTTACTTTGTAAGAACCACTCTTCGAAAGTATTGAGCACGAAACAATACGCAAAACGTTATTCATTTGTAAAAATGGCATGAAATATACTAGAGTCGGGAATTTTCAAAAATTAGAAGAAAAAAAAATGCCATAATCTCGAAAACTGTGGGGTTTGTACTAAGTGAAAAAATAATTCCCTAAATGGCAAAAACACAACTGGGATGTTACAATTTTCTTGTTCCAATTTATACAATCGACCTATTATATATTCTAGGTGTATCATAGCGAGATAAATATAGCCGTCACGCTCTGCAGATGCTAATTTTAATAAAACGGATCGAATCAATGAGATATAACAGTACGTAACACTTAATCCGTACACAGAAACTACGTACCATGTAAAAGCCATGTAAATCATCGCATCACATGCATCAATTATTAAGCCAAATAGGGAAATACCTGTAATTTTCCCCAGATAAATATGTCCGAAACAGTTGATCAATTAAACCAATTTAGATAATAACACCTAACTTGTAAACGGTAAATTCGTGCATGTATAATAATAAAAAATTATACGTACAATGAAACAAAGTATGAAGATATATAATTACACTGTTTAAGTTAATGTTTGGTTTGTATTCTCACTCGCTAGTCTGTCTCCAAGAACACTGTAATACTTTTTACGGTTTTCGCAAGATGGAGCATCAATGCTTATCAAGGCCTTATTTTTGATGTTATTGGACGATTACTTTGTTGAGGAAACCGCATTTGTATCGAACATAAGATGGGCAATGACAATAATCAATTACTGGTTTCCGCAGGATGGAGAATCCACGTTTATTGCATTCACACGGTTGATTAACACTTCGATTAGAACACTGCAATTGTATCGAGTTCTAGCAACGAATTGTACCTTAAAAAAGTGTGTATATAACTAAGGAAAGCTAAAAGTAACAATACTTTCAACAAGACGCATTAAATCAATTTCCGATACGTTTAATTTAAATACATTGCATTACCTACTTTCAAACCTTTACAATCGATCGTTAGTAAAGTAATAAAGCAGTCGATAAGGAGTTGACGTCCTTGTGTAGAGGAATCTTAAAGGCAAATCGGTGCAATGTTGAAGGTGTCCTTCAAGCGGTTAATATTTGCGAGTAAAAACACCTGACTGGTTGATTAAAAATGTTTGCGGTAATGTTTGTCTGGATTTAGACAGCTGTTGATTTCAGTCTATTTTTCCAAACGAAATTGGTTTCAAAATGATATTATTTTTCTTCGGAACTCTGTTCAAAATTGATTATCTTCACAAAACAATGTGTTCTTTTTTTAAGAAAAAGATGTCTTTCATTTAAATTTCTGTGGATTTTTTTAAAACTCTAAAGATTTTAAATACATTATTACTTTAAGAATCCAAACATTTTCAAATGCCAATATCTTAATTAAGGAACAACGTTTCGTAAAGTGAATACCATTTGGCGGAATTTTACCTCGGGGTTGGAATTTATTTTCGATTTTTTTTCCATGACTCGAAAAACAAAATTGTCATTAACTCGCAGCTTACTTTCAAATAGAAATATTTTCAAAAAGCAAATTGAACTCTTCAAAATAAAATTAAACTAATTAAACTGAAACCGAAAAAATGTGCTTGGTTAAAACAGTGAATTTCCCGTCAAGAATTTTAGATATTTTGATACAGTTAACACTTTGGATACTGCACACTTGATGATAATGGTTATTTATAACTGAAACACGCGTCAGAAAACTGAAAACATAACAAGTGTTAAATTAATAAATTACACCTTATTTTAGATATTTTGACTATTTGACTATTTTGTCTACTTTAACTGCTATTATAATTGTTACTCGTATATTTGCAAATATATTTTGTATTAAAAACCTAAAAAAGTAAAATAAAAAAAATCAACCATCATTAATAAACCTATTAATTTGATTTTGAGATGGGCCGAACTAATCGATTGTACTCGTAGCTACACGTTATTCATAGATGCAAGACATTACAACAACCCTGAGCCCATTCCCGCATTGTCGCAACTCGAAACGACCTTTAAGGTAACCACTCGGACATTTTATGCAAATGATAGCGTTATCGCACCTTCATTGACCAAAGCGGGTGCCTTGCGGAACGACCGTCGTCGGTGGGTAGGCCAACCCACGCGCAATCGCGAGTTAATGTCAGACGTTTGAGGTCCGAATATTTGCAACCACACCTGTTACAGATAGTCTCGAGCAATCGAGGATCTAACAAAGGAGCCGTTCGCAGGATTTACTGATATCGCGTGACCGGAGAACGAGTTTTGAAGAATTTTGCGCGCGGCGGTTCAGGTATCCCGCGAGGCGCACACTCGGTACTCACCTAGGGCCGGTATGGATTGTTTCGGAGGTAATCCATGGCACTGTCACTGTTTTTTTGTTCCAAATTGTGTACACACTCGCGATTTGTTCGGTGAGGTCCACGGTTGGTTTGGTTTACCTGCTGTTGACTAAGACTAGATTTTAACAAACTCTACGCCGGGGAAAGCGCTCGGGTTGCGTCACAAGGTTGAGAGGTTGAGAGGAGGTGGTGGTGGTATAGATGTTTCACCTCGCAAACTCCGTCCGTGGAACAATCTGGGGACATCGGTGTGGGCTGGCGGACGGTGGCCACTTTCCATTTTTTATTGTCAATAATAGCAATGCAACTGGTGCAATTCTTAACGAGATCAGATTATGTGTGTTTTTAATGTTTAGATAATTATTTAGTAAAACTCAAATATTGAAAAGTATTGAAAAATGTTATAACCCCTACATGACATCTCATTAGTAGAACACAAAAAAAGGCGCTTAAAATAGTTGATTAAATATCAAGGGAGAGAAATGCGTGATTTTTCTCGAGGTGCAAAATTGTATCCCGAGGGCGAAAGCCTGAAGGATACAACGAACCGGGTAAAAAATCGCATTCTCTCCGGAGATATACATATATACTATTTTTTCACAAACGGGATATTTTAAGAATAAAACGTTCGTTCCTAAAACCCAACCTAGAAAAAAATTCTGTCAGACGTGACAGTTAAATTAAATATGTAATGGAAGCTCGCATGATCTCTCCCTAGGGAGAGAAATGTTACTTCTCTCGCGATTTCGAAGGCTGAGAAACCTACTTTCTCTCCCGTTTGTGAAAAAAAGCATTTTTTTCAGGAAAATCTTAAAAATGTATTCTTATTATTTACAGAAAATCCCAAATAAATATAACATTAATTGATAAATATAAACACAATTAAAGTAAATTAATTAAATACGAGAAATTTCACAATTTGTATCAGGAGACTAGTAACGAAAAGACTAACTTTTCTTGAAATTTACTCATAAACTAAATAGATTTCGAAAAAAAGCTTATTCCTTATAAATTCTTCATTTTGGCATTCTCTGCAATTATTATTCACATACATTTGCTGTAACTATTATCGTTTAATGATTATAAACCGAGAATGAAAAATAAAATAATACATTTCTTTCTCGAAACTCACGAAAAAAATGCATGAAAAAATGTTGGGTCTCGGAAAAATTTGAAAGAATTCATGACAGTTCTTAATGACGAAGCAAAGCGTGTAAAGTAATTATTTTTCTGAAAGAAAAAAATTTGTAAATTTTTCGCCATGTTTTCCATAGTATTACTCAGGAAAAATGTTAATTATGAAATTTCGTTCGAAAAATTTATTAAAATTTTATTTTATTTTCCCAAGAAATTACACTTTTCGCTCCTGCGATTCGTATATAAATCGCATTTTATTTTTAATGAAATTTCGTTCGAAAAATTCATTCAAATTTTATTTTATTTTCCCGTTAAACTACTCTTTTCGTACCTGCGATCCGTATACAAATCGCAATTTTTTATCGAAATTAATTTTGGGAAAAATTAAATTTTAATGAATTTTCGTTCGAAAAATTTATTAAAATTTTGTTTTATTTTCCCGTCAAATTACTGTTTTCATTCCTGCGATCCATATACAAATCGCAAAATTTTTTCGAAATTAATTTTGGGAAAAATTAAATTTTAATGAATTTTCGTTCGAAAAATTTATTAAAATTTTATTTTTTTTGCGTAGTTCGTTATTTATCCACTCGATGGGTTGGTTGCCTTTCTTCTTGCCTTTCATTCAGCGGGGTTTGTACGCTAGCAGCGTTGGGAATGAACCTTCTATAGTAGTTGATCATTCCGAGCATTTGTCTTAAGCCCGGTTGCACCGACCTTTGTTAGTGACGAGTTAGGTAACTCATATTAAATATTCTGTAGTTAGCGCGTTTTCAGTTGCACCAACCTATATTAGCCTTAATTCGAGTTAGCAAACTTGAATTATCTAACTACCGAAATCCCGCGAGTTAAAATTTAATTGCAGGTTAAGTTCCGACGCATATATTAAAAATATACGATTGTTAGTAAATAAATTGCATGAATTACGTTTATTATCAATAGTATTGCAAAGTACAGGTATGTATTTATATTTCTTCATGTATTGAATGAAAGTTGTTTGTTTCTTAAATAAATATTTCAGCCAATTGAAATGGTTTCGGATTTTGAAATAGATGCAGATAGTAGTGACTCGAGTAATACTGCAGATGAACTCTTGGAATTAATTAATTTAATACCAAGACCTAAAATGTATCGTAACAGAAATAATCCTATGGATATGTTTGACGATGTTGATTTTAAAATGAGATATCGATTTAGTAAAGCTGCTGTGCAAGACATTCTAAATATTTTTGAAATCAGTAATTTACAGCACAACACTAATCGAAATATACCGGTATCACCATTAAATCAACTTTTAATATCATTACGATTTTATGCCACCGGCAGCTTTCAGCAAGTTTTGGCTGACCATATAAATATTAACAAATCAACCGTATGTAGGATCATTCCACGAATAACAGAGTTAATTGCATCTAAGGCAAATGAATTTATATGTATGCCAGATTCTGTGGAAGCTAGGAGAGCTGTAATGTCCAAATTTTTTGAAATACACCGATTTCCCAGAGTAATTGGTGCAATTGATTGCACCCACATAAAAATTTTATCTCCCGGAGGTGAATTTGCGGAACTATACCGTAATAGGAAAGGATGGTTTTCAATAAATACACAGGCAACATGTGATGCTAATTTAAAAATTATGGACATAGTTGCTCGATGGCATGGTTCTGTACATGACAGTACTATATTTAATTCATGTCCACTTCGGGCAAAATTTGAAACTGGAGAGTATACAAATTGTTGGCTCTTAGGTGATAGTGGTTATGGCTGCAGAAATTATTTATTGACACCACTTTTGAACCCAACTTCAGCAGCAGAAGAGCGATACAATTCCGCTCATATCCATACACGAAATACAGTTGAAAGGGCATTTGGTGTGTGGAAGAGAAGATTTCCCTGTTTGTCAATGGGACTACGCTTGAAGCCAGAGAAAATTGTAGACATTATTGTAGCAACAGCTGTTCTACACAATTTAGCAATTGATTATAAAGAAATACAACCTACCTTTAATGAAGATCTTCCAGATGAAGCCATACTTAACATAGAAATAAATGAAGACATAAATGCTTCAGCCAAAACATCATTAATTAATACATTTTTTAATAAGTAAGTAAACATTTATTTATAAATTATGTTATTTTTTTGGTTTAACATTGCATCCAACTCAAACTCTTTAATTCTAAGATTTATTTCTTCTTGTTTCGTACGTAATTTCTCCTGGCTTAATTTTTCCCGTAAAATATCGTTCTCAATTGTTTGAGCTATATGCCATGCCTCGATTTCTTTTGTCTTCATTTGTAGAATTTCTACTTCCACATCTGTCTTATTTTTTATACTATTATCTTTCTTCATTTTTTCTTTTGTGTATTTGTGGACATCTTCATAAATGTTGCTTATTGTATGTTTCCGTTTTCCGAAGCCAGTAGACGTGGAAGGGCCAGGATCACATGACTGTGGCCCAGTGACACATGGTGAGTCGACACCAACTGTTACCTCCACCTCTGTTGGACCGCCCAGATCGACAGTGTTTATGTTGTCCGCAATAGAAAAATCTGTAAGATATCTGTGTTAACTGCTTTCCAATAAACTGTGTATCTTTTTATTGTTAAATTTTTTAAATTATCATAACTCACCATCAATTATGTAATCTGCAGCCGAATCATACCTACATCGGACTGGCTCCAACTGAGGTTTAGGTAGGCTTATCAAATGAGCCTCAGTTTCTCCAACTTTTGGTGGAACTCGTGGTCCTCCTCCAGTTTTATACATTTCCAACTGCAACAGACCAAGTAGCAAAAATGAATAAAATAAAGAAATGTGTAATAGTATATTATTAAACGAGTGAGAAAGTTGGCCATTGCCACGAGCATGACACGAACCGTAGACGAGTGTTGCAATTCACCCGAGTGGCACTGGCCAACTTGTTCACGAGTTTAATACTATACTTTTTCGCATCATATTAAATAATTACCTAAAGATTTTTCTGTTTGTATTAAATTATATCGAATAATTTTTCTATTTGGAAATTGCGGCAGTTCGCTGACAAAAAATGAATCGTAACCATAGTAACTAAACTGTTGAGCAATGATTTGATTGGACGTCACCTGTGGAGAAAATGATTCCGCCGAATAATGGACAACTTTCTCAATCAAAAACAATTTAACAACGTTTATATTATTTAATAAGACATGAAAAACACGTATTCATAAACGTCATACTGTCTCGAGCAACTCTGCTGCAGACGCAATTTAACGAAATGAAGACAAGACGACGATACAATTTAATATAAACAGAAACATTTTTAGGTAATTAATATGATGTGAAAAAGGATAGTATTAAACTCACGAACAAGTTGACCATTGCCACTCGGGTGAATTGCAACACTTTCCTACGACTCGTGTTGCAAACTTCACCCTTAGCAATCTCTTTTACCTTGTCATTGGCACTGTCCACTTTTAACTTCTTCTTAATGTTATTATAAGCAGTCTTTAACTGGTATGGCAGTCGCTGTATATTATTCGAAGAAGCGTTGAATGCTGTAGCGACACTTTCCCATGCTTCTGCTTTTTTTTTACCGTAGTCCCATCCGTTTTTTTTATTTTCTAGGACATTAAAATATTTCGTTACTAGCTCCAGTAACAATTCCTTTTCACTTTCAGTGAAATTGGAGGATCTGTCCCGTTTTTTCATTATAATTATCAAAAACTATCAAAAACCTAACCTAAATACGCTACACTGAACTATAAGCTATACTAAGAAGAGAATTAAAAATTGAAAGTAACAAATAAAAACTATAACACAATGTAAACTAACTAATAACAATTCAAAATTTAAAAAAACGTGGGAATGTTAACCTAACCTAAAAACACTACACTGAACTATAACCTATTATAACCTATACTAACACGGAAATAAACAATTCAAACTAACAAATAAAAACTATAACACAATATAAACTAACTAATAACAACTATAACACAATTTAAAATATAAAAAAACGTGGAAATGTTAACCTAACCTAAAAACACTACACTGAACTATAACCTATACTAACACGGAAATTAACAACTTAAACTAACAAATAAAAACTATAACACAATGTAAACTAACTAATAACAAAAACAACACAATTAAAAGACGATCAAAATAAAGCATGGGCGGGCAAACGAGCATTAAACAAGAATAAAACAATGTTCCCAACCGTATTTCACTAAAAATTCATAATATCTCTTTCTCCCTTATAGAAATATGTATACCTCACCTTATCTTCTCAACTGTACCAACAGAATTAAAACGTCGTAAGTACCCTGTAGTAACACATAAATTCGGATGAATATACCCAAATGCCTTACAGGTGACCTATAAATTTTCTGAACACGTGTAACTAACAGACACTTTACTGAACAGATGAATATACCTGTCGATGTGAAACTCGCCGGTGAACCAACCTGAAGCGGACAGCGAGTAGAAAATGCGATGTTGTCAAGTCTAATCACAAGTTTGCTAACACACATTAAAAATATGTTGGTGCAACTGGAATTAATTTAATTCAGATTAAAATTTTAATGCGAGTTATCTAACTAGAGTTAATTAATTTAACTTGAGATGTTGGTGCAACCGGGCATTAGTCTCTTCGCTGTTTCGGGTAGCTGCAGGTTCTGGATGGTCACTACCTTGTCGGTGAGCGGTGTGGTTCCTTCTCCGGATATCATGTATCCTAGAAAAGCTATCCTGGATGCTCCGAATTCGCACTTGGCTGGGTTGATTACTATGCCGTTGTTTCGTAGTCGTTGGAACAGTTGTCGTAAGTGCTTCTCGTGTTCGTCCTCTGGTGGAGGCCACCAGAATGTCGTCGATACACGTAGCAAAATTCCAGGTCTCGCAGGATTCCGTCCATGAACCGTTGGAATGTCTGCGCTGCGTTGCGTAGACTAAACGTCATAAATGGGAATTCGAATAGTCCGAATGGTGTGGTGATTGCTGTTTTTGGAATGTCGTCCTCTGCTACGGGCATTTGATGGTAGGCTCTGACCAAATCGATCGTGGAGAAAAATGTTCTGCCGTGTAGTTGTTGGGCACAATGTTCGATATGCGGAACGGGGTATTTATCCGGGATCGTTCTTGCGTTCAGTGCTCGGTAATCGCCGCACGGTCTCCATTCTACGTTTTTTTTCGACACTAGGTGAAGTGGCGAGGACCATGGGCTTTTCGATGGTCTCGCAATCCCCATTTCACACATTGTCTTGAATTCGCTTTTCGCTATTCGTAGCTTGTCGGGTGCGAGTCGGCGTGGTCTGCTGGATACTGTTTGGCCTGGCGTTGTTTGGATGTGGTGCACTGTTCCATGTCGTGTGGTTGCTGGTAACCCGGCTGGTTTGCAGATCTCAGGGAATTCGCTCAGGATTTGGTGGTATTTTTTACTGTTGTTGATCGTGCTCACCGTTGCCTCGTCGCTTGTCGTCAGTTGGCCAGGTGTGGTGATGCTAGTTTTGGCGTCCCTGAGTTTTCGGTGTCGGATGTCGGGTAGTAGCTCGTAGTGGGCTAGGAAATCGGCACCTATTATGGCCTTTTGTAAATCCGCAATCACAAACCGCCACGGGAAATTCCTCCTTAAATTTAGATCCAAGTTCAAGTTTACTGTGCCGTACGTGTTTATCACAGTTCCATTCGCTGCGTACAGTTTGTACGCGGCAGCGTTGCCAGTTCGCTTTACTAGTTTCCGTGGGAAAACGCAGACGTCTGCTCCTGTGTCGATCAAGAATTGGACTCGCGTTTGTCGATCGGTGATGTATAGACGGCGGGAGGTGTTAGGCGTGTGGTCAGTCGCCCCTACTGACTGCCTTGGTCGTTTCCCTGCTTCCAATGTTTGCACGTAAGTTGGCAGTTTCGCGCTTCGTTGCCAAACTTGTAGTGGAACCAGCACGTCTCATATTCGCGGGTCTTCTGATTTGGCTCTGGCTCCTGCTTTGTGACTGGTCGCGTCTTTGTGGTCATCTGAAGTTCTGCTTCTCTTGTTGCTGTTGAAGCTGCGTCTTTAGTTGCCCGATCTCCGCTACGAGGTTCTTCAGCGTGTCATCATACGTGTGCGTGGCCTCGTTTACCGTTTGGACTGCTGTGTTCGCCCTGGCGTCTGCCCATTCTGCCACTTCTTCCAGTGTTGCCTTAGTTTGTGTCGCGAGTATGGCCTGCATGTGGTTTGGAAGTCGTCCCAACCACAGCGATCGGAGATGCTCTTCTGGTAAGGTGGTGCCTGCTAGGTATTGTAAGTGACGTAGGAACCGAGATGGTGTTCTGTCTCCTAATTCTTCACGTTCCAGCAGTTGCTTTGTTCGTTGTTCCTGGCTTACGTACAGCCTGCGGATCAGATCGGCTTTGAGTTTGTCGTATTTACCGGTGGTTGGCGGGTTCGTTAGTACGTCTCGGATTTCCTTGGCATATCGTGCTTCTAGGTTGTCTGCTATGTGTCCGTACTTCGTCTCGTCGGTGACGATGCCTGCGATCTGGAACTGGCTCTCTACCTGGGTAAACCATAAGTCCGGATCGTCAGCCCAAAATGGCGGGATTCGCACTTGCACTCGATTTACTTCGTGGTTGTCCGGCATTTTGCACTATCACTAGTTCACTGCACTCGTGGTTCTCTTGGATCACGTCGGGGTAACCAATGTGGGGGTTGTGTTGCGTAGTTCGTTGCATCCAAGAGAATTCGATGTGGTCGTAACAGTTTATTTACAGAATACGAATATATACAGGTACAGATAATTAAGGTTAGCGCGGTGTCGGTATCGCTGCCGCGGACTGAAAATCGGCGCGGGTCCTGTGGGTTCACGGTCGTCGGGTTCACTCCGGTGTACAGGACTTCGGTCAGGTTCAGTCATCGTGGTATCCTATACGTGGGGGTCCTCGTCGGCGATGGTGGCAGCGGTGACACGGGCCTCGGGATGACATGCGTCCTTGCTGGTCCTCGCCTCGGCGTGATGTGCTCCGGGTCTGATGCTGCCGGACCGGAAGGCGTAGCAGCGGATGCCGTGGGGAGCTTGTCGTAGCGTGCCTTGGTGAGCTCGTATGTTTAGATACGTGCCTTGGTGAGCTCGTGTTGCGTGCCTTAGTGAGCTCAGACCATCTTACCGACTGTACTGACTGTTCGATTGCAGTGCGCTGATCGAAGTGACGAGATGAGGGGGCACATACCCTATTTAAGTGGGTCGGACCACAACCGTCGTGCGAGCCTAGGGCGCGCCCTCTGTTCAGGTTGCGGGCGGCTCTTTTCCTTTGGTGGGGGATCGTGCGTAGCGAGTGCCGCTGGTGGTGAGTCACCCTAGTGGCGAGCGTCTTTCGCGCGCCCGGGCGCGGATCGCCACAATGGTAATAAAACTAATAGAAAACGACAATATATAAGTGGATTTTGCGAAAAATTTATTGAAAAACTATACCGGTTACAGCACAGATAATCATTACATCACTAAAGCCCTTCCTCATCATTTAAGTTCTATAAAATTAATATAGTTTTTTACTGAATTCTCTAACAAACAAATTTTAAATGTTTTTCATGAATAAATATATCAATTTCATATTTCAAGTTACGTCCAAAATGTTTAATGATAACTTAAGACCCTAAAAATCTAAAATATAAATTATATTATTCGTGAAATCATAGACACGTTGCACGTTATTTTCAGTACACCACTTTCTAAATAAAATTATTTCGCTCAAAATTGTTCAAAACTATTTCAATTTGATACATTTTATTATAAAAAATATTTATTGTGATTAAAATAGCATGCATCCCTTGGTGGGAATTTACATTGTATTTGCATCTCGAGATATAGCCAGTAGCTTCATATAGAACCAATTATGATGCAGCTT
Source organism: Ocypus olens (assembly GCA_910593695.2). Taxonomy (NCBI): domain Eukaryota; kingdom Metazoa; phylum Arthropoda; class Insecta; order Coleoptera; family Staphylinidae; genus Ocypus; species Ocypus olens. The sequence continues at coordinate 39,383,676 of OU343047.1, forward strand.
CAGGAGTTGCCTGCTTAATCGGAGGAAACGGACGGGGAAATTGATATTTTTAGGAATTCGAAATAAATACTGTATCATTTGTGTAAGTGCGGAAAATACATTAGAAACACCCACTGATCATAAATGTATCAAGTATTGGTCTGGAACATCAACTTCGATGGAATACGGCATGAAGGTTTTAGAAGAAGTATGGTGTTACACCGGTTAAAATATAATCGACTAATCGATGCCAGAGACTTGCTGTCTCTGTCTATAGAAAATTGCTGTAAATTAGACCTTATAGACCTTCATTTTCAATTTGAAAAATTGAAGAATCGGGAAGGATCATTGGGACGATAAAATTTGCTCAATCCATGTCATTTCATACCCACCACATTGCCTAAACGCGTCACCTCTTTCGGCATTGCAGGAGGGGGTGAAAAAAATAAAACATTATTTTGAATCGTTTTGCTCAACCTCCTCTAAGGAACATTGTGAATGTAATCTGGTAACCACAGTTTCTGAATCTGACATAATCTGTCAAACATGAGAATGCACTATCAATGCATTTCTTAATTTACTGTTTGGAAAGCACTCGAACGTTAACAGGAAGAAGCTTTTTTTCATTAATTTTGGTCCTCTAAGAATTATTTAGTGAGCGTCTGTGAAGCGTATTCATCACTTTGCATTCCTGTTTTCGAGGTTTGAAAAATTGATTCAAAAATTTGATTTTCATCGTTTTAAAAAGGTATTGCCAGAGTTGGGGGTGGGATTGAGGGATCTCACCCGAATTTAAAGTTGCAGACTTCTTCGAAGATCAAAATAGAGTCGAAACTTTGTTGATGCTATTAAAAGTATGGGCGGCACAGATAGGGGTTGGCTTGGACTTTTGCACCCCGTTGCGGCTGACGGGGTGACCAAAATGTTACCAAGTGATCAGTGGCGGTTTCAAAGGGGGGGTAATCGGGTAATTACCCCCCCTAAGAATTTTTCGCTTATCAATTTTTATTGTTAAAAATTACCGGTATTCCATATTCCAAATAAATAATATAACCGTAATTTTTTTTTTTTATAAAAAAATAGGATAAGGAGATTTCACGGAACAGGTGTATGACAGCGGAAGCACCAGTTTATTTATCTTTTTTTTATTACCCCCCCTAGACTAGTTGTCTGGAAACGCCCTTGCAAGTGATCTGCTTAATGGGTTGCTTAATGATTTCTCAAAGTTTCATTGTTCTAATCCTCACGGAAGGATATTTGTTCAATATTGATTTTTAGGGGAAAATTCCCAAACAACAATCATTCATATCTCGATTAATAACTGGGCGATTTCAAAAATTCAAAATGTTTTCGCCAACACACAATAGTGCAATGTTTAAAAACGATAAAAAATATTTACCGACAAAATACGTCAAAGTTTAATTAATTTAACATGAGAAGGAGGGGTCGGATAAAAAAAATTGGATTTTCTGTTCGGCTTCAGAAGAGGTTTCAGGAATCAGATTTCATATCTCGAAAACTAAATATCGGATCTTTGACACGGATTAATTCGGCGACTGATTTAATTTTCGGAAAAAAAAAATAGAAAAAATCGTCAAAACATCCCCAGAAAACAAATAAAAATCGGCCATGACACTAAACAGTGCGCCCTACAAAAAAATAGCCCCTACCTTTTCGATGCAGAAAAGAAACACTTGCTCTTTAATTTTCTTCTGTGGGGTTAAAAATAGCAGCTCTAGAATTTTTTTATTGAAATCGGGAGTTGTTTTCTTTGAATAACTTCTCGATGGTTAGAGCTATCGAAAAAGCATTTAAACATAAAAGGTCAAACAGAGTCCGTTCTACAAAACTCTATGAAAATTGGTTTGCGCGCCTTTGCTTCTGAAAGCGTCCAAAATGTCACTTTTTAGAGAAACTCCTGAGGGGTTGCAACCGAAATATTGACGCCAATTTCCGATAGCAAGTTTTGTGTCCCAATGCATTGGGGATTTTTTGAGCCGCATCCGAATCTTCCAGCATAAAAATCCAGGGAGGAGATAGATTTAGCGCAAACCTCTGCATCCTTAAAAATCGATTTTCAAAATTTCGCCCTGGCGTCCAGGGGTGATTTGGAGCTTTGAGCCCATCCGCAAAAAAAATAAGATTTAAAACAATATAAAAAACGAGAGGGTAGCAACCTCTAATGTTAATTGTAGGAGGTTAAAATTTTGGGGATCGTATTTTTTTATTTTTCTCGATTTTTCGTGAAAATTTCAACTTCGTCTATACACCCGTTCTCGAGATATAGCATTTCGGGGCTTACGCTTACTTGGTAGTAAAATTATCAAACAATAAGACCATAAATAAATTAGAGACAACATCCCGATTAAAGGCTATGGTTTTAGTACGACGGGTCAGGAACAGGTTGAATATTCACATATTCAGGCTATATTTCGTCTTTATTAAATTCAATAAGACCATGTTTTGGCTCTCCATTCAATTATCTGCAATAAATTACGAATTAAATTTTGTAAATAATCATTTTTATACGTCTGCTGTAGTTTTACACTGATATTCCGATTAAAATAATACTGTTACACATTCATCTCAAAAAACCATAAAAGATGTTTATATCCATTATAATACATCAACTAACACTGGCCTAAATCGGAGACGCAGCCTAGGAGAGAAATGTACCCGTAGAGAAAGAGATATGGAAAAATAAGTCTTCGGCTCGTTACAGCAAAAAAATGTAAAAAGGACAGAACGAATATCCAAATTGTGGGTAAACTACCCGATAAATTTTTATAATTTATTATTAACAAAAGTCCATGCCACCGCTTTTATTTATTTTTTTAAATTAAATTAAATCATGTGTAAAATGTCTAAATCGAAGATCGAATTAGCACAAATATTAAACATATTTAACGTCTGTCATCTTTTAACTTTCTATTCGTGAAATTTCAATATTGCAGTATGATTATTGTTATGGCCACGAAAAAAATGCCGAGGTACTATTTGGTCTTCTTTTTGAAGCAAGTGGTATCCCGCTAAGAAATTTTTGTCAGGAGACTAGGAACGAAACGAGGTTCAATCTACTAAGGCCTTCTAATCACGAGCATTAAGTCTGAATTTGATGTAACTTACTTCTAAGCCTTGATTGTATTCGAAACAAACTGATGACATAAATAAATTCACAAATAATTAATTAGCGGTGGTGGATCGCGGCAGGCAATCTGATGTTGTTATTTTTGAACGAAAGATGGCGATAGTATAGAACATAGAGAGCTAAACAAGATGAGTTATTTCTGTCACAAAAATCATAGAGAACTAAATGAAGATGGTTTATTTCTATAGGCAACCTAGTTTACACCACGACGCAACTCAACACACACAAGGCAATGTTACTTTAGTCCGGAAGATGGCGGTAGTATCTGTACGGTTGATATTCTTTAGCAGATTCGGTCAACCGGAAACTCGCAAAAATTACAGAAAGCTAAATGAAGATGAATCTTTTTTTTTAAATATCACACTTAGTTAATTGATTAACAAAGAATAGTTATTTATTATATGAATGTGGAATTACGTTATTAGTCTCGCAAGAAAAGATTCTACATGAGTATACCATTTTATGCAAAATCGTCCAATTTTGACGTACATGGTGTCAATTTGAATAATTTCAAAAATCTTATGCATAGTCCGTGTATTCCGTGAGTACCGAAACCACTACTTTCCTGGTAAGTACCACGACGAATATCGAATGATACAATAGATAATTTGTGCGTTAAAAATATCAAAGATGTTAAAATAACAGAATTTCGAATGTATTTATTACTGCACAAGAACACTTATGCCCACTTGCACCGCAGCTACTTAATCATGATTAAAAAGTTAATCAATGGTTAGTGGAGAATTGGCATGCACCGCAACTTAATCATGATTAAAGTCCCTAAGAAACGTCAAATATTCAATCAGCCGATTTTGGCCGATTAACTCAAAAACGAATAACTTCACGACGAATATAGTCGTGAAGTTAGTTACATTTGGCAGATGATTTTGAAATTAATAACCTTTGTTTTGTCTTTGTTATTAAAAACAATTGATTTGGGAATATTTGAGCAGATTGATGAAATCCCTAGCTTGGAGTTTAATGATTTTATTAATTTTGGTTTGTTTACCTCGTCCAATAATAAGAAATAATAATAATAGTATACGTTAGTTAGCATTTAGTATTCATATGTACCGCGCATTTGTTTCCTCTGTTCTCAATAGAACGACGTAAAATAACCAAAAAAGAACTGAAAATCCCTAGAAAAACGTGTGCTCTCTATAATAATACTCCGTGGTCGATAGATGCTTAATCAGCCGACGGTGCAACAGAAATACTCTGATTAAAGTTAATCATGATTAAAATTTAATCATGATTAAGTTCTGCGGTGCAAGTGGGCATTAATAAATACATTTATTAAAATATAATTGAATTGGCATGTTGGCGTATGTATCTTCTCATCCGTATATGTATGATTTTAGTATCGTATTTCTCAGTTTATTTTATTATTTTTCTAAAAGGAGTTGGGGAATTTTTATTGTAGGTTTGTTCCAACCCCATAGAAAACCGTTCACTGTACGGTCGTCGTCATGCGCAGTAGAAATTTAGTGTTCCAACCGTGAAAGGACCGTACGCCGGACGATAATTTTTCTGTTCCAACCGAACTTTGGATCGTTCACGGATCGGTTCCCGTACGATCATTTCAGTACATGGTCCGGAGTAGAAACTGTTTGGACTGACATGCGCACTGTATTTTTCTGGTGAACGAACGGCGATTTGTCGCGTTTATTAATTGTTATACGAATTATGAGTGACAAAAGAGATGGTGACTTTAAATCTGATGAAAGTAGTGGAGATGATTAGGAATTTGCCACAACATTTTCTTGAATTTTAAAACCACTGTCTGTTTACTGATAATCAATCAAAAGTAGGGTTATAACCGATGTGCAAAACAATCCCAAAACCGTTCCAACCCATGCATATTTGTAAATAGCAACGGGACGGTGCAAAGCTTACGCATGCGTATAAAAGCGATCCGAACAGTTCTGTGACGGTCTTGGGGCGATACGAGAATCGCGGGTTGGAACAAACCTTGTATTACATGAAGATGGTTTATTTTTATAGGCAACCCGGTATACACCACGACGCGTATATTACGCGGTAATGTTGTTTTTGTGCGGAAGATGGCGGTAGTATCTGTACGGTTTATATTCCTTACCCGAGTATGGTTAACTAAGATCTCGAAAATCATAGAGAACCAAATAAAGATGGTTCATTTCAATCACGAAATCATAGAGAGCTAAATAAAGATGGTTTCTTTTTAGGCAACCTAGTATACATCGCCACGCAACCCAACATACATGTAATGTTATCTTTGTCGTATGATTGGTATCCCTGTACGTTCACATCCTTTAGCCGATTACGGTTAATTGGGATCTCCCCAAATCATAGAAAGCTGTATAAAGATAGTAGATTTCAGTCATAATATTTGTAGAGCTAAGTAATAATTTATTTTTATTGGCCTCGAGCTTTGACTATATACTATTGGACTGCTAGCGCCGCTTCATGTGTGTCTCCAAGCAACGGTGGCGCGGCGGGACCCTAAATGGTAGCGGTATGTTACTAAATTGGTAGCTATTTTGTGTCTATGACATATGACTCTATGAGCTCGCATTGCATATTGTGATACCCTGCAATTTATTCACACCTTTGAATATATAAACATTTATATTGTCAAATATTCACACTTTGTCAAAATATTGCTATGCGAAAGGCTGCAATACGTCCACGTATATATGCCAACGCGGTTATAATACTCGTCAGCTGATTTACACGTCAGTTGACTTTTGACTTATAACCTAAAATTCTGTATTAGATTTCCATCAAATCCGGAACTTCGCAAATTATGGGTTGATGCTTTGCTTGTAAAGAACAGGCAGGAAAGTGGACCCGAGTTGCGAAAATATGCTCGCATTTGCATTCTCCGCGTTGCTGATGAATACATCGTGAAATATTTTTTTTGCTTTCCGGTTTTTAAATTACGCTCCATTTTCGGCTCTGGGGCGGGACTTATATCGGGCTCCAGCTTGTGGACAACTTTTGGAGCAGTGATCATATGGAAAATGGAGGGGGACTAGCAGTCCATTAGTATATAGTCAAAGGCCTCGAGAGTTGGACGCACCCTGGTGGATAAAGTCAGTACTCAAGTAAAAAAAAACTGTTTACATTTTAGATGGTTAGCATTGCTGCGGTTTGTAATTTTAATGCCCACTTGCACAGCAGAACTTAATCATGATTAAATTTTAATCATGATTAACTTTAATCAGAGTATTTCTGTTGCACCGTCGGCTGATGAAGCATCTATCGACCACTGAGTATTATTATAGAGAGCACACGTTTTTCTAGGGATTTTAAGTTCTTTTTTGGTTGTTTTACGTCATTCTATTGAGAACAGAGGAAAAAAATGCGCGGTAAATATGAATACTAAATGCTAACTAACATACTATTATTATTATTTCTTATTATTGGACGAGGTAAACTAACCAAAATTAATAAAATCATTAACCTCCTAGCCATCGATTTCATCAATCTGCTCAACTATTCCCAAATACATCGTTTTTAATAACAAAGACAAAACAAAGGTTATTAATTTCAAAATCATCTGCCAAATGTAACTAACTTCACGACTATATTCGTCGTGAAGTTATTCATTTTTGAGTTATGCCCACTTGCACCGCAGCTACCTTTGACTATATACTATTGGACTGCTAGCGCCGCTTTATGTGTGTCTCCAAGCAACGGTGGCGCGGCGGGACCCTAAATGGTTGCGGTATGTTACTAAATTGGTAGCTATTTTGTGTCTATGACATATGACTCTATGAGCTCGCATTGCATATTGTGATACCCTGCAATTTATTCACACCTTTGAATATATAAACATTTATATTGTCAAATATTCACACTTTGTCAAAATATTGCAATGCGAAAAGCTGCAATACGTCCACGTATATATGCCAACGCGGTTATAATACTCGTCAGCTGATGTACACGTCAGTTGACTTTTGACTTATAACCTAAAATTCTGTATTAGATTTCCATCAAATCCGGAACTTCGCAAATTATGGGTTGATGCTTTGCTTATAGGGAACAGGCAGGAAAGTGGACCCGAGTTGCCGAAATATGCTCGCATTTGCATTCTCCACGTTGATGATGAATACATCGAGCAATATTTTTTTTGTATTCCGGTTTTTAAATTACGCTCCATTTTCGGCTCTGGGGCGGGACTTATATCGGGCTCTAGCTTGTAGACAACTTTTGGAGCAGTGATCATATGGAAAATGGAGGGGGACTAGCAGTCCATTAGTATATAGCACAGAGCATTAAGGATAAAGAGGGACAGTTCAATGTTAACTTTTGGAAACGCCATCAGCGCCGTCTGCGAGTCATCTGGCCAAACACATCGAGCCAGCGGGAAATTTAAAATTGCGACTTTACAATTCATTTTTGCAAGTGTTTCGAACTTGTTGGTTCTCATCAGTGCGACGCATCCAAATAAAAGACACTTGCTTTATAAAGAGCTTAGACTTAATTAAACGCAAAAAGTAAAGCTCTAAATGATGTTGAAGGAAATTCCTTTGAAATTTTTTCCAAACGAATTCTTTTTGGGGCAGATGTTAAATCATGAAGTGAGCTACATTCTTGAAGGGGCCGTTTTAAAAAAGATTTTGCAGGAACTGTACTGGAAGAAGTACTACAAGAAGGTATATTAAAAATTGTCGGAATTGCATTCCAATTTAAATATTTTCTACAGGAATTAATAAATACTTAAAAAGTGGTCCTCACAAATGTGCATAACTTTTGAAAGTGGATTTTTTTTAGAGTAATACATTCAATGGAATTAACCCATTCACCTCTGCGATTAGGACACTTCGGATATGTAAAGAAAACTTTATTTTTAATATTTGAATCGCGGATACAAACGGTACTGCCTTAGGAGTACTTAATTTACCCATTGCACACTCTTTTAGGTTTAAGAATATTAGCTTAAATTTGAATTATAAATACCTGGCCGAATAACAATTCAACTCGTGACGTTAATGAGGTTATGTATAAAAAGGCCGGAAATTTGATGGGAAATAGATGTTGTCATATCTCATTTGTGAAATTATTCAAAAGTCTATTTTGCTTTAAAATTTATCAAATAGACTTAAACAAACAATTAACACTAGTGGACTTTGAATATTACCAGATATTTGGATGTTCTTAAATACCTAAAATAAATTTAACTAACAAAAATATGACCATATTGCTTGGTTACAAAGATTTCTACATAGATTTGGCAGCGTTGCATTGCGTTAGTTGGGCCAGATGACTGTGAGATGGCGTGGATGTCACGTTTCCAATTCTCCCTATTCAATTAACCCCCCCTGGTATATAGTCAAAGGCAGCTACTTAATCATGATTAAAAAGTTAATCAATGGTTAGTGGAGAATTGGCATGCACCGCAACTTAATCATGATTAAAGTCCCCTAGAAACGTCAAATATTTAATCAGCCGATTTTGGCCGACTAACTCAAAAACGAATAACTTCACGACGAATATAGTCGTGAAGTTAGTTACATTTGGCAGATGATTTTGAAATTAATAACCTTTGTTTCGTCTTTGTTATTAAAAACGATGGATTTGGGAATAGTTGAGCAGATTGATGAAATCGTTGGCTTGGAGGTTAATGATTTTATCAATTTTGGTTTGTTTACCTCGTCCAATAATAAGAAATAATAATAATAGTATGTTAGTTAGCATTTAGCATTCATATTTACCGCGCATTTGTTTCCTCTGTTCTCAATAGAACGACGTAAAACAACCAAAAAAGAACTTAAAATCCTTAGAAAAACGTGTGCTCTCTATAATAATACTCGGTGGTCGATAGATGCTTCATCAGCCGACGGTGCAACAGAAATACTCTGATTAAAGTTAATCATGATTAAAATTTAATCATGATTAAGTTCTGCGGTGCAAGTGGGCATTAATCGGCCAAAATCGGCTGATTAAATATTTGACGTTTCTTGGGGACTTTAATCATGATTAAGTTGCGGTGCATGCCAATTCTCCACTAACCATTGATTAACTTTTTAATCATGATTAAGTAGCTGCGGTGCAAGTGGGCACTAGTCATTCAAAGAAATACCGGCCAAATGTTATAAGAATAATTGCCAATTCGTCCTGCGATAAACGAGTTACAAATTTTTGAAATTTATGATTTTCGAACTAATACTTGGACATTGGAATTTGGAATTTTACATAAATTGAACCTAATTAAGAAAATATCTTTTAAACAAACTTTGGTTTTTTTGAAAATCTATTTGTTTTTAAGCGAGTTAGAAATTTTTGATTTTCGAACTTGGACGTTTGAAAATGAAAACAATTACAAATAACAGGAAACGTATTGAAAAAAAAAATGCAAAAATTAAACCTAATCGACTCTTCTAAAACAACTTTGGTTTTTGAAAATCCATTTATTTTTAAACGAGTTACAAATTTTTTAAATTTTTGATTTTGGAACAACTAATACTTGGACGTTAGAAAAGAAAAAAAAATAGGAAACGTGTAGAAGAAATTTTACATAAATTAAACCTAATTACGAAAGAAACACTGAATAAAACACTTACTAAGTTTTTCACCACAATTTAAAAAAAATGTGGTAAAAAACTTATGCCCACTTGCACCGCAGCTACTTAATCATGATTAAAAATTTAATCAATGGTTAGCGGAGAATTGGCTTGCACCGCAACTTAATCATGATTAAAGTCCCCAAGAAACGTCAAATATTTAATCAGCCGATTTTTGCCGATTAACTCAAAAACTGATAACTTCACGACGAATATAGTCGTGAAGATATTTACATTTGGCAGACGATTTTGAAATTAAAAACCTTTGTTTTGTATTTGTTATTAAAAACGATGGATTTGGGAATAGTTGAGCAGATTGATGAAATCGATGGCTTGGACGTTAATGATTTTATTAATTTTGGTTTGTTTACCTCGTCCAATAATAAGAAATAATAATAATAGTATAAGTTAGTTAGCATTTAGTATTCATATTTACCGCGCATTTGTTTCCGGTGTTCTCAATAGAACAACGTAAAACAACCAAAAAAGAACTTAAAATCCCTAGAAAAACGTGTGCTCTCTATAATAATACTCCGTGGTCGATAGATGCTTAATCAGCCGACGGTGCAACAGAAATACTCTGATTAAAGTTAATCATGATTAAAATTTAATCATGATTAAGTTCTGCGGTGCAAGTGGGCATTAGTGTTTTATTCAGTGTTTCTATAATGAATTACCACGTAGTAACGGTCGAAACCATCACCATGACTAATTACGAAAATATCACTCTTCTAAAATAACTTAAGTTTTTGAAAATCCATCTTTTAAACGAGTAACAAATTTTTGAAATGTTTGTTTTGCGAACAACCAATATACGTTGGAAAAGAAAAAAAAAGGAAACGTTTACAAGAAATTTTACATAAATTAACCCTTATTAAGAAAACATTACTCATCTAAAAAAAACTTTGGTTTTTGAAAATCTATTTATTCTTAAACGAGTTACAAATTTTTGAAATTTTTGATAACTAGTACTTGAACGTTGGAAAAGAAAAATAAAAAGAAAAAAAAGGAAACCAAGTCTAATTTAAAAAGAAAAACGTATATTCTTCTAAAATGAGTTGGGGTTTTGACAATACACCTCTTCTGAAGATAGTTACAGAGTTTTAATGATTTTGATTTCTGAAACGTCCGACATTCGAACAAAAAATTGAAAACCAAATTCACCAATTTTCAAGCGAGTTGCAGATGTTTAAAATATTGTTGATTTTCGAGTTGTCTAACATTTGGATATTCAAAGAGAAAAAATAGGAAACGTATAGAAACAGTTTCACAAAAATTAAACCTAATTAAGAAAATATCACTTTTCTCAAAAATTTCGGTTTTATCCACTTATTTTTAAACGAATTATTTTTTTTTAATTTTCAATTTTAGAACAAATAATACTTGTTCAAACTGAGACATTGAGATGTTGGAAAAGAAAATAATATAAAAAAAAAATAGGATACGTGTAGGAAAAATTGATCAAAAATTAAGTCTAATTAAGAAAACATTATTCTTCTAAAATAAGTTGAGATTTTGAAAATACACCTCTTTTCAAGAGAGTTGCAAATGTTTGAAATTTTTGATTTTCAAACAACTAATACTTGGACGTTGAAAAATTAAGAAAAATTAAAATATAAGAAACACGTGGAAATTTTTTACAAGAATTAATTCTAATTAACAAAACTTCAATCTTCTAAAATAAGTTGTGGTTTTGAAAAACCGTCTCTTTTCAAGAGATTTTTGAAACTTTTAATTTTTGAGATTCTGCTAAAAAAATAGGAAACGTGTTAAAATGTTTTTTTTTCCAAAAATAATTCTCGCTCTTCTAAAATACCTTTGGTGTTTGAAAATTCACCAATTTTCAAACGAGTTGCAGACGTTTCAAATGTTTGATTTTCGAGACGAGGAACATTCGGATATCGAAAGAGAAAAGGTAGGAACGTGTAGGAAAAAGAAAACAAAATTATACCTAATTAAGAAAATATCACTCTTCTAATTCTAAAATAACTTGGGTTTTTGAAAATCTATTTATTTTTAAACGAATTGTGAATTTTTAAAAATTTTGATTTTCAAACTTCGTATAATTGGACGTTGGAAAATGAAAAAAAATAGGAAACATAGAAAGTTCACATATTTTTGTCGGTTTAGTTTGAAATATGCGTAACGCAGCAGAGGTAGAACGAGAAAGAAATAGTTTAGGGCGTCCAGGAAACCCTCATATTTATCAGGTCTTCATAAAAAGAATTTTTTTTCGCAAAATATGATTTGCGAAGTTATAATTCAATATTCGTCGTAGCATCGGCAAGGAAAGTGGTTGTTTCAAAAAGTGATTTGTTAACTGTAGTCTTATTAATAAGACTACTAATTACAACAAGTATGGCAAATTATTAAGATTAATAAAAAAATGTTTTTCTTAAAAATGTTTATAAATAAACTCATGCATTTTTTTAATGACATATTTCAATTTATTGCTTGCTTATTTGCATATAATAATGCATATTTGTTGCATATTTTCGGGGTTTAAATGCATATATGTATATGCACATATTTCAGCATTTTACAGTCCATAAAATCCTCTCTCTACTCATCACCAATTGAAACAAAATCGCAAATCCGTAAGTCGGTGAATCCCCTCGTTCTCTGTGCAAGCGCAGGTCCCATGGGTACCATACCATATCTGTTTATTTTAAAAACTACCGACATTTCGTTGGAATTTAGGTATGTGTTCTGTGGAATTTAGACCGACAATTACTAAACACAGGTTGGCAACATTGTATGTACGTACTATGGGCGTATATTTATGTACGTACAGTGATGTACGTACCATGGACGTATATTTTTGTACGTACGATGTATGTACAATAATGTACGTACACTGTACGTTCATATTACCCCCATGGACGAATGCACGTAATTTGGACGAATAATGTACGTACAGTGGACGAAGTGTGCTATGTGGGCAGTCATTTTTAACAATTGTGTTTTTCAGTGACGCTTCGCAGTTTTTTGCTGGTACGGCCGAGGTAGCAAGGGTGGCAATAAATACAGATAGGGTCGGTTACAGAGACGGCTAGCTGCGTGACCGCACCTATATGTATTACCACTTCTGCTACCTGAGCGTACCAAAAAAAAACCAGCGAACCGTCACTGGTGTTTTTAAAGAATCTACACAGAAAGACGAACCCAAAATTGGAAACACACTAGAAATGATTGTATATGCAGGCAGCAGCTGTAACAATTGTGGTTAATAGTGTTGCATACACATATCCGCCTTTTATAAATGAAGGATTAACAATAACAATATTTCACTCTAATAACAGCACTGAACAATCTAATACTTTTTGAAAGAGAGCATTACTTGTATTTAAAAAAACATTGAGACTCAAACCACGCCTACCGCGTACTCCATTATAAATGTGAGTCATCGTTGTCGGTATTGTAATAAAAAATATATTTCACAGAGTAGTTAAAAATCATATACGACATAAAACTGGATACATTAATAATTTCATGCAAAAACAATGTACACAAAAGATTTTGGTCTGGCCAATTTGCTGTTGCGCCTGGGAGCTGCCCTCGAACCGACTGCAAGCGGAAGTTGTGATCTCGCCCCGACTAACCGCCTAGGTGCGACTCAGAGAGGTCCCAAGTTTCCCTTCCGCCGACTAGATCTGCCGGGGTTTCCACAATGACTCCCACTCGCCAAGTTCGTGTACACTGAAGGGTTGCGAGCTCCCACAGCGTCTTGTCCATCCACAGAAATCCGACCTCCAGTAGCTGGATTACAGGAGTGCGCCAAACTCCCAGTCTGGTAAATGGAGTGAAAATAAACTGTACATGTTAATAGAATATGGAAATACTTATTGCAGATGCATTAAATAAATTTCATCTAAATTTGTTGTTTGTCTCTATATCAGATATTTTCTTAGTTATCAATGTTTTTAGTTTCAATAAAAATAACAAAAACGAAACATCTTAAATATAAGAATATTATATAAATCTATAAAATTATGTCTTACAAACACAAAAGTACAATTACTTTCGACTATCGAATTAAACAAAAGATAGTACTACCATTTCTTAAATATATTTTTGTTAACTTAGTTTTCCGTACTAACAAAATTTTGTCAAATAAATTATATAAAAACGCACCTACCTATCTATTTTTATTTACCAAAACACGACGTTAATTATTACAACTATACACGAAGAAAACAATTATGTAACCAGCCAATTTCCACTACAAATTAAATCTGCTTATATATTATTATGATGGAATTTACACTACTTGCAATTTCACGCATGGCAACCAAACGTACACGAATTGCAGTTAAATTGGTAACTTACATACTTTTATTTATTAACACTAAAGTAATTATTATAGCCATACACAACAGAAAGAATACCAACAATTATTTAACCAACCAATTTCCAATACAAATTAAATCTGCTCATTTACAATAATTTTGGTTTTGAGATTTTGAGAATTTAACGGTAGGGTATCCATCAAAAGTACGGTAAAAGCCCGCGAGAGGGGGATTAAATCAAATTGGTATGACTGTAGGCAACCCAGCTTACAGCGAGGGTAAATTAACTCGGTGCTATTTCCGTATATTTAATACATTCAAGGTTGCGCCTGCGATTCTAAAAGAGAGAGGCTATTATACGTCTGCACCCCGCTACAGCGCGAGCGTGAGAACCGTATTAGAATATGTATTGTGGTTATTTTTTTTTCGCATCGGTGGTGGCGGGTGAGAAGTTATAAAAAAACACTTCTGCTGTAGCGTTTACACCAAACCCCGCCCAACCCAACCATTTCACGGTCTAGCGAGCATCGTCCAAACACAATTGAAGGGCGACCTAATCGTAAGCAAGTAATTCCCAAGAAATAATCTCTTGGGGATTATAACTTGAAATTTTCGTTATTGTCATACAACAAATCTCCAAAAGCTACCAATAGATTTTATAATGTAGTTTGAAACCATATCTGTTGTATGGGCCCATTATATAAGTAATGCGCATTTTCTGGCAAAAATATATTTATTGATCGCACCGGTACAAATGCTTCCAATTCTTCAAAACATTTTTGAATTTACGAATTTGATGGATGAATTTCGTAAACTCTTTGATTTTCGAGAAAAAATTTTGAATGGAAAAATTTTGACTTTTTTGAGATAATGAATAATTTTTGTTCGAAATCAGACTTAAAAAAATCCACGAAAATGCAAAACATCCGAAAAACCCATTTTATACTCTCAAAAAATATTGCCCTATATTATAGGTTGTAATGTTTAAAACGTTTTTAAAACTGATGCCTTATTTCTTTTTACTTTCTACCTTATAAAATTAATGTATATAAAGGCTTCTGAACTCTGCGTAATCTTTCTCTGCTACTATGTTGAATGTGGCGAATCTAGCCGGAAGTTTAAATACAATAGTGATGAAAGTAGAGCATATTCTAACCCAAGGTTCTGTTGTCGGCTCTTTTATATCACAATGTCAAAATTTCAATCATCTATTGAAATCAATGTAGAATTTGTAGAGCAATTTTGGAAAAAGTGTATTTTTGGTCAGCTTGTCATTTTAGTTACTGCAAAGTTCAAATGATTTTGATTGGACATATTGCTTAAGATTCATTTATTAAAATGTTAATGTAGAATTCCTAAAGCAATTTCTGTAAGAACTGCAATTATGGTCATCATGCTTTGTCTTCATGTTGCTGCAAAGTCAAATTAATTTTCATTAGGCAATTGCAAAGACACGTTATTCACTCTATTATGTCCCTTTTTATTACTCAAATTTCTAATTAGAGAACAGCATATTTACGGCAATTATTATAGACGAGACTTAGCAATAAAATATCGTACCTGAGTTACAAGCCAATTAATAATCAATTAAAAAATACAAAATGTGTGCAAAGTAAAACCTCGCCGACATAACATAACCTCATTTGCACTGAAATTCAATATGAACTACACTGCGGCTGGGATATTATATCCCGAAATCAGGCCAGGGTCCCTCAAGACCCGGGGTTCGGAGGCAGTTCCCTCGTCTGCCTTATTACAGTTACGCCACTGCACAGTGGTCCAGCTGCACTCAAAATCTGGCCAAAATCCTAAATTGCAAAGTCGAAAAGAAGCTTCAAAACTAAGGTAGTTTGACAGATAAACGTGGATAGCATTATAAAATATTAATAATTAAAATAAAGTCGTACCCCATAGTCCATGATGAGCCGTTAAAGTCGTAAGATGTAGTGAGTGCTTTGAATGCATAATAATACGGCTTGCGAATATAAATTTTTCATATTTGTGTACAAAGCATACAGAAGGTCTATGTGGAAAATTATATTGCATTACGTTTCTTATAATATTAAGCTCTTCCAAAAAATAATTTTATTTCTAAAATACGACGTTTCATTATTAAGATACCCACAATAATCATCATTTTTTATTTCATTTTTGAGTAGCTTTTCACCAACCAAAATTAATGAAATATCCACACTTAACACTAAATTGTTTGCTGTAGGAGTTATTTGAAGTTTAAAAAAATTAAAAAACGCGCTGAATGAAAAATGGATCATCAATTTTGTTTAAATTCATTTTGACTTTAGATTCGTAATCTACGACCTCGAAAACCCCCATATACCAATTTTCATCACTTTTTATATCATTTCCACATATGTTGCCGCCATATTGGATCCGCTATTTGGTTTAGAATAATTTTAACTTTAGATTTGTAATTTGCGACTTTTGAAAACCCCCACATACTAATTTTCATCAATTTTTTATGTCATTTCCACATATTTTGCCGCCATATTGGATCCGTCGTTGTGTTTATAGTAATTTTTAATTAGGACTTGTAATCAGCGACGTCAAAAATCCCTATATACCAATTTCTGCACGAATGTAAGTTCATTTGGGATTTTTGCCAGCTTTTTAGGGTAGCTGGACCACTGTGCTGAAGGTACCGGTATTTAATTGGCAATATAGTGTATGTGTATCTGTGGATACCAGTGGGTAAATACTTTTTATAAAGCAGACCTAAAAATGTTTTCTATCAAAAAAAAATGTGGAATAGATAATAAACAGCCGAACGGTAAACAAAAACCAAACAAAACAAAAAAACAATTTCCAATTAATACAATTAATGCAATTATCGGACCAGTGACGGCTCGCGAGGTGACTCTGGTACGGCCGAGGTAGCAGAAATGGTAATACAGATAGATCACGCCGCCAGCCGTCTTTGCAACCGACCCTACCTATCTGTATTGTTACCGCGGCCGTACCATGAGTCACCTCGCGAGCCGTCACTGTATCGGTCTTAAATTATTTACTAATAAATATCTGGAATGCCCAGATTATGTGACTATTCTTATTAGCTTGTATACGTTTCAAGTTAGTTTTGTACTTGGCAATGATGAGGGGATCAACAACTTCTATTTATCAAAAATATACATGACGTAATTAATTTATAAATTTTATTGAACGCATTACTAGTATGTACATGTTATAAATCGTAATCGTCGCAGATACCCTGCCCTCCGGTCCCTTGTTTATTTTTTTAGTGCAGTTGTAACTCGATACACTAATATGAGTAAGTGCCGCCGTCGCGAGTGACGCAGAAATGTGAATAACATGCGATGTTATTGGGCATGCAGGTGAATATGCATATGGCATACGGGTCATTCCATGCTATTTCAACAAAAGGTTGTGCTGCACCATTTTTATTTTGTTTTATATTTTGTACAGATATTTATACATGTATCTAGAGTACAAAACTAATTTTAGAAAAAAATAAAATGTTGCCGCGTGGCAGATATGTTCCCAGATGGAGCTTGAAACATGTACATTATTGTGATTACAAGCATTTGCGCAAAGTGGTATAACAATTTTTCGAATTGAGCAAATTTAAAAATTAGAAAATCTCCTAACGCAGATTAAAGTGGTGAATATTTTGGTGTAATTTTCTTTCATAATTTGATATGTTTTTCAAATTTATTGGCCCTCAAATTTACCATCAAGATTTGCATTTTTTTCATTATTCGATCCTGTTTTCGACTGGGAAGGGGGCAATATAATCAAACCAAATTTAGTTTGCAAGTAGAATGGTAACAATAGATTTTACCTGTGGCAAAAAATCTGAAGTGTTTTAAACCCTTCTAATTTTTTTTGCTGGTGAAATTAGACATTTTCAACAAAATCCGTATTTGTCTAAAGCTGTATCTCCAGTGGGGTACATAGTAAAAATCTGAAATTTATACTACCAATGCTTCTATCCGGGAGCAACACCATTATAAAATTTGGTAGCTTTGTTTTGCCTAGTAACAAAAATATTTATGTTCAAATTTGTAATAATTTTTATGCAATCGGAGTAAAAATCGAACTTTAAATATTAGAAGCCTACACTAAAATGGAACTCACCAGTACTAGCAGTGATTATAATACACTTGTAAATATTATAATCACTGGTACTAGGCATTAAAATACCTACCAAGGGTTTCCGTACAACGAGATGACTGGCGACTCATTAATGCGTCATAGTCCTGGTGATGAAATTTAAAAAGGTACCGTGGACCCTAAATATAGACGTATTATTATTCAAAATGATTAAAGAATAAAATTGAATAAAGCCGTAAAATTTATTAAACAATTGTTTTAAATTTGCGGCTGTCGGGAGTCAAGCTGCTGATTACGTTCTAGAATTTCTGTGATTGTTTAAACCATGCGCGCGATGCTAATCCAACCTTAAGAATTTACTGATCTTGCGTTAAACAAATATCAACATAACCTATAATTACATCTGTAAGTTCTACCACTGAAACGCTAGAACATCTTTAGATGAAAAACGTAAGTAATTACAATTTTAAATCTGAAAATAGAGTATTTTCGATTGCATAAAAAATACATTTACCTCAGCACTAAAGTGCCCTTTCATTAATATTATAGTTTAATTTAATAGTAATAAGAGGATTAACAGAATTGTAATAAAATGATTAACACAGAAATTCTAGAACGTAATCAGCAGCTTGACTCCCAACAGCCGCAAATTTAAGACAATTGTCTAATGACTTTTATGGTTTTATTCAATTTTATTCTTTAATCATTTTGAATAATAATAATAAGTTTCTATTCAGGATCCATGGTACCTTTTTTTTAATTTCATCACCAGGACTATGATTTGCATTAATGAGTCGCCAATCACCTCGTTGTACGGAAACCCTTGGTAAGTACTTTAATGCCTAGTACCAGAGATTATAATATTCACAAGTGTATTATAATCACTGCTAGTATTGGTGAGTTCCATTTTAGTACCGGCTTCTAATATTTAAAGTTCAATTTTTAATCCGATTGCATAAAAATTATTACAAATTTGAACTTAAATATTTTTATTACTAGGCAAAACAAAGTTACCAAATTTTGTAATGGTGTTGCTCCCGGATAGAAGCATTGGTATTATAAATTTCAGATTTTTACTGTGTGCCCCACTGGAGATACAGCTTTAGAAAAATACGGATTTTCTTGAAAATGCCAATTTTCTCCAGCGAAAAAAAATTAGAAGGGTTTAAAACACTTTAGATTTTGTGCCTCAGATAAAATCTATTGTTACCGTTGTACTTGGAAACTAATTTTGGTTTGAGTGTATTGCCCCCTTCTCAGTCCAAAGCAAGGCCGAAAAATGAAAAAAATGCAAATCTCAATGCTAAACTTTGACGGCCATTATATTTGAAAAAATAAAACAAATAATGAATGAAAATTACACTAAACTCTTCAGCACTTTAATCTGAGTTAAGAGTTTTTAAAATTTTTAAATTTGCACAATTGGAAAGAAAGTTATGCCACTTTGCGCAAACGCTTGCATTTACAAAAATGTACATGTTTCATGCTCCATCCGGGGACATTGCTGCCACATGGCAAGAATTTTTATTTTTCTTAAATTAGTTTTGAACTCCAGAAACATGTATAAATAACTGTGCAAAATATAAAAAAAAATTAAAATGGTGCAGCACAACCTTTTGTTGAAATAGCATGGAATGACCCATACGAAATCTAGCACGGAAGAATGATTTGAACGTCGCGCTAAATAAACTCCCCTATCATAACGTATCCCGTAAACCCCGCGCACTCTACCATCACGCTCAGGTGGCCGAATGCCCGTACTAGGATGAAGAGCAATAGACTCGCTGCAAGAAATATCTACATAACTTTTTTATTTCTTTCTGATTGACTATCTTAAAAAGTTGCCACCGGATTATTTTGAAATTTTGCACATATGTCAATTATGTTCCTGTCTAGACAGTAATAAAATTTTATCAAGTTTTGACCAATACTAATGGAAATAGACACAAAAAACATCATTTTAATATTCATTTGTCTCCTAATTCGTTTATAATTTTTTTATTAACTATGATTTTGCCTTCAAATTACTTCATTGCCTAGATGTATGTATTGGTTAGCTACATGTCAAATTTCACTGTTGTTACTTACTTGGTTCTGCAGTTTGTCTGTTTAAAGTAAAATGTTGCTAACTTTGTTAATAACAACGATTAAACCAAAACTTCAACACAGAAATAATAATCGATCTTTATATAATATGTTATCAAAATAAACTTTTCGAAAAAGTTTATATTTACAACGATATATTCGATTTCTTGAGCGGCTAATTTAATGGGTACCCTACCCTTAACAAACTTGCAATTTGATGCTAGGCAACCAAACACACTCCCGTGCATATGTTCAATGATTTCACTTTAATCGCTAATCCGTCTAATTATGTTTACCAATACACGACGTTAATTTATACAACCACCCACGACCCAAACAATGCCGACAATTATATAACCAGCCAATTTCACGTGCCCGTTAATTGCACACGCAAGTAAGTATTTATAATGGCTTTTCTAACCTTAATCTCTAACACTGCAATTATTTATCATCTCGTTATAGTTCGGGGGGCGAAACATGTCTCATTTCATCAGCACCGTCCTGTCTTCGGAACTTACGTGCATCCCGCACTTTAGACAAGTACATCGGGAAGTACTACAGCAACACGTCAGGCAACGCTCTAACGTGGGCCTTCGTCGTCTGGAACGTCGTCCATCTGATTTTCGATGAGTATTTAGATGTACGTGTATTGTATTTGGCTTATTTTTACAATAGATGTTTGTAAGTATTTTTCATAATCTAGTGCATCACGCCTTACGAAGATTGCAAGAACAACGATTGTTATTTCAGGTGCTCTTGAAGAAGATGCAATTCACAGCGTAGGTGAGGAAGCGGCTCTTGAAATCGCTGTGATACACCGGGTTTTACGGTACCAGCTTCCTGTACTGTGCCACGATGATCGTCCAGAATAACATGAGTGTGTGGGAGTACAGGAGAGGTCTGCCGTTGGACGGGGGCCCGTGCCGCCATACATAATGTTGGGCCTGGGGCTCTTCGGGTCGTTTTTCCGTGCTTGTGGGATCTGGTGAAGAGTGGGCCCGAGCTGGTCAACTTGAGTTACTTCATCCTTACATTTCTTCCACTGTTTACGTACATCACGAGGTAAGAAAATCCTAGACTAATTAGAATCATTTTAATATAACTTTATTAACACGTTTTATGAGTATAGTTGTTCAACGCAGTTTGCAATGTGACATGTGGATATTTCAGGAGAATCGAACTTTACTTATCATTGTTGACGATGATAAGTCTTGTGCAGTTCATTTTCAACTTCACAGGTTGCCTGGCAGTGACGGCAAGTCCAAAAAAACAAGATCATTTGACGTGGTTCCTGCAAGCTGCACTGGGGCTCTCGTGAGTAAAACAAGTCATTTATTTATTTATTTATGGATGGCCATTAATGCAAATATTGTATTTGTTGAATTTGGTTCTCGTTTATCACGTGGTGAAACATTTTTAATATTACTGGTTGTTGAAATTAGGCACTTGGTAGGTTTCACAAATTTTATACTTTTTATTCCGACTAGTTTCGATTGTTACATCATTATCTAGGAATGAATACAGGGGAAAAATAGTTTCGCTTATATATTAAAATTGTCCATTCAGGTAATTAGGGCGGTCATTATTGGAGAACTCCAGATGTCATCATTTTCATTTACGACGTGTTTTCCCCGCTTTAGTGCTTTGTTGATCTCTAATCCTTCTCGGAGATTTAAATTTCGGCCCTTATTACCTGTATGTAATATTTTAAAATTATTTTCTTCGAAGAAGTGGTTATTTGTGATGCAATGTTTGGTAAAACCGGTGGTGCCTTTATTGTCTAGTATGGCTTTTCTATGTTCTTTTAGTCTTATACTAAATGTTCTTCCGGTTTGGCCAATATACGTTGCATCACAATCCCCACATTCGATTTCGTATATGCCGCATTTTTTGGATTTTTCTATGGTTGGTTTATTATTTATCAAAAGTTTGCCGATATTGGTGGAGTTTGTACATATAATGTTAAATTCGTTCCCAGTTACACAATTTTTTATTTTATTTGACAGATCATTTACATATTCTAATTTGACCCAATTTTTGGTTTTTTGTTCTTGTTGCGGTGGATAAAAATATTTTAATAGTTGTGTCTGTTTTTTCTTTTTTAGTAATTTATCTATTATTTTTGTGTTGTAGCCGTTATTCTTAGCTATTGTTTTTATGACTGATAGTTCTTTGAAATAATTTTCTTTATTTTGAGGGATATTAATTAGTCTATGGAGGTATGAATGAAAAGTACTAAGTTTGATCTGATTGGGGTGATTTGAATCTTCGGGAATGATGGTATCAGTGAAAGTTTCTTTTCTATATATCTTAAACTGTAATTTGTTATTTAATTTGGTTATGGTTAAATCTAGGAAGTTGATTGAATTGTTGTCTTCTATTTCTGACGTAAATTGGATGTTATTATCGATTGAATTTAAGAAAGTTTCGGATATATTTAATTGTCTAGTTGTTCCTGTCCAAATGCAGAATATATCGTCTAAACATATCCACTACTGGGCAAGATATGTAGACGATATATTCTGCATTTGGACAGGAACAACTAGACAATTAAATATATTCGAAACTTTCTTAAATTCAATCGATAATAACATCCAATTTACGTCAGAAATAGAAGACAACAATTCAATCAACTTCCTAGATTTAACCATAACCAAATTAAATAACAAATTACAGTTTAAGATATATAGAAAAGAAACTTTCACTGATACCATCATTCCCGAAGATTCAAATCACCCCAATCAGATCAAACTTAGTACTTTTCATTCATACCTCCATAGACTAATTAATATCCCTCAAAATAACGAAAATTATTTCAAAGAACTATCAGTCATAAAAACAATAGCTAAGAATAACGGCTACAACACAAAAATAATAGATAAATTACTAAAAAAGAAAAAACAGACACAACTATTAAAATATTTTTATCCACCGCAACAAGAACAAAAAACCAAAAATTGGGTCAAATTAGAATATGTAAATGATCTGTCAAATAAAATAAAAAATTGTGTAACTGGGAACGAATTTAACATTATATGTACAAACTCCACCAATATCGGCAAACTTTTGATAAATAATAAACCAACCATAGAAAAATCCAAAAAATGCGGCATATACGAAATCGAATGTGGGGATTGTGATGCAACGTATATTGGCCAAACCGGAAGAACATTTAGTATAAGACTAAAAGAACATAGAAAAGCCATACTAGACAATAAAGGCACCACCGGTTTTACCAAACATTGCATCACAAATAACCACTTCTTCGAAGAAAATAATTTTAAAATATTACATACAGGTAATAAGGGCCGAAATTTAAATCTCCGAGAAGGATTAGAGATCAACAAAGCACTAAAGCGGGGAAAACACGTCGTAAATGAAAATGATGACATCTGGAGTTCTCCAATAATGACCGCCCTAATTACCTGAATGGACAATTTTAATATATAAGCGAAACTATTTTTCCCCTGTATTCATTCCTAGATAATGATGTAACAATCGAAACTAGTCGGAATAAAAAGTATAAAATTTGTGAAACCTACCAAGTGCCTAATTTCAACAACCAGCAAATATTGTAATACCGAGATATCAAAAATTATAAACCTTTCGTTGTTTTGAAACTTTCAACTTCTCCGATGATTTCACATAGAGGTTTCCGTCGTCGAATGGCTTTTGCGAGCTTAAATCAAGTCTAAAGATGTTGGGGGTTGTACTTTCAATTATAAATAATTTTATATTATTTCGGTAATAATATAAAATTATTTATAATTGGAAGTACAACCCGCAACATCCTTATATTAAGACCCTAATTAAATGGATTCTATACTCACTCATCTAATGAGTATTCTTTTTATACACCGCGACTTTATTTCTAGTGCTGCTGTTCACGTAATCGCCGTACCTCTGATTTTCATCATCACCATTGGCATACAGTTTCCTCAACAGTGGAATTACGTCGCTCTCGGTGCTCCTGATTATTACCTTGTGTTCTTGGTGGGTCGTTGAAATTTTAGCAAATGTAAGTTTTATGAAAACCATAGAATCTGTATGAAAATCGATGGTTTTTATGACGTTCTAGTTTGGTGTGTAAATTAAGTTGCCCATCATTTATGATTACTTTACTTTCATACGGAACTGTTTATTGAATTTGAAAAGGAAAAATTAAACAATAAAACATAATATTTTTATTAATGTAAGTTTAGTACATTCATGAAAAAATTATAACTCCTCCGATAATTAAATTATAGATACATAACTCGCACTATTTTTGCAGCCCTTTCACAAATTTGTGAACTCCGCCGGCACCAGTTTAAAGCTATGCCCGGGTACGATCGTCGATTGCGCCCTGTTTGGTCCGCAAGACGACGTCGCGTTTAACTTGCACATCATCAGGAAGGAAATAAAGGAACGTCAGGATAAGTGAGTACAAATTAAAAAAAAAACGAAATGCTTACGCTTAATATCTAAATAAACAATGTATAAAAAACGCAACAACGCATCACTTGTGGTTGTGCGAGGAGGTCATGTGGCCGTTGGTGAGCACCCTGAACGTGGGCAGTTCCTCGACGGGCCGCCTATTCAACGGGCAGTACTTCCTCGTGTGGCTCTTCTCGCCGGTGGCGCCACAAATTTCGCAGAGGTGCTTCTGCAGGATGGGGCAGATCACCTTTCCCCTAAAGTTCTTCGTGTTGTGGCTCTTGTAGATGGCGCTCAGCTCGCCGTTTTTCATGCAAAACGTGCACAGCGTGTTCGTCTCGTCCGGCGTCGCGGTCACCAAATCTGAAATAATAAAGTGGGCATTACACATTCGCAGGTTCATTGAAGTCCCACTAAAAGTAAAACAATGGTATCAGCGGAGGCTCGTGGATTTCCGTAGGTGAGGCAAAGACAATGATGCCGCTCGTGCTGACAACTTACTCTAATAGAAGGAAGCAAATATTCCGTTGCTTTTTCAGTCAAATTTTCTTCCCTTGCCTTACTGCCGAACATCCACAAGCCGTCGCTGAATGGTATATTGTTTTATCAGGAGTAGAAGCAGCACCTTTTGTGGCGAATCTGTATATTTTGTTGCCCAGCTTGCATTTGAAGTTTTGTAACAGAAAATTGAAATATGTGACAGTTCCAATGATAAATAGAAAATGCAACTAACTTGATTGTTGCCTAACAAACACCGCCACTACCATCGTATGTTCATTAAAAAGAAACCCCAATTGTGCCATGATTTTTTCGGTTTAAAAATTTCAGTTGGCACTCTTGACACTTATTGGGAATTGACATATAAACGTCAGATCTTTCTAGAAGTCACAATTATTCCGTGCTCACAATGGTTTACAGCAACCAGCAAAAAATGTTTCTAATTGAAAGTTATTTTCGAAATGGGATTAAAGTGGATGGAAGTTGGGTGTATTCATTCGACGCACCTTTAGCAGAGTTTCAGGAAGAATTTCCTAACGTACCCATTATTTATGATGAATTTAAAAATACCTTATCAAGATCTGTATTATTTCGTGAAACGGGTAGTATTCTCCGTAAACCAGGAAGTGGTAGACCGGTTAAACGAACTCAAGATACTATTAACACAGCCCAAGAAATTTTGGAAGATGAACCTATGACTTCACTGCGTCATTTGTCACAGCAAATGAATTTATCGGTAGGAACATGCCACAAGCTTCTATGAAAAGATTTGCAAGTATACCCTTATCTCATAACATCGGTGCAAGAGTTATATTACCTGTTGATTACCCCAGACGACTGGAATTTTGTCAGTGGTTTTTACAAAATGTAAACGAGGGTGTTTTACAAATTACTTTTTTTTACCGATGAAGCTTGGTTTTACAAGGATGGGTACATTAATTCCCAAACTATGAGAATTTGGTCCGATGAAAATCCTCGTATACATCGAGAGAAACCACTACATCCAGAGAAAGTTGGCGTTTGGGCAGCGATTAGTGGGAGAAGATTAGTTGGACCGATATTCTTTGAAGGTAAAATCCTTTTTTCATTATTAATAATAAAAAGTCAATAACCGTGCATTCATTTTAGGTACGATAACTGCAAACCGTTATCGTACAGAAATTTTATTACCTTTTATAAATGAATTAAATGATGACGAACTGCAAAGTGGATATTTTCATCAAGACGGAGCAACTCGTCATTGCACAATGGATAATTTGGCCATTTTGGAGGAATTTTTTGAGGACTGAATAATAAGTTGAAACGGATTCCCTGGCTATTTAACACCACGCGATTTTTTCTTGTGGCCATACCTGAAAAATTGTATTTATGCATAACCAGTACAATCTAGAAGACATGCGGCAACGAATTCGAGATAAATTTATAGAAATTAACAATAACCCAGTGTTGTTGCGGAGCGTAATGGAGGGTGTGCGACGAAGAGTTCAGGCTTGTGTTCAAGAAGAAGGAAGGCACATACAACATTTAATATAATTTTATAGTGAAAAATTTAACGTAAGTATCTATAAATTGACTACAGTTTGTTTAATTTTGAGAAGTAACGTAACCTCAATATGTGTAACCAACTTAAATTTTTAAAATTAAAAAATCATGGCACACTTGAGGTTGTTTTTTTAAAACATATTTTACGATTGCGTAATTGATTTAATCTTACCCTTAATCGGTGCAACGAGTGATAAATTGGACAAATCGAGAGGTTTCGCGGCGGCGGAAGCTTCGCCGTCGTCGTCGCAGGCGTTTTGCTGAGTGAGCGCCTTCATTAAAATCTCCTCTTTGGACACGCTGTTCCTCATTTCGGTCATAACGGCGTTGGTAATTTCGTGGGGTATCTCGTAGTCGGGATGGCCCGGCTTGGGCAGCCGCACCCGCAGCCCTCTCGGTCTCATAGTGCTGAATATGTCCAGCTCCCTCCGATTCGGCACCCAGGCATGGCATTCTTCCGCCGTGAGGGAATTTGTAAAGTTAAACAAGGGGGCATCTACGGAGTGAACAGAAAAAAATACTACTGGTGTTTACAATTGCGACGGTAATTACCTGGATTGTATTTGTACTCCATTTCGAAAAAGAAAAAAAATGTGCAATCGCACATGCGTTCTTCGAATGAATGAGTTTGAAATCAACAATGCAGGATAAGCTTTTGCCTAAATCAAGCGAGGTGCGGGTAAACAGTCCTCTGGGGATGTTTGATGTCGAACTGCGTCTTACGCTTTGCTGATTATTTTGCGCCGCCAATGGCGAGCGTGCGACGCGCAGCGCCGAAGGGATGCCGGTTAAGAAGGGAACCGCATCCTTTCAACTGCGTCCTTGAATGCCGAGTTTTACGACTTTTAACAACACGCAGACGCATTATTTGCTTATCTAAACAAATCAGTAATTGGATTGGTGTTTTTTTCTAATGCGTCAACAACTGAGAAAGTTTTAATAAAATTTTGTGAAAAATAATTTTTCTTCAATGCATTTATGTAGCAACCTTTTTGTTACAGTGTACGTGACTTTTGTCATTAGTTTTCCATCATCCGGTTTTCTCCGTATTCCAGTTGAATACATTTGTTCAAAATGAGCGCCATCGGTAAAAAGGACAAGAAAAAGAAGCATTGAAAGATGACAGATGGGAGCAGAGTCTGCATCAGGTGGAGAACTTCAAGAAGGATGTTGTCACGGACCTGCACATCATTCCCTTGGGCGAGCAGACGTTCTTATTGCGAAACGACACCAGTACAACGAATTCTAGGATTTGTTGTGTGGGTGTCTTATGCTTTTAAGTAAACTCTTAACAATGGTACAGCCACGGTAATAGAAATGGGCGCGGGTCGGTTAACTCATTCTATTAGATGTCCTGGCCAATTTCTAGAGTTTCGCTGGCTGTACCGACGGAATTTAAAGATTTTTAAAGCAATTCTTAATAATCAGGGAACATTTACAATTTTACAACTGTCATGCCTTTATTTATTAATGTAAATATTTATCTTGTATGCATGTATATTAGGTTGCTATTGGAATTGTGTAATACACTACATAATTTGATATATCTTTAGCACACATATAGGTCATGTCATGACTAGGAGTGTAACAGGTGCAAGTAATTAGGCCCAGATATACTTTGTAAGGATTTCCCTTAATAATAATACGTGCATTTTAGGTTGCCTACGTTACAACGCTGTTACAGTTGTGCAACACACCGCATAATTTGATGTATCTTTGGCACACGTGTAGATCATGACTAGGAGCAGGTAATTAGACCCTGATATATTCTTAATATTTTGCAAGGAATTCCCTTACTGCATGTATATTAGGTTGCCTACGTTACAACGCTTACTATTGTGTAACACACTGTATATGAATGGTGTTCTAGTAACTCTTTATAACTTATCAAAATGTAAGTGTATGTCTTACTCACGCAAAAAGTCTCTTGTAACATATAATTATTCTTTAAATGACGTTTATTTGGGACGTTGTGATTTGATTAAGGATTTAGGTGTAACATTTGATAGAAATAGAATAGTCATTTAACATCCATATAAGTAATATATGTAAGGAATCTATTAAGATGCTAGGATTTATATATAGAATTTGCAAAGATTTTGTAAACACGAACGTATTGAAAAAATTGTATTTCGCCTATGTAAGGTCTAAATTAGAATATGCGTCAGTTATTTGGTCGCCGCACTACCATACTCACAAGAGCAATATCGAAAATATACAAAAGAAATTTCTCAAGTTGCTGTACTTACGTGCTTATTGAAGATACCCAGATGCAAATATTAGTTACGAGCATCTGCTTCAGATATTTGATCTTAAAACACTTGTTCATCGTCATAATTGTGCGGGAGTGTTATTTTTAATTGTTAACAATTTAATCGACGATCCCAACATATTAGGGCGTCTCTTGTTCAATGTTCCAAGAATAGCGGGTAGGAATAGTTTAGCTTTTCGCTATGTGTTATCAAATACCTTAGTGCACTAAAACTCTCCAGTTAATACTATTACACGGCTGTATAACAATGTTCATTGTTTTGTCGATATTTTTAGTGACACCTCCGCTGTTATGCTAAGAAATTTAGAAAACCTATTATAGTGGTACATTTTTTTTAACTTCCATATTAGCTCAATTTGTATTTACTATTAAATTAGGATTTTTTTTCCTCTTTTTATTATTATTATTTTGTGCATATATAACTTTGTTTTTTTGTACCTTATCTTTACCTTTTAATTCAATTTAATATACTGTTAAGTTTCCCTGTTATTGGATTTGTGTATGTCTGTTGGGAAATAAACTTATTATTATTATTATTATTTAAGTCATCTTTGGCAGATGTGTAGGTCATGATCAGGAATGTAACACGTGAAAGTAATAAGACCTATTTCTTAGTCGTTTCTGAGAAAAAATGTTTTTTTTATTCCATGTGCTTATTACTTGCTTTTTACATTAACGAAAATTTGTTAACCCTTGGCGTAGCGTTAAAGTCTCCGTTTCGTAGTAAAGAGGTGGATCAAATCCCGCTGGTGGCGTTAATTTTTTTTACTTTCTCCGTTACGAAGTACGAGAAAGTATTGTGATCGTGATTTTTTTCCAAACATTTTTTTTACGGAAATATCCGTTTTGGGGTCCCTAGATGCCATTTCAACAATTTCTGCGTGTGTGTGTGTGTGTGTCTGTGCGCGCTGTATCTCAAAAACTAATAGAACAGTTGATATGAAACTTTGAACATTTTATTTGATAATCTGAAGAACTGAAAAGCTTTTGGTAAAATTTCGTACACCGGAAATGGGCGTTTACCTTAACTGTTTTTTGTTTTTTTGCCAATATTTTCTTAAATATGCAAAATATCATATCAAAAAGCATTTGGACAAACTTTGAAGGTAACAAATAAATGAACATCTTTTGCTTGAAAACATTTTTCATAAAATCATTTTTATTCGAGAAAAAAATTTATTATTTTTTTTTAATTTTTGGTTTATAATTATAAAACGATAATAGTTACAGCAAATTTAAGTTAATAATAATTGTGGAGAATGCTAAAATGAATAACTTATAAAGAATAAGTTTTTTTCGAAATCCCTTTAGCTTTTGAGTAAACTGAATTTAAAGTATAATTTTTCCATCTTTCATAATTTTGACGTTTTAAACGTCAGTTTCATCCGAGTTTACACAACGCTCGATGTACATTTAAAATATGATTTTAATTAAGAATAAACCATGAAAACGTAAATATAAATGGCTATGATATCAAGTCGGAGAAAGTAACATGATGGCCACATCACCATTTTTTAAAAAGTTTACAAATCCATGTGTATTTAATTATCTTCATTTCTTTATTTCATTTCTGGGGGAAAAGGATTGGGAAAAAATTTTTGCTTTAAGCTTTAAAATTAGAGATTCTTGTTGTATTGAGCCGGTTTTTAACGTTTCACCTATATTTCAGAGGTTCTGTGCACAAGACTCCAAACAAACGCTAAAACCGGATTGACCAAAGCCAAGGCGAAACAATGTTTGATGGAAACCGGACCTAACGCCTTAACGCCTTCCAGAAAAGTTCCAGAGGCATGGAAAGAACATGGTTCAGGGTAATAACTTCATAATAATCTTTTTGGCGAAAATTTAACCGGTATTGAAGAAAAACATGTTTTAGGTTTCTCGCTGCTCTTATGGGTAGGCTCTTTACTTTGTTTCTCCGCCGTATTCTTCGATTACCTCTTAAAGAGAAATTTCGACGAAGAGAACTTCATCTTGGGCTGGGTGTTAATCATCATCATACTTGTCACGAGAATTTTCACGTACTGCCAGCAGAGGAAGAGTTCCCAGGTGATTACTTCACAATCAATATTGATGGGTTTGGAGGGACACTTGCTGTTCTTCCACCTAACCTGAATAAATTATTTATCTATTTTTTGAGATCATGGCTTCTTTTGCGGACATGATTCCGCAAACCGCGATCGTCATCAGGAGCGGAGAGAAGATGATAGTTGACGTCAAGGAGCTGGTGGTGGGCGATTTCAAATTCTAGGTATCGTGATAATATGCGGCTATAATACGGTGATGGGATGGATAGCCGGACTGACGGCCAGGCTTCATCCTGTGTCTACGCCGATAGCAAGAGAGCTGCAACACTTCATGAAGATCATCACCATCTGGGCCTGCTTTCTGGGCGCTGTCTTCGGCGTCTCCTCGATCCTGATGGGCTACTCTTGGATAGACGCCGCTCTCTTCATCATCGGAATCATTGTGGCGAACGTCCCCGAAGGTACGTAAATCAAAATTTCTTAATCCTTTCATTGACAAAAACGGCACCTCGAGCTAGCAAACGTAAATATTCAAACAATTAATTTAAAATATTATCCAACATTTAATAGTTAAGTATGTTATATGCAGGGGTGACTCATGGTACGACCGATTACAGCGACCCGTATTACCACCTCCGCTGAACCCTAGATGTTGGGTCTAAATATTTTCTCGTAGGTTAGCCGCAACGGTCACCGTCAGCCTAACGGTTACCGCGATAAAGATGGCTGCGAAGAACTGCCTGGTTTAAAATCTCGAAGCCGTCGAAACCCTGGGCTCCACCTCGGTGATCTGCTCCGATAAGACGGGCACAGAACCGGATGACCGTCTGCCACCTCTGGTACAACAACATGGTGGCCAACGCCGACGTGAGCACCGACCAGTACGACGCCAAGCGGTACATCACCAACGACGGCTTTCGGCTGCTGATACGGTGCGCGACCCTCTGCAATCGCGCCGAATTCGCCGCCGACCAGGAGAAGAAGCCCGTGCTGCAGAGGCTGATCATCGGCGACGCGTCCGAGGCGGCGATCTTAAAATTCGTCGAACTGACCGGGTATCACGGAAACCCGAAGACTTACCGGGAAAAACATCCGAAACTGATCGAGATTCCCTTCAGTTCCACCACTAAATATCAAGTACGTACGGTAGAAACAGAGCGGGCTATGTTGGGGTGACGTTACTGTTGGTGATTATGGAGCGTCCTGACGTCTGACAGATGAGGGGAAGGTTTAGTTCGAGGTCTTGTTACCACGATGACAATTACGTGGTTGCCTTCTCTATGTGGTTCTGTCAGACTTCATGACTTACCCAATTGTGACACAATGACAATTGCGTTGTTGCCTACTCTATGTGGTTCTGCCAGACGTTATGATTTACCAGTGATTTTGTATAAGTAGATACCAATATAGCCATATGTGTCCAAATACACCTATGGAGCAAACATGTATAACGTGCCGTTTTCTACCCTCGCCGTTCAATTGTACATTAGTTCCTAGCACGATATCTCTCTCGCTATCGCGAAGCGAGCGAGCAAGCCTACGACGTATGTTAGACGGGTACCCACACGTAACCTAACATAACCTGGATCAGCTGTCATTTATTTACAGTTTATTTCGTCAGTGAGTTTTAAGTTGAATTATCTCTTTATACTAACAAAATGGGCCGGAAGTGCATTGTTTGTGGTGCTTCCCAAGAAATTTAATCGGCGATGTCATTCCAGTACTTTCGTTCATTGGAACTTTCAAATTTAGCGCCTTATTTCGTTTGATTTGAGAAGGGGTATCCCGGTACTGCTATTGGTTCATGGAATTGGCCATCGCGAGAAAGCCAGATTTATGCCCAAGTACATTATCTGAGTGAGATGGTGAATAAAAGTACCATGCATTTCATATGTTGTGATGTTGGCACCCTGACTAATTCAGTATTTGGTATCTACTAGATTTAAAATCACTGTGATTTACTTACCCAATTATGTTGTTGCCCACTCTATGTGGTTCTGTCAGACGTCATGATTTACTTGCCTGGTTATGACTCGTTGACAATTGCGTTGTTGCCTACTCTATGTGATTCACAGGGGGGTTTAATTGAATAGGGAGACTTGGAAACGCGACATCCACGCCATCTCCCTGTCATCTGGCCCAACTAACGTAATGCAACGCTGCCAAATCTATGTACAAATCCTTGTAATCAAGCAATATGGTCATATTTTTGTTGGTTAAATTTATTTTAGGTATTTAAGAACATCCAAATATCTGGTAATATTCAAAGTCCACTAGTGTTAATTGTTTGTTTAAGTCTATTTGATAAATTTTAAAGCAAAATAGACTTTTGAATAATTTCACAAATGAGATATGACAACATCTATTTCCTATCAAATTGCCGGCCTTTTTATACATAACCTCATTAACGTCACGAGTTGAATTGTTATTCGGCCAGGTATTTATAATTCAAATTTAAATTAATATTCTTAAACCTAAAAGAGTGTGCAATGGGTAAATTAAGTACTCCTAAGGCACCTTATTGCAGTACCGTTTGTACCCGCGATTCAAATGTTAAAAATAAAGTTTTCTTTACATATCCGAAGTGTCCTAATCGCAGAGGTGAATGGGTTAATTCCATTGAATGTATTACTCTAAAAAAATTCCACTTTCAAAAGTTATGCACATTTGTGAGGACCACTTTTTAAGTATTTATTAATTCCTGTAGAAAATATTTAAATTGGAATGCAATTCCGACAATGTTTAATATACCTTCTTGTAGTACTTCTTCCAGTACAGTTCCTGCAAAAAGCAAGTGTCTGCGATTTCCGCTTTTATTTGGATGCGTCGCACTGATGAGAACCAAAAAGTTCGAAACACTTGCAAAAATGAATTGTAATGTCGCAATTTTAAATTTCCCGCTGGCTCGATGTGTTTGGCCAGATGACTTGCAGACGGCGCTGATGGCGTTTCCAAAAGTTAACATTGAACTGTCCCTCTTTATCCTTAATGCTCTGTGGTGATTCATGACAGACATAATTTACTTGCCCGGTTATGAAAGAATGAAGAATGGTTGTCAACATGCTGGATCATCTTCGCCAGGACGTCGCCCACGCAAAAATTGCAGATAGTCGAAGGCTTTCAGAGGATAGGCATGATAGGGGCATACCAGCGGCGGCTCGTGAAAGTTCGGCGAAGAGGCTACGGAAGAAAATTTGACTGAAACAGCAGCTGTCTGTCAGCAACTCTGTCTTAACTCCTCTACGAAGATCCACGATCGGCGCTTACGTTGTTTCATACCTTATCGTAAAAATATTTAAAGATCCACGTGCGTTGTTGCATACCTTACGTTACTTCGCAGTCCGTAAAGTATTTTTCACAAGCCGCTTTTCAAAAATCCTTCGTAGAAGGAGGGAATTTGGTAAGGGTTTACTTTAGGGTAAATCGGTAAAAATCGGGAAGTGGGCTGTTTTTTTATTTCTTCTTAATTCTTTGTAGGCGTAGTTTTTTGAGCCGAGTCCAAAAATGTATATCTTAACTTTGAGAAACATAAGGGGAAGAAGTTGTGCCCCCTTAAAGTTTCTCTCATATCGGACGTACAACTCGCTCAAAACCTGCTTTTCTGGGTAGATTTTGGTAAACCAACAACCACAATCAATTTATAATAATGTAAACTTACGATTTGAGTAGTAAAAATGCGAATTTTATATCTTTTTCTTTACATTAATATTTCATTTTAAGGTTATGTACAGTTCATTGTTCCGCCGAAACTGACGGACATGCAAACTGAACACTCTATTTATCTGTGATTATTAGGGTTGCCAACTGGTCACATCATAATCGGAAAACCAATCTAATACCCACGGAAAATATGTGAATACATAAAGTACGGCATAAATAAAAATAATTATATTTCTGAAATTAACTATATTAACAATAAAACAAATGCGTATGTTAAGAGGTTAAACAGTTAACATTTACATTTAAATTACCATGTC
Source organism: Ocypus olens (assembly GCA_910593695.2). Classification (NCBI taxonomy): domain Eukaryota; kingdom Metazoa; phylum Arthropoda; class Insecta; order Coleoptera; family Staphylinidae; genus Ocypus; species Ocypus olens. Next base: position 39,418,546 of record OU343047.1, read on the forward strand.
CTTAATTTCTAGTTGATTTTCACACAGTCCCAATAAGTTCACTGATTTTTTTGAAACCTCTTGTATTTACGTTCTAGTAATTGCTACTGTTATTTCCATTTGTGTGCTATAGTGCTATTAGGGTGTTTAAAGTGAAAGTATGTGCTAACATGACAAAGAATCCTGCTTCCTATGCATTCATGACAGCTTCGCCATCACCTAATCTACTGCGGGTAAAACTACTACCCGGTCTCAAGGGGGAGGACCTTGACGCAACCAGGCAACCGAGCCAGCGTAACTGCTTCCTATGCATTCATGACGGCTTCGCCTTCACCTAATCCGTTGCAGATAAAACTACTGGCCGGTCTAAGGGGGGACCTTAACCTCACCCTAATCTAAGCATAAGCAAGCGAGGCGGCTGTGGTCGATGGCTTCACTTCGCTTCGCTCTGCCATCGACTACAGCAAGCCACCGTAACTGCTTCCTATGCATTCATGACGGCTTCGCCTTCACCTAATCCATTGCAGGTAAAACTACTGGCCGGTCTAAGGGGGGACCTTAACCTCACCCTAATCGAAGCATAAGCAAGCGAGGCGGCTGTGGTCGATGGCTTCACTTCGCTTCGCTCCGCCATCGACCACAGCAAGCCACCGTAACTGCTTCCTATGCATTCATGACGGCTTCGCCTTCACCTTATCTGTTGCAGGTAAAACTACTGGCCGGTCTAAGGGGGCACCTTAACCTCACCTTAATCTAAGCATAAGCAAGCAAGCCGGCTGTGGTCGATGGCTTCGCTTCGCTCCGCCATCGACCACAGCAAGCCACCGTAATTGCTTCCTATGCATTCATGACGGCTTCGCCTTCACCTTATCCGTTGCAGGTAAAACTACTGGCCAGTCGGTTCGCTTCGCTCCGCCATCGACCACAGCAAGCCACCGTAACTGCTTCCTATGCATTCATGACGGCTTCGCCTTCACCTTATCCGCTGCAGGTAAAACTACTGGCCGGTCTAAGGGGGCACCTTAACCTCACCTTAATGTAAGCATAAGCAAGCAAGCCGGCTTCGCTCCGCCATCGACCACAGCAAGCCACCGTAACTGTGTCCTATGCATTCATGTCGGCTTCGCCTTCACCTAATCCATTGCAGGTAAAACTACTGGCCGGTCTAAGGGGGGACCTTAACCTCACCCTAATCGAAGCATAAGCAAGCGAGGCGGCTGTGGTCGATGGCTTCACTTCGCTTCGCTCCGCCATCGACCACAGCAAGCCACCGTAACTGCTTCCTATGCATTCATGACGGCTTCGCCTTCACCTTATCTGTTGCAGGTAAAACTACTGGCCGGTCTAAGGGGGCACCTTAACCTCACCTTAATCTAAGCATAAGCAAGCAAGCCGGCTGTGGTCGATGGCTTCGCTTCGCTCCGCCATCGACCACAGCAAGCCACCGTAATTGCTTCCTATGCATTCATGACGGCTTCGCCTTCACCTTATCCGTTGCAGGTAAAACTACTGGCCAGTCGGTTCGCTTCGCTCCGCCATCGACCACAGCAAGCCACCGTAACTGCTTCCTATGCATTCATGACGGCTTCGCCTTCACCTTATCCGCTGCAGGTAAAACTACTGGCCGGTCTAAGGGGGCACCTTAACCTCACCTTAATGTAAGCATAAGCAAGCAAGCCGGCTGTGGTCGATGGCTTCACTTCGCTTCGCTCCGCCATCGACTACAGCAAGCCACCGTAACTGCTTCCTATGCATTCATGACGGCTTCGCCTTCACCTAATCCGTTGCAGATAAAACTACTGGCCGGTCTAAGGGGGGACCTTAACCTCACCCTAATCTAAGCATAAGCAAGCGAGGCGGCTGTGGTCGATGGCTTCACTTCGCTTCGCTCCGCCATCGACCACAGCAAGCCACCGTAACTGCTTCCTATGCATTCATGACGGCTTCGCCTTCACCTTATCTGTTGCAGGTAAAACTACTGGCCGGTCGAAGGGGGCACCTTAACCTCACCTTAATCTAAGCATAAGCAAGCAAGCCGGCTGTGGTCGATGGCGGAGCGAAGCGAAGCCATCGACCACAGCAAGCCACCGTAATTGCTTCCTATGCATTCATGACGGCTTCGCCTTCACCTTATCCGTTGCAGGTAAAACTACTGGCCGGTCTAAGGGGGCACCTTAACCTCACCTTAATCTAAGCATAAGCAAGCAAGCCGGCTGTGGTCGATGGCTTCGCTTCGCTCCGCCATCGACCACAGCAAGCCACCGTAATTGCTTCCTATGCATTCATGACGGCTTCGCCTTCACCTTATCCGTTGCAGGTAAAACTACTGGCCAGTCGGTTCGCTTCGCTCCGCCATCGACCACAGCAAGCCACCGTAACTGCTTCCTATGCATTCATGACGGCTTCGCCTTCACCTTATCCGCTGCAGGTAAAACTACTGGCCGGTCTAAGGGGGCACCTTAACCTCACCTTAATGTAAGCATAAGCAAGCAAGCCGGCTTCGCTCCGCCATCGACCACAGCAAGCCACCGTAACTGTGTCCTATGCATTCATGTCGGCTTCGCCTTCACCTAATCCATTGCAGGTAAAACTACTTCGCTTCGCTCCGCCATCGACCACAGCAAGCCACCGTAACTGCGTCCTATGCATTCATGACGGCTTCGCCTTCACCTTATCCGCTGCAGGTAAAACTACTTCGCTTCGCTCCGCCATCGACCACAGCAAGCCACCGTAACTGCGTCCTATGCATTCATGTCGGCTTCGCCTTCACCTAATCCATTGCAGGTAAAACTACTGACCGGTCTAAGGGGGGACCTTAACCTCACCTTAATGTAAGCATAAGCAAGCAAGCCGGCTGTGGTCGATGGTTTCGCTTCGCTCCGCCATCGACCACAGCAAGCCACCGTAACTGCTTCCTATGCATTCATGACGGCTTCGCCTTCACTTTATCCGCTGCAGGTAAAACTACTGGCCGGTCTAAGGGGGCACCTTAACCTCACCTTAATGTAAGCATAAGCAAGCAAGCCGGCTGTGGTCGATGGCGGAGCGAAGCGATGGCAAGCCACCGAAACTGCGTCCTATGCATTCATGACGGCTTCGCCTTCACTTTATCCGCTGTAGGTAAAACTACTGGCCGGTCTAAGGGGGGACCTTAATCTCACCCTAATCTAAGCATAAGCAAGCCACCGTAACTGCTTCCTATGCATTCATGACAGCTTCGCCTTCACCTTGTCCGCTGCAGGTAAAACTACTGGCTGGTCTAAGGGGGCATCTTAACCTCACCCTAATCTAAGCATAAATAAGCGAGCCAGCGTAACTACTTCCTATATTCGATTCGCTCCGCCATCAACCACAGTGAGCCACCGTAACTACTTCCTATGCATTCATGACAGCTTCGCCTTCACCTAATCCGCTGCGGGTAAAACTACCAGTCGGTCTAAAGCGGAGGGGCTTAACCTCACCCTAACTTAAGCATAAGCGACCGGTCTCGCTCTGCTCCGCCATTGACCACATGGAGCCCGTATAAGTACTTCCTATGTATTAATGACGGCTTCACCATCACCTAATCTACTGCGTGTAAAACTACTATCTGGTCTAAAGGGGGGCAAATGTAACCTCACCCTAACCTAAGCATAAGCACCTACCATTTACAACCATTAACTGGTAGGTAATGATGAATTAAACTTATCGCCCAGGTTTGTTCACTATTTTATTCACAACCGTACGTTTTTTGTTAAAGCATTAAAGTCAAATCAAATTAAATAAACGTTAGTTCATGAAATGCAAGCTTTTTGTTTTAAAACCAACTTATAGCAACAATGCAAATACATATTACGGATAGCTATACTGAATATTTTTACTAATTACTAATATATAACTATAAAATCAAATATTGTATGCACCATGGGAGATATTCTCGTTCTTCACCCTGAGTTGACTTACAAACCCCGGGCCAGAGGACCTCCATATCTCCCTTAATGCATAAATATCTATTACATTGCCATTTAATCATTGACTAAAGTCCCTAATTTTTACCAGATGAATTTGTGTCGTTAGGATCCAGGTTAAAGATACATGCGTGTGTTTATGTTTGGTAGGGGCACCTTTTCCCAAAAAAAATAGAAACACCCACAAAATTGGGGCACAAATAAAGAAATTGTAAATAGATTTACAACAGAACAATTTAAAATTCGTGTCAATTGTTAATGCACATAAGAAATCTAGGGTTAACGCAATGATAGTTCACAGATAACTTTATAGAGTGTTTATTTCGACACGCCACTCCTTCAGTTGCGGTGGGACGATGAACTAATGAAAATACGCATTTTTAACATGACCTTAAAATGTGAATTTTCATGAAGAATAGGATATAAAAATCGCACTTTCACCACTTAAATCGTAAGTTAAAATCATTATTAGTCGATTGTAGTTGTTAGTTTACAAGTTATTTTACACAGAAACTCGTAGTTTGTGCGAGTTGTCCGTCGAAAATGGAAACTTTAAGGGGGCATAACTTTTCCCCCTTACGTTTCCGCGGGTTAAAACGTACATTTCTGAACTCGGCTCAAAAAACTATGTCTTCAAAACAAATTTCAGCCCCCGGGTCGATTTACCCTAAAGTAAACACCAGCCGGGAATTTAGTTAGTAACACAATTTGGCACAATTGCAGTCACGGGCGACGGCGTTAACGATGCGCCCGCTCTCAAGGAAGCAGACATCGGCATAGCCATGGGAATATCGGGCTCGGAGGTGTCAAAGCAGTCGACGGACATGGGGCTCTTGGACGACAACTTCGCCTCCATCATGACCGGAATCGAGGAGGGCAGGAAGATATTTGACAACCTGAATTGTCCATCGTCTACATTCTGACGTCCAACATCGCCGAACTGATGCCGGTTTTAGGGTTTATTATGCTCAATATACCGTTACCAATAGGTAATTAATTTCTATCATTAGATCCTGCACTTTTTTACGAAGTACGAGAAAGTATTGTGATCGTGATTTTTTTTATCCGTTTTAAGGTCGATTCCAAAGATTTCTAAAAACAAATGTGTCTGTGCGTCTCTGTGGGCCCTGTAATTCAAAAACTAACACAGCAATTATTATAAAACTTGGAACACAAATCTTATTTGATAATTCGAAGAACTGAAAAGCTTTTAGTTAAATTTCGTACACGGAAAGTAGGCGTTTATTTTTCGTTTATAATTACAAAACGATAAGAGTTACATCGAATTTATGTTAATGACAATTGTAGATAATGCCAAAATGAACAACTTGTAGAGAATAAGTTTTTTTTCAAAATCTCGTTTGTTTTTGAGTAAACCGCCCGATTAGAATTTGAAGTATATTTTCCAACTTTCAAAGTTTTAACGTCCGATCCTCCAAAATATTTAAAATATGATTTTGATAAAAGTATAAATTATACCATCAAATCAGAGATGGCCACCAATTTCTACACAAAAAATTTAAGGTATTTTAGACATCCTGCGCATTGACGTCCTCACAGACATGATGCCCGCGATCAGTTTGACTTTCGAAAAAGCGGAGACCAACATAATGCTAAGGCCGCTGAGGAATCCGAACAAGGATAACTTGGTCACGTTCAGATTGTATTACCTGGCTTTCGGGCACATGGGGATAATAGAGGCGTACGCTGGATCATGCTGGGGCACGGATTTAAACCTAACACATTATTAGGTAAGTAAAGGCCGGGGGCGGCTCGCAGGATGACTCATGGTTCGGCCGAGGTAGCTAACAAATAGGTGCGGTCACGCTACAACCGACCCTACCTATCTGAATTGCCACCTCTGCTACCTCGGCCGTACCATGAGTCACCCCGCCGAGAGCTGCCTCTGGTAAAGGCATTTTCGTGTTATTAATACACTTGACCAAACAATAATAATTATGTAACTGTACAAAATTGTATCCTTCGTGATCAGTTATTGGATATATCGAAGGTACAACAAAAATCGACTACGAAATTGGCGTTGGAAATCTCCAGTGGCGGCTCGTGGATCATGTTGATGGTAGAGCCACTTATACATCCCCCATTTCTTTTTTGAAGAAAGAAAGAACGATTTATCTTCCTAGACCAAAGTAACTGCTGGTTGCGGTTAAACGGTGATATGTCAGATATAATTAGGGGTAACATGACAACCAGTACTTTACGCATGCGCAAACATGACTTTGAATTTCCAGCGCCAATTTCGTCGCACGCTTGTGGCTATAAAGGGTACCTACGGCTAAGATAGTCAAAATGCTCCTATCCCTAGATTTTTAAATTTACCGGATAAGGGGGTATTTTGGGGTGTAAAAATAGGGTTCCCGTGGTCAGTGGGCCGAGAACCCCCTCCCGCCCTCTGCGGGGGTTAAAAAATGTTTTTTTTTAACATTATTTTTTTCACTGACGAACGAGTGAATGAAAAATTCTGAAAGAGAGGGCGGAGGGGGTTGTCGGCTCCCTGACCATGGGGACCTTATTTTTACATCCCAAAACACCCCCTTATCAGGTAAATTAAAAAATCTTAACCGTAGGTACCCTTTTCTTGATTGGTTTCTAGGTTTGCGATCGGAATGGGACGCGAAGTACATCAACGACCTGAAATAACAATCGTCGTTCTTGCAATCTTTGTAAGGCGTGATGCACTAGATTATGAAAAATACTTACAAACATCTATTGTAAAAATAAGCCAAACACAACACACGTACATCTAAATACTGATCGAAAATCAGACGGACGACGTTCCAGACGACGAAGGCCCACGTTAGAGCGTTGCCCGCCATGTTGCTGTAGTACTTCCCGATGTACTTGTCCATGAAGTGCGGGATGCACGTCAGTTCCGAAGACAGGACGGTGCTGATGAAATGAGACATGTTTCGCCCCCCGAACTATTAACGAAATGATGAATAATTGCAGGGTTAGAAAAACGAATTGCCATTACTAGCGTGTGCAATTAACGGGCACGTATTGGAAATTGGCTGGTTATATAATTGTCGACATTGTTTGGGTCGTGGGTGGTTGAATAAATTAACGTCGTGTATTGGTAAACATAATTAGACGGATTAGCGATTAAACTGAAATCATAGAACAAATGCAATAGGCGCTGCAATAGGCGAAAAAACGGCGGGGGGAGGGATAAGAGGGGTTGCAATGCTGCCCGGCAGGGCGGGGAGCGGGGCCATACCTTGAATATAATTCGAATAAAAATAGTTAACTTTCTTAGTATCGGCTCATTGACGATGCCGCCCAGCATAAACCTCAACTTTGGAAGCTCACTAAAACTTTCACCAGAACGAGAACAAGGCGTTGTCTACCTTGCGGAAGACAAAGCCGAAGTCTTCGTCGCAGTTCTCGCCAAACCCTCTCACTACCAGCGACGAGCTTCTCGACGACATAGAGGAAACACTTGATCGTTTCAATGAAACTCCTAACTCCACGCCTAAACCGACCTCCCCTACAGAGGTCAAAACTCTCATTAAAAATGCGCCGAATAAAAAAGCGCCAGGGCACGATAGAATTAGTTACACCTGCATCTTCCACACAAAGCAATTGTATTTCTAAGGCCTACTGTCCACTAAGGCGTCATTTGACGAATGCATGCAAACTACAAATGACGGCAGGCGTAATTTGCATCTTAGATATGTCCACGTTATCGTCATGCAAGCTACAAAACGATTTATTTCTCAAGTTTCGCATCGCGGAAGCACGTTCTTATTTCACTGCGAAAATGTCATCAAGCGATGATGAAGACGTGATTGCAGCATACAACTTTATTAGAAGGCAACGACACAGATTGTATTGGCTTCATCCGTATATTGAAAAAAACATTAATTGTAGATTATTTGTTGCGGCAAGAGAGCCATCAGAAGATAATTCCTACTTTCAATCATTTTACAGAATGACTAAAAATACGTACCGAACATTAGTCTCTATTTTTGGGCCTTTAATACAAAAACGAAATACTGTAATGCGACATTGTGTCAGAAAGAATACTTATAACTTTGGGGTAAATTTTAAACAGTTTTTTTTTGTATGTGTAGTATGTATTGGTACAAAATTAAAATAAAACAAAGGAAAATAAAATAGAAAACGCTTCATTAATAAAACAGCAGTCATTAGATATACAAATTTCGATCAGATCACAAATTTTCAAGGTTTTGTAGTTCTGGTAAATGATTTATTATTGTACAGTCAACGATATTCTTCGATAATTCTAACAAACTTGGCTGCTGAGGCCGCCATTTCGTACACAAAAGCTTGTTTGCGTCTCGCAGTACGCTTGAGAGTAGTGGCAGGCTGCCGCACGAGCTGCATGACGATACGCAAATGAGAAGATGCCGCACCGTGGACACACTTTCGTCCCTTTCTATGCAAGATGCAAGCAAGCTACACACAAGCGTAAAATGACGATGTCGTGCGGTTGACGTGCGGCTACGTGGACAGTAGGCCTAATAGCGATTTTTAACTCTTGTCTCAGAATAGGATATTTCCCACAAGCATGGAAACATGCTACTGTGGTTTTAATTCCGAAACCGGGTAAAGATGCTAAATGTCCGCAAAATCATCGCCCTATTAGTTTGTTCTGCGTCATGGGTAAACTATTCGAAAAAATCATTCACTCGCGCCTTAGCGAATGGTCTGTCGATCACAAAATCATCCCGAATAACCAGCATGGCTTCATCAAGGGCCTTTCTTGCAATCATCAATCAATCAGAACCAGTGATTTTATAGTTGAAGGTTTCAATCGCAAACAAAGCACACTAGCCATCTTTCTTGATGTTTCTAAAGCTTTTGACCGTGTCTGGGACGAAGGTTTGATTTTTAAACTCCTTAAGCTCAATTGTCCAATTTATCTGGTTAAACTCATTCAACAGTTTATTACCGAACGCACTTTCTCAGCTCGTTACGAGTGTGCAATCTCTGACCCGCGTGTAATGACCGCCGGGGTGCCGCAGGGATCCGTCCTCTCTCCAACTTTGTACAACATCTATGTACACGATATTCCTAACCCTCGAAACATTCTTACTGCTCAATATGCAGATGACACAGCGTACATGTATCGTGGTAAATTCATCCCTCACATGATGAACAAAATTCAGTCCGCACTCGATGAGCTCGAGGAGTGGACACAGGAATGGCGAATTTCAATTAACCCTGAAAAAAGCCAAGCTATCTTCTTTTCCTTGGGACGCTCTCTGCCCCCAAATAATCTCACTTTCAATGACCAGCCCATCCCCTGGGTTGACAATGTACCAGTGACGGTTCGCCGGGTTTTTTCTGGTACGGCCGAGGAACAAGAGGTGGTAATACAGATAGGTAGGGTCAGTTGCAGAGACGGCTGGCTGCGTGACCACACCCATCTATATTACCACCTCTTGTTCCTCGGCCGTACCAGAAAAAAACCCGCGAACCGTCACTGCAATGTACGCTATCTTGGTCTCATTATGGACTGTAAACTTAATTGGAACAAACACTTCCAATACGCCATTACAAAAGCAAACACTGCGTTTGCACAACTTAAATCCCTTCTGCTAAATAGCAACCAGCTATCCCTATCCAATAAAATCCAGTTATACAAGGCAGTCATACGTCCAAAAATGACGTATGGATGCCCTGCATTTATCACCCTCACCGCTACGCAGATGCGTAAGCTGGAGCGACAGGGCCTGCCCTAAACCTCTAAAAATCCCGAACAAAGGCAATGCCGCTCACCGCAAACAGCAATAAAACTGTCAGCAGACCCATTAAACTCAATATTTACGAGCATCGCCGCGTCACTGCCAGGCCCTGCGCAGATAGCGAACCTTCGTCCACACCATTCATGGACCAATTCTTGGGGTTCCCCGTTCACAGCGGAACGGCGCAGAATAGAGGCAAATATTCGGGGATTTTTTTCTATGACCATCAAATAAAATATGAAAAATAGCTCTTGAAGATAAAGAAAGCTAACATGCCTCTCAGTACTTTTGCGGGTATCAATTTTTGGTAATTTTCCAGTTCATGATACTAAACAATACGCGCGCGCGAAAATTATGCGAACGGTATGGAATGTTGTCACGTCTCCTTATTTTAATCGGGGTGTTTTCAGTCAATTTCATTTACAATAATTTGCAACTGTTGGCGCTTATACTTAGGTTAGGGTTAAGCTAAGGTACCCCCCCCCCCGGACCCGCATCGATCGTCATTACTTGCAAGTTAATGGTTGCAAATGGTAGGTGCTTATGCTTAGGTTAGGGTTAGTTTTAGTTCCCCCCCCCTTTTGGACCGACTGGTAGTTTCACCCGCAGTAGTTTAATAATTTTTTATTTTATTTTACGTTTATTATAGTGAGACAGGAAATCCGAAATACGAAGCGTGAAATCGTTTAGCACGGAAAACGCGAAACCAGATTGCGGCACACGGTTGTACTTCCTCGAAACGTGAATCATGAGAATCAAGCCTCGCACTTTGATCATTTAACAAAAATACATGCGGTAATCTTCCAGTTACTGAAACTAATGAACCTGAAGGGGGACCTTAGCTTTACCCACAGAGAATTAAGGATACAGAGGGACAGTTCAATGTTAACTTTTGGAAACGCCATCAGCGCCGTCTGCGAGTCATCTGGCCAAACACATCGAGCCGACGGGAAATTTAAAATTGCGACTTTACAATTCATTTTTGCAAGTGTTTCGAACTTTTTGGTTCTCATCCAAATAAAAGCGGAAATCGCAGACACTTGCTTTATAATTCATTTTTTTAGTTCAAATGCTTTGGTACCGTTAGTAAAATAATATGCCACTGATTGTTTCCAACAGGTTTTTAGTCCTTGAATCATGAAAACTAAGGCACAATCAGCCAATTCATGTTTTCTACCAAGAGAGCCGAGATCCACATAGCCAATTACTCTATCAATAGATTCATCAAATTGAAATCCTTTAGCTAGCGACATTTCATCAAACATTATTGCACAGTTTTCGAAAATATTGCTGAAAATTATCCTAATTCCAAGTTCATTATATGTGGTGATTATAATCTTCCGGCGGCATTTTGGTCTAATGATGAACTAGGTCTTATTAATAATAATACACTATTATATCCAGCCCAATTACTTGCGGAGACATTTAGTTATTACAATCTTTTTCAAATTTGCAATATACCCAATGAGAATAATGTTTTCTTAGACTTAATCTTCGCGCACGACGGCTTTGAAGTTGCTGCAGCATCCGATTTGTTGTTCAACATCAACCATCATCACGTACCATACCTAATTTCAATGTCAACCAATCAATTAATCAAACCACTTCAATATAACGAGTATGTTTATGATTTTTCACGTGCTGATTATTCGGCTATTAATAGTCATTTATTAACTATTGATTGGTGGATTTTTCTGGATAGAGGTAGTATTGATAACATGGTTGACGCATTTTACAATGTCTTGTATTTTGTTCTTGAAAAGTATGTTCCAATAAAACGTATAAAATCTTCCACTTATCCAATTTGGTTTAATACTGAATTGATAAACCTAATAAAGGATAAAAAAATTGCCCATAAAACATATACGCAGTGCCGTAATTCAACAAATTATCATAATTTTAAGTTATTGCGCAAAAGATGTAATTTCTTAAGAGATAATCTTTATGAAAAATATGTAGAATCAGTCAATTTAAGTATAACACATGACCCTAAAAAATTTTGGAACTTTGTTAGATCTTCTAATTCCATTCCGGAATTCCCAAAATATATGCGTTACAATAATATTAATAGTTGCGATGGATCTCAACATGTGAATCTATTCGCCGACTATTTTTCCACTGTTTACAGTCATGATACACCAGCGCACGTACCGACCTTTAATAATATGCCGGAAGTTATCCATATGCCATTCCAATTCTCTCAAAGTGAAATATTTGATGCTATTAATAATTTGAAATCCAGTAATAGTACGGGCCCTGACGGCATCCCTTCTAGTTTTTTGAAAAACTGTATTTTTTCTATAGTCATTCCAATATTTATTTTATTTCAATCGTCAGTAAAGCAGAAGATTTTCCCAGACTTCTGGAAAAAAAGCTTTATTACACCACTCCACAAATCTGGCGATAGAGAAGATGTAACAAAGTATCGTGGTATTTCAATACAATCTGTTATTCCGAAATTGCTCGATGAACTCATATCTGTTAAATTGAAATGGATGTGTAAGAGTGTGCTTATCGATGAACAGCATGGTTTTCGGTCAGGGCGATCCACAACAACGAATCTTCTATCATATAAGATTTCAATTATAAATGGCTTTGAAGCAAAACACTCTGTTGATGCTATTTACACCGATTTTGCTAAAGCGTTTGATCGTGTGAACTATAACATCTTAGTTGCGAAATTAACGGCCTTGGGATTTCACGATTCTGTTGTTGAATGGATTAGGAGTTTTTTTAGTTAATAGGACGCAGTGTGTCAAAATAAAGAATTTTTTATCAGATGTCATTAATGTTCCTTCGGGTGTGCCACAGGGTTCACACTCTGGCCCTTTGTTATTTTTACTTTTTATAAATGACATATCGCAAGCTATAAAAAACTCTTTATTTTTGTTATTTGCCGATGACTTGAAGATTTTTAAAGAGATCGTAACAGTTGAAGACTGCAAATCATTACAAGATGACCTAACATCTGTATATAATTGGTGCTGTAATAACTACCTTTTCTTCAATATTGAAAAATGTAAATCTATTAGTTTTAATCGCAACAAACAGCCCATACATTTTGATTACTCTATTAATAGTAACACACTAGAAAAAGTTGATGAAATTAAAGATTTGGGGATAATTTTCGATAACAAACTGTCTTTCGCTACACACATTAATTATATTTGTAATCGTGCATCTAAAATGTTAGGCTATATTAAAAGAACGTCTGTTGATTTATCGCCCGTATCATTTAAACTTGTTTACTTTGCCTATGTACGTTCACATTTGGAATTTTCTTCATGCGTTTGGTCACCAACTCAAGTCATTTATGTAAACTTGTTAGAAAACATTCAGATTAAGTTTCTAAAGTCGATTGCTTTTAAGATGCGATATAAGGATGTCGCCATACCCTCAGTTGCGTTCGAGTTAAATATAGATAAACTCTGCTGTCAAAGATTTTATGCGGACATGTCATTTTTTTATAAACTTATTTCAGACAGTGTACATTGTTCAGCTGTTTTATCCCAAATAAGTTTTAATGTGAATCCTACTAACCGACCAACCAGACATCTACCTATATTTCGAATACCATTTCATGGTACAAATTACGGCTTGGATAGTCCAATTTCACGCTTTATGCGGATTTCTAATTCATTGTCAATGAATCCAAACTTTGATTTATTTTCTGGGTCTCATGACACTTTTATAACGCATCTTAAACGTATTAATTTTTGTTAAATATTAAGATAGTTTTAAGTTAGATTAGGTATTATATAATGTATTTTTATTTCTTGTATTTTGTATAATGGAGGTTCCGTTAATAAATTATTATTATTATTATTATTATCGAACACATTTTATTAAATTTAGGTAAAGATTTAACTCTCTCAGTTAATTTGGAATCAATGGAATTTACCCATTCATCTCTGCGATTAGGACACTTCGGAAATGTAAAGAAAGCTTTATTTTTAATATTTGAATCGCGCATATAAACGTTACTGCAATAAGATGCCTTACAAGAGTACTTGAATTTACCTATCTTTTAGGTTTAAGAATATTAATTCAAATTTGAATTATAGATACCTGGCCGAATACCATTTCAACTCGTGACGCTAATGAGGTTATGTACGTCTTAAAAAGCTGGCAATTTGATGGGAAATACTACCGTGGACAAAAAAAATGACACCCCTAATTTGTCATGTGTCTATTATTTCTTATTTTTTAGTGTTGTGAATTTGACTTAGGTAACCTTAATATTTGACAGTGACAGTTATAACTAGCAATACAGTAAATCTAAAAAGGTATTGCCTCCCAACATGCTTTGATTTTGTGCCAGAGCTTAGATTGACATTTGCCGGTTTGTCAAACGAAAAGTCATATTTACATTAATAAAATTAGGGGTGTCAATTTTTTTGTCCACAGTAGTAGATGTCATATCTCACAGAGGACTTAAAACAATATACATTTGTGAAATCATTCAAAAGTCTATTTTGCTTTAAAATTTATCAAATAGATTTAAAAAAACAATTAACACAAGTGAAATTTGAATATTACCAGATAATTGGATGTTCTTAAATACCTAAAATAAATTTAACCAACAAAAATATGACCCAAGACAAAGATTTGTACATAGATTTGGCAGCGTTGCGTTGCGTTAGTTGGGCCAGATGGCTGTGAGATGGCGTGGATGTCGCGTTTCCAATTCTCCCTATTCAAATAACCCCCCCTGGCTTAACCCTAACCAAAGTATAAGCGCCAACAGTTGCAAATTATTGTAAATGAATACCACCCCGATTAAAATAAGGAGACGTGACAACATTCCATACCGTTCGCATAATTTTCGCGCACGTGTATTGTTTAGTATCATGAACTGGAAAATTACAATTTATACCCGCAAAAGTACTGAGAGGCATTTTAGCTTTCTTTATCTTCAAGAGCTATTTTTCATATTTTATTTGACGGTCATAGAAAAAAATCTCCGAATATTTGCCTCTATTCTGCGCCATTCCGCCGTTCCGCTGTGAACGGGGAACCCCAAGAATTGGTCCATGAATGGTGTGGACGAAGGTTCGCTATCTGCGCAGGGCCTGGCAGTGACGCGGCGATGCTCGTAAATATTGAGTTTAATGGGTCTGCTGACAGTTTTATTGCTGTTTGCGGTGAGCGGCATTGCCTTTGTTCGGGATTTTTAGAGGTTTAGGGCAGGCCCTCCACGTAAGCGACGTATTCGTTCTGGCCCCATTCGGCTCCTCAAAGGAGCCCGCTCAAGGGCCGAACACTAGTTTTGTGGTAAACAGTAATTAATCTTTCTGCCGAGTGCCCCTGTCGTCACGACGGAACCATCTGGTCCCTTCGGTAAACACTTGAAAAGCCCCAGTTCTTACACTCCTATTACCGGAATATTGAATACATTTAATGCAGTATATTTACAATCACACAATAATTCATTATCGATATCCTCTGCTATTTTTTTATGTAACAGTAACAAATCTAATCGCAATAAAGAATAATAAGAGGTGAATTATATTTTGCTGCGTAACAATTAAATAAATTGAAGTTATATGTTATATATAATCAAATATAATCATTCTTTCATGTTCTTTATTACGATTATTACAATAGTTGCTCTTACGTAAAAACAATAGCTTGTATAATAATAATAATAATAATAATAATAATACTTTATTCGTGTTTAATAAATGTCACAAAATGTAGTAATTTTCTAAATAATTGCATAGAAACAAGATATAAATAGTATATTACGTAACAAGAGTTGTAAATAGCAAATTACGCGCAAGTGAAAAAGATTGCGTACGAGCCGCGTAGCGGCGAGTAACGCAATTTCACGAGCGCGTAATTGCGTTACAACTCGACTTATGTACTATACTTTATCTACGACCACACTTACCTTACTTTATATTTGATTACCCAGTCCATAAATATTCCTTAAACATTCTTATATCGCGAGGCTTAGGCGAGAGACAATTTTCGGCAGCTTATTTGATAGTTTTCGATGTCGCTGTTACTGGGCATTATTTATCTTGCAAAGATTGAAAACAGTTTCATTAACAATGGTTACGTATGTAATTATTTGGTACGCACTTCTAGATATCATTACATTTGAATGAGAATGTACGGAATAGCGAAATGAAAGCTTCGGTACGCGATGTGACGTTTCACAATCATGGACTTCTATATTTAATAATAACGTAGTAACGCAACGCTCTCAACGAATCAACCAATAAAAATGGTGTGTTATGGTAACAAACACGTACCTTTCATTTACAACCAGGCTGTAATATACGTGGGTGTTATGGTGTACTTATACAGTCCGCTAATTGTACAATAATGGGCATTAACAGTAATGGTCGCAGAGAAATACATATAAATATACACGAAAACTGTAAGTTCAGTAATAAAGGTGAAAGGTCAAAGGTGTTAAAAATCTAATGCTAATGCAACTCATATGAAATTAGAAATAGAAAACAGTAAATTCACTTAAAAATAATATTTGAAAAAGTGTTTCATACCTAGCAACAAAAAAATAAATGCTAAAATCTATTCATTGACGTCACTGGTAGGTCTGCGTTCAAATAACAAACAACTTTTATTTTAATTATTTTTTGATCTGGTTCATAATTAAAAAGAATATAGCAATGCGATTTGTTGAAACCATATAGTCAGATATATCATCGGTAGTTGTTTTTTTTAATGGATCGCCCTGTATATTTTTATATTTTCGAATAAATAGATAGATAATACGTAATAAGAAAACAACAGACGTTTAGCCAGAAATCAGGTGTTCCGACACATATGCCCAACCCTGTATGTATATAATTCATAAATTATTTTGCTAGCAACAGCATTTAATCATTCCAGATTTACACTTCTTTCTTATTTCAGTATTTTTTTTTAATTACGTCCATAAAATTACGTTCATAAAATGCATGTAAATAGATAATTTGTGTATATTGCACTTTAAATTAAGCCCCAATTATGTATCTAATGTTTATTTCATGGTTTATATTATCCGTTCTCATTTCACTTGAAATGTATTAATACTTTTATGTCTTAATTGCCATTTAAAACTTAAAAATACGTATAATATGAAATAAATATAAATTAAGTTTATTTCATGCATGTTAGTTTGGACCGGATATTGAGATTTTGCATTGCGACATTCGAATGAATTCCTTTCAAAATTTTAAGGGAGGGTCGAAAACAGGTAGAAAACTTGGGGGGTGAAAAACAGCTGCATACCATCTGCATAACATCAACTTGTCTCCTTATTTCAAGATAGATTTTTATTATAGCTATTTAAATGAATAATTTTCTTAAGTATTTTGCGATTTGGAACTACACTTGCGTTTTAGAGTTTTAATTTAAATGAAAGACACATGCTATTCTTTGTTCATTTACTTCTTTGATTTAGTCATTGTATAATTTAATTGAGCTCTGACTTTACCAGGCAGGAAAAAAACAATGGTTAACCCTTTAATGGCATCAAGAATAATGCTTTTATTTTGAGTATTAAATTATCCTTCTGTGAGAATCACATGTTTTTAGTATAATTGTATTCCGCTAAAAATAGAAAATCTAAGTTAAATTACAACGCCAATTATAACATACAAAACATTTACTTTTGAATGTTACAATAGATCAATAAAATTATATTTATTTATGTTCAGTAGTAATATTAAATATTATATAAATAATTTGGGCATATTTGAAGGCGCAAAATACACAAATGTCTACTTAAGTTTATGAGTGTAAATCTAGTTTAAGAACATACTATATTTTAGTCGTTTAACTGTCGTAGAAACTGAAATAATTTATGAATTATAACGGGTGTGGATAAATTGGTGGAGAATCCACACGCGCCGATATTCTTCCGACGTTTTTAAGCAGCTTATCTTAATTCTAAAATGTTGTACCATGCTTTCTGAGCCTTCACGAGGTCCTCAAAGTTTGAACATCCAGTCGTTAAATATGTATGAATAAAAACTCCTACAATGTTTTTTACCACATTTTATTTAATGTATGTTCAGAATATTTTTTTTTCGAAACTACGACCAGTTTGTCCTAAATTCGCTAAAAAAAGATATTCTGAACATTTCCGCGCTTTTGGATTAAATGAAAACTCCAGTTCCTTCTCTAACCATTCTTTAGAATGCAAACATTCATTCCCCGAAATCCAAAATATGAAAATTTTACACAACTGTACAAAAGGTACAAAGCCTAACTTCTTGGAACCCGCCGAAATTTTCAGACTAAGCAATAATCCCCTCGTTAATCTGTTGAACGAGCAAACCGATTTAGTTTATTTACAGTATTTCAAAATTCTTTATTCTCTTAAGTATGTTTAATTAATTGTTTTGAGAGGCCCCATAATAATCTCTAAACGTTAAACACCAGTCTATTAAATATTCCAGTAATAGGAGTGAAAGAACTGGGGCTTGAGGGGTCGCTCTTATGTGAAGGTAATAATGAAAGAATTGGGACACTCTAAATATTTAAGCAAGGGAACAGATGGTTATACCCTGAGCGACCGGAACGCAGAGAGATTTACTACGTGTTTACTAATAAACATCTTCGATGACATGCCGATACTTAGGGGGTCGTCCCTTTGCCATGCCGATTGAGGCCAATTTGTACAGGTCCTTCCATCCTTCCACGCGATACCCATTTTAAGAAAGATTTCCCCCATAAATTATCTGAAGTACCGACCCTAATATTGACAATGGACTGTTGTGGTTTGTCCGCCATGGGGTGCATTGCCTTACATCTAGCCGATGTAGTAAATTTGGGAGTCTCCTGGTGAGACTCACTGGCGCCGATCAAGATGCAGGCCGACGAGAGGAAACCTGATACGAGGTCAATAACACGCAAATTAAGGGATATAGGAAAGCGCTGAGTAATAAGGGAAAGGGCCGGTACAGTAGAATTATTTGCACGGTGAATATATTGGTGTAATTATGTGTATTATGTAAAGGTGACATTCGAAAGCCTGAGAACGGGAAGAAGAATGTGGCGGCGGGGAATTCCCGCGACGCACTTACTCCGATCGGTGTTTAGTCTACGACACATTCAATAAACAATTTTAATTAATCAGAAGTGCGCGGGATCGGAAGAAATTCTCTTTCTCAGGGCCGAATCAAGTACAACCAACCAACGAAATAATGACTCATGTTAGGAAGTAAACTCAATCACAATAACCATTTGCTTCACTAATCGAAAACAGTATAAAACGCCACCAGAGGCAACGCTCCTGGCAGGGTCGGTCCACTCATACGGAGTTGTTTATACTATAAAAACATTTCCGGACAAACTCTTTAGATGGCGCCAGTAAGTTTAAGTCCAGTTTTATAATCCCCACATTCCCGGTTATTCCCGCACTTTCTTGCATGGTGTTTGCACATTCGTTGTTGTTGTGATAGAGTACACTTGCATTTTGTAGGCTATATTCTTTTATAATCACTGCGATACCTTTGCTTTGCGATTATTAGCACGATATTCGTTTGAATTATTAAACGTTTATTGTGTGTTCATTGCGACTTCGTGGATATCTACTTTGGCGTAAGTCAATAAAGGTTAGTAATTTTTTTATTACATTAATCTAATCTAGGTACCAAACAATGTACGGATCATCACGATCATCACATATATTACATATCATAAACTGTTACATTATTTATTAATAAATGTATAAAACTGAATTTTATTGTTACTTTTTACTGTTCATCCATTCTTCCAAAACATTTTTTTTCTCGTACAGGATATCAATAGTACTGTAAATATTTGGTGATGGATGTTGTGTTTTGTAGGAACACTTAGTTGTAACGACCCGAAGAAAAACAGTTTTTGTGTACTTAGACGTATATTACTTGTTATCTGTACAACGTTTTGCTTAATACTAGAAAATATATTACAAATTTACAGAGGTGAAAATATTTCTTCATCCCCGAGGAGTGGGGTAGCGGTCACGTAGTCCATCCAAAAATTCCATATTGGCAACGGTGCCGGACGTATTTCATAGAAAAGCATCTGGTCACCATCGCTCGGCAATTCTTGGGAAAAGTGCTGAATAGGCTTAATATCGGACCCGTTGTTAAATGTGCAGTAATCCGGGGGCGGAGCAGGCATCGGTAACACTGGAACTTAAATCTGCCGGTCCAAAGGGGGTCCACGTACATGTCATTACCGATTACCGAGAACAAGGGTAACGATAGCAAATTCGGTAACGTGGTGTACATTTTTTTGTTCCATAAATGTATACCAAAACCGAACATGCCGCCTCCTCCTGCAAGACTGTAGTCTTCTGGATTTACTGGATGGGTAGGACAGCTATACGGGCCACAGCCCGCTTATACTCTCCAGAGGAATTCTTGATGGTCACCACTCTTGGGATTCCATCGGTCCCCGGATGAAGTGTCGTTATGCGCCCCACCATCCATAGCATAGGAGGAACATTATCCTCTTGAACCACGGCTAGATCCCCAATTTTTGGCAGCTCCTCTTGAGGGGACTTGACCTTCCATTTAGGTCGTTGCTGGCGGCTGAGTAAATATTCCTTCGTCCAACGCTTCCAAAAATGTTGTCTTAGGTATTGAAGATGCTGCCACCTGGACAGCCTGTTGATTTTGATACCCGATACGTCGGGATCGGGCACAGAAAGAAGAGATTCTCCGACAAGGAAATGACCAGGGGTTATGTAGTTAGGGTCGTTAGGATCATTGGACATAGGTGTTAAAGGGCGCGAATTTAAAATAGCCTCTATCTGAATTAAAAGCGTACTCAACTCTTCAAAATTTAACTTGCATTCTCCCATAACTCTACGTAAATGGTACTTTACAGTTTTTATCCCGGATTCCCACAGTCCCCCAAAATGTGGTGACCGAGGGGGAATGAAATGCCAGGTAAGGCCATCTGGGGCAAATGTGTTAATTAATTTATGTTTATGTTCCTCGGTATTAACTAATCTAGTAAGCTCCTCCAGTTCGTTGGAGGCTCCTATAAAGTTTGTAGCGTTGTCTGAATATATGTGACACACCTTGCCACGACGAGCAATGAATCGGCGAAGGGCCGCAATAAAGGCTTCGGTTGATAAGTTACTGACCAGTTCCAAATGTACTGCCTTAGTAACAAAACATATAAACAAGGCAGCATAAGCCTTACACACTTTCGGTTTTCTGATACCCTCCTTTATCAAAAAGGGCCCACAAAAATCAACACCGGTGTTATAAAATGGTTTTTCTATTGTGACACGAGCTTCTGGCAACTCACCCATGTATGGGTGACTAATGACTGGTTTTGATCTAAAACATACAACGCATTTCCTTATGATCCTCTTTATAGAATTTTTTGCAGAAATAGGCCAATACCTTAATCTAACTGCCGCGAGCGTTGTGTTTACGCCGGCATGTAAGTTCTTAATGTGGTTGTCTCTTATTATTAAATCAGTGAACGGGTGAGTACCCGGTAAAATAATGGGATGTTTTTGGTTAAACGTTAAACTCGACTTTTCTAATTTACCACCGACTCTAATTAATCTGTCATCTTTATCAAAGAATGGAGATAATGGTAACAATTTACTATTTTTATGGATCTCCCTTCCGTGTTCAAGCTGTTCATATTCAGTATGAAAACATTCCCCTTGAACAATTCTAATTAGCGCAAGAGTTACATTTTTTATATCTATACTTTCAATTGGCCCTGACTGTCGTTCGGGGCGTCCTACCCTACAATTATTTATAAATCTGAATATGTATGCAGTGACTCTGGTCAGTTTTCCAAGATTTGAAAATTTAGTATATTGATCGAACTTATATGTTCTAACGCGGTGCATAGCGGCAATATTGCACTGCTTGCGAATTTCGGGCAATTCGCCACTTGGGCAAAGGTTTGATGTAGGCCACAAATCTTTATCCTTAGTAAGCCAGGGGGACCCCTCCACCAAATGTCTAAATTGATTATGTCCGCGGGCATAAGACCGCGTGATAATATATCAGCAGGATTGTCGTTTGATAATACATGGGTCCACCCTTCCGCATCTGCTACCTCGCGAATTTCTGACACCCTATTGGATACAAATGTCTTGAAATTTGCATTTTTTGCCTTGATCCAAGAAATTACAATGGTCGAATCACACCAGTATGTTTTACTATACGTCAATGCCTTACTTGTTAGGGATGTGTCAATATTTTTTACTAAACGAGCTAACAATAATGCTCCACACAGCTCAAGCCTTGGGAGTGATTGTGCCTTTAAAGGGGCTACGCGGGATTTTGCTGCGATTAATCGAACTTCCCACGACCCATTACTATTTTTGGAACGAGCATAAACGCACGCTCCATACGCGCGTTCACTCGCATCGCAAAACCCATGCATTTCAAAATTAGAATTACAAACGAACTGTCTTTCAATTTTTAAATTATTTAATAACGGCAATGTGTTACGAAACGACTTCCAGGCGCTAAAGATGCTTATGGGAACACTTTCGTCCCAACTTAAATTGGCCTTCCATAGCTGTTGCATTAATAATTTTGCCGTAACAATCACAGGATTTATTAATCCGAGTGGATCAAATAAACTCGCGGTTTCAGATAAAATGGTGCGTTTAGTTATACGCGAATTTTCCGGTTCTCTAACTGTAAATGAAAAGTGGTCTAATTTAGAATCCCACTGAAGACCTAAAATTTTGGCATCGTTACCTTTATCTAATCTAATCATTGAACTCGCGGTTTCGTGCGGTATTTTATCAAGAGCAGTTGTGTCATTTGAATTCCATTTATTAAGATGAAAACCCCCCTTTTTTAGTACCGCGATGATGTCATTTCTTATATTTACTAACTCGTTTAAATTGTCTGATCCCGTGAGGAGATCATCAACATAAAAATCAGATTTGATAATGCGACAAGCTTGAGGGTAATTTGATTCCTCTTCGTTGGCTAATTGAAATAAGCATCGTATCGCTAAGAAAGACGCGGGCGCCGTACCGTACGTAACTGTTTTCAGCTCATATTCGTGGAGTGGTTGACTAGGATCGGAACGCCAAAATATTTTTTGAAATTTGCACGACTCATTGTCGACCTGCATTTGTCGATACATTTTAATTATGTCTGCCGAAATTACAAATACGTGCGCCCGAAATCTAGTCAAAATAGAAAATAAATCTTCTTGAATAATAGGCCCTGTCATTAGCGTATCATTTAGTGACACCCCGTTGCTAGTTTTCGCGGACGCATCAAAGACTACCCTAAGTTTTGTTGTCGCGCTAGATTCTTTGTGAACGGCGTGATGAGGTAGGTAATAGCCAGATTCGTCAGTAGCAGTTGTTATTAATTGCATATTGTAATGGTTGTTCGGTGTTGGGGTAGTAGAACTCCGGAATGTTGGTTTAGCAAGTCAGCTTTATTTACACACACAAATATACAATTAACATATATACAAGTATCGTGGAATGTGCCAGGCGGTTTGAAAGCGTTTGACAAGACTGTATTCAGTGCTTGTAAGGGAGCGTTGGTTTAGACTGTATTCAGTGCTAACGAAGAGGAGGTCGAGACTGTATTCAGTGCAAGACTCTGATGTTTATGCCTGTGGCAGGGGGTTATATAGGGTGCCGACTCCATCTTCGGGGTGGTTCGGTCACGGGCGGCTTGAATTGCGGGAGAGGGTAGGTGCGTGCGTATGACCGGGCGGTGAACGTGGTGCAAGCGAGAAGGTATTCGAGCGCGCGTTGGCTTCTCTCTCTCTCTACCGGGATGGCTTCGCGGCGGCCGTCTTAGGACGTTACATCCTCCCCCTATGATTCAGGCGTGCAGGATGAAGGGCTGGATCATAACTGGTTCTTCCTTGGTCGTCCTCGTTTCCTCCTAGGGCGGACTGGTTCTGGAAGGGCAGCTTCTAGGTCGTCAGTTCGGTCTCCTTGGTATGGCGTGAGGGTAGAGACATGGAATATGCCGAAGGATAGATCTGGTTGATCTGGAGATGCTATCTCGAAGCTGGTTGGTGAGATGACCCGGATGATCCTATAGGGTCCATCTCGCCGTGGGGCGAGTTTTGACGAATATTGTTTCCGGGCGCTACTGAGTGCATGGGTAGCTACCCAGACTAGGTCATCTAGCTGGTACTGAGGGCAGGGTCGGCGATGCTGGTCGGCGTATCGTTTCCTGGTCTCGGCAGTGTCGATGAGGGTTTCCTTTACCTCGTCCAGAGTTTGGGCTAATCGGCGTAGGTAGGGCGTGATTTCTTCTACGAAATTTTCGGAGTCAATGACCTGTCTGAGGTCTCAGTTGACGTCGTCCGGGTTTCTGAGTTCCCGTCCAAAGGTCAGGTAGGCAGGTGAGTATCCGGTGCTGGAGATGAGGGCTGTGTTCATTGCAAAACGTATGGAAGGCAGCTTCTCTTCCCAACAGGTGTGGTCTCGGCCCACGAGAATTCCTAATTGGGTTTTCAGGTCCCGATTCCTTCGTTCTACAGGATTTGCTTCAGGGTGATACGCAGGAGTGTATTGGTGTCGTATGCCAAAGACGTAGGTGACATGCTGCAGGACGGCACCAATGAACTGCGGTCCATTGTCGCTTACGACTTTCCTGGGAAATCCATAGCGGAGGAAGATCTCATTGATGAGAGCTTTTGCACAGCATTCTGCTGTGGCTTTGATGAGGGCGAAGAGCTCGATCCATTTCGTGGTCAGGTCTTCTACGATGAGGATGGTCGTCTCACCGTTTCGTGATGTTGGAAGGGGTCCAAACAAGTCGAAAGCAATTGTTTCGAAACGCTGGTTGGGAGGAGTAGTTTGCAGCAGTCCTGCTGGCTTGGTGTTCGAGGGCTTGTAGCGCTGACACGGAACACATTTCTTGATATGGTCGGCTATATCCTTCCGTATTCCTTTCCAATGGTAGCGTTTCCTGATCCGGTGAAGGGTTCTCTCTACACCGTAGTGGCCGGCTTCTGGTACGTCGTGGAAGGCGTGGAGTATCCTTGGTACTTCCTCCTTCGGTACTACTTGCTGGGCGTCTTCGGAGTGGCCTTCAGGATCGTATCGGTGGAGGACTCCCTGGAAGAGGATGTATCCTTTATTACACCAGTAATGGGTATCCTCGGTTCCAGTCGGGTCTTCCAGGCTTTGGATGATGGGGAATAATCTTTCATCCGTTTCCTGTGATTTTCTGGTGATCTTCCCGGGCGGGGTGCTGAGCTGTACCTCGACGTAGGAGATTGTTGGTGCGATACCCTCGTTGATTGGTCTCGATAGGGCGTCGGCAACGTGGTTGAATCTCCCTGGGAGATAGTCGATGGTGAGGTTTGTGAGTGGTCGTGCTGTGTCCGCGAAGTTGGGCATGAACCTCCGGTACCATGAGCACGCCTGTATGAAGGAGAGGACTTCCTTCCGATTCCTAGGGGCCTGTCTCTCTCTGATTGCTTCGGTTTTCGTGGGGTCAGTGCGGATTCCTTCCGCGGTAATGAGGTGTCCGAGGTATCGGACCTCGGTGCAACAGAATCGTGTTTTCTCGCGGTTGATCTTCAACCGGTATTCTCGTAAGTGAGTCATCACTTTGTGAAGATCCTGGAGGTGCTGTTTGTATGTGGCCGAAAGAATGATCAAGTCATCCAGATATACTAATAGCTGAACTCCAGGTAATTCCCGTATGAAACGGTCCATCAGCCGTTGGAACGTGGCCGGGGCGTTTCGTAAGCCGAATGGCATCCTCTTGAAACAGTACGAGCCAAATGGTGTCACGAATCCGGTCTTTGGCTGGTCCTCTGGGACTACAGGGATCTGCCAGTACCCACTCCTTAGGTCGATCGTGGAGATCCAAGAAGGTATCGTGATGGCGTGGAGGAGGTCGTCGATCCGTGGCAAAGGGTATGTGTCGGCGATCGTAACTGCATTTAATTTCCTAAAATCGATACATAGTCGTACTCCGCCATCCTTTTTGGGGACCAAGACGATGGGTGCGGCCCAGGGCGAGCTGATTTCCTGGATGATGTCATCGTCTAGGAGCTTTTTCAACTCCAACTTCAGAAGTTGTTTGCGCGGCTCAGTTAGCCGATACGGGGGTGAAGCGATGGGACGGCTGCTTCCGGTGTTGATGGCGTGCTCAGCCATCGGTGTTGCTTCTATCAACGGCCCGAATAAATCCTCGAAGTCGTTGAGGAGTTCTTCCAATTCAGGCTTCGGTGCAGGGTTTCCGTCGTGATGTTCTTCACTCGAACTGAGGTGAACACTGTTGATGTGGCACCTAGTTTTACTTGGGGGATATTCGAACAGTTCCCGTGAACGTGCCTTGTCGGTATCCATGTTCTTGTTTACTGTGTATTCGGCGAAGAGGTCGTCGATGAACTGGGGTGAGTAATTAGCCTCGAGAGCGGTTTCGAATTCCTCATTGATCGGCGATACTACCGTCGGTATTCGGTAATATTCTTCGGATACTTCTGTTTCCATCGGAAGGTCGGTTTCCATCGGAATCGGTGACAGCATCCGTGGTACGGTGAAGTAGTCTAACTTTTCATTCTCCTTGAACGTGGTGAGGGCGCGAAATTCCTTTTTCTTGCCAGCCGGAGGTGAGTAGTTAAATTGTTTTCCAGGTTCTTCTACGAAACACCAGGTTCTCTGCGGGATGTTGAGTATAATCCGGGCGTTCTCCATAAAATCAACGCCTAGCAGGGTGTTGTTATCTTTCTCCCCAGGTAACACAAAAAATGTGGTCGGTATTTGCTTGTGCTTCACCTGCACAATCGTGGTGGTTTCCAATACCGATTCGGTGCAGATTTTCCCATCCGCAAGGGTTACCTGGAGATTTGTACGCCGGAATTGGTGTCCTGATTCTCTCAGTTTCCGGAATAGGGACGTGGAGGCGATATTGGCTTCGGCCCGGAGTCCAAACATGCGGTACCGTTGTTGTTGGCTATTACGACGTCGAGTACTGGGCACTGTTTTTCTGTTACACTCACGGAACGGAACGTAGCTGTGTTATTTGTCGTTGGTTGAGGACTGCAGGTCGGGCATTTGCTTCTTACGACGCCAGGCTTTCCACACCCATAACACGCGAATTTCGGAGTGCTTTCCTTCGTGTTCTTCTCCTCGTGCTGTTTCTCGTTTTTCGCGAGTCTTTCGCGCTTTCTGCAGTTGGTCAGAGTATGTCCATTGTTTCTGCAGAACGTGCACTGAGGTTTTGCTTGATTGCTGTTACCGGGCTTCTCCACTCGGGTTTCGTTGAGAGTACTCTCTATCTCGCGCATCGTCCGCACGAGATGTCTAAACTCGGTTATGCTGCTCCGTGGAATTTTGTTTCGTATATCACGATGGATTAGACTGAATACTAGGTCTAGTTGGATTTCTTCGGGTAGGTTGTGGTTTCTAATTTCCGAAAGCAATAACCTCTTGCTTGCAATAAACACATCCGAACCCTCCGGTTTTTCTTGCTCCTGGGCGAAGATTTCTCGGAAAATTACGTGGTTCGGTCGTTGCGGTGCGAAGTGTTCCTTCAGATTGGTCAGTGCATCGGTCCATGTGGTGATATTGTTCTTTACGCCGTTCCACCATACTGCGGCATCGTCTTCGAGGAGTAGGGCGATCCCTGTGAGAGCATCTTCGTCGCTGATGTTCTCAATTTTCTTGTAAATCGTTACGGTATTTAAAAAACTCTCGACCTTGGCTTTCTCGCGATCCCCGCGATATCTCGTTGTACAGTTTGCGATATTTCCGCTTCTTTGTGTACCTCTATCGTCTTGTCGCTGGATTAATTGATTGAACTGTTCTTCTGACAGAACTATTTGTTGTGCCATTATTGCTGCTGTAATGCTTCTTGTGATTCGGGCCGAACGTTGGGCTGCCAGATTGTAATGGTTGTTCGGTGTTGGGGTAGTAGAACTCCGGAATGTTGGTTTAGCAAGTCAGCTTTATTTACACACACAAATATACAATTAACATATATACAAGTATCGTGGAATGTGCCAGGCGGTTTGAAAGCGTTTGACAAGACTGTATTCAGTGCTTGTAAGGGAGCGTTGGTTTAGACTGTATTCAGTGCTAACGAAGAGGAGGTCGAGACTGTATTCAGTGCAAGACTCTGATGTTTATGCCTGTGGCAGGGGGTTATATAGGGTGCCGACTCCATCTTCGGGGTGGTTCGGTCACGGGCGGCTTGAATTGCGGGAGAGGGTAGGTGCGTGCGTATGACCGGGCGGTGAACGTGGTGCAAGCGAGAAGGTATTCGAGCGCGCGTTGGCTTCTCTCTCTCTCTACCGGGATGGCTTCGCGGCGGCCGTCTTAGGACGTTACAATATGATTTAATGCGATGTACTCGTTAATGAAACTCACATATTTCACCTTTAGCTCAGGATTTTTATTTAATTTATTTTCTAGATTTAGAAACCGTTTCAGAGCTGTATTTCGTGATTCTCCTAATACTGTATTTTCATTCGCAAATGGTAAGGCAACCGTAAAACGCCCGGTAACTTGATCGCGTGAAAAATTTTGAATGAAATGGTTTTCGCATTCGGCCTCTTGCGGATTTAAACACCTTTTGTCATCTTCTACATGCTCTATTGCCCAAAAACGCTCTAGTTCGAAATTCAGTGGGTTAGATAATAAATAATTACATGACTGTTTTTGATAGGGAGCTAATCCACCGCCGATCACCCACCCAAAATGAGTCTTGTGCACTACCGGCTTCCCCTTACCTAGGTCAATTTGTCCCACGCACAATGTCCGCCAGAATGTATCGGCTCCTATTAAAAGATCAATTGGCCTCGATATATTAAATTGAGGATCCGCTAATTGAATATTTTTGGGGATTTTAAATATATTTCTTTTATAAGTGTTATGTGGCAAAGGATCTGTTACTTTATTCAAAATCAAACAGTCCAATTCCTTTGAGTAATTATTATAATTAGATTTTATTTTTAATTTAACCATTTCATTAACGGACGTAGCCGATTGGTTAACGCCCCCAATTTTAACATTTACTTCATTGCGTGGCAATTTCAACTTATTTACTAGTTCGCTAGAAATTATGTTTGATTGGGAGCCGTTGTCAAGTAGTGCTCTACATGTGCGTTGTTTCCCTGCTTGATCAAACACAGTTATTAAAGCGGTTGACAAACACACCTCATAACTTGTAGATATATGTGTCGAGGTGGAGCTTTCTTGTTTTTCATTATTATGATTAATGTTATTTTGTCGATTAACGTGTACTAAGGAATTATGATTTTTGTTGCATTTTGTGCATGCACGAGAGTAGCAATTATTTATGGAATGATTAGCGGGCCTCAAACATTTTGCGCAGAAATTTAGTTCTTTTAATTTGGAAATGCGTTGATTAACAGTCATTTTTAAAAATACGTCACATTTATATAAAGGGTGAGACAGGTCACATAACAAGCATTTTTTTTCATATTGAATAAAGTTGTTACTACTTTTAAACTTATCTTTGTTGTTAAGAGTTGAACTCTCCAGCGAGTCACATTTACGATTTAAAAATTCGGTGATTTGTTTAAAGGTAGGTAATTCATTCCGCTTAAGTGATCGGTCCCACTCCTTTATAGTATTTATATCTAATTTTGAAAGCGTAATTGATACTAATATGTCATCCCAGTTATCAACGGGACGTTTCAATGCGCGTAATGCTCTAACATTACGCGAAATTGTATCTAACACCTTTCTTAGACCTACGCTCGATTCATTGCTAACCGCGACAATTTCTAAGATTGACTTTATGTGGCACTGTACAATTTTTCTAATGTTATCGTACCTTTCGAGTATGGATTCCCATGCCTCGTCATAATTATCCCCTGCTAAACTAATTCCCTGTAATAGGCTCGCGGCCTCACCCTCCAATGATGAGATCAGGTACCGTTGCTTTTGCAATGAACTGAGTTCGTTATTACCGTGAATTATTGAAATAAAAGCATCTTTAAATCCTAACCAATCGTTCAGTTTGCCGGAAAATTTCGGTATGCTTAGTTTTGGCAAATTAATAATGTCGTTTATTGAATTTTGATTTTGATTACCTGCTTGACCATTACCATTGCCTGAATTGGCATTTGCATTTTCACGTAATAATTTTTTAATTACATTGACTGTTGACAAATATGCATCCTCAAAGTTAGCACACTCTTCCTCGTGATCTTCTTGATTATTTAAAATAGCAATATTATTTTGAATATCGAAAAAATTGTTCAGCATTCCCTCTATTAGTTTTAATCTATTGTTCAAATCTTCCACGTCTACATTGGTTCGATCAATTGTGCTAAGCGAATTTTTATTTCGCGTCAATCTACCCTTTAGCGTAGTACGCTGTTGAATTAATAATTTTAAATCCATTTTATATTTTTATTACCCACAACAAAATATTGAAAATACCAGTTTCGCGGCGGAGTTTAAAATCAATTAAAACGTACACTTTTAATTCAGCGAGGGCCAGAACACAGGTAGGATTTAAGATTGGAGTGTCGGAGACTCACCCTATTTGTTTTAACTGCCTGCTGGTCTCTCTCGCTTCGGTCACGGTGGCGAAGGTTGGTTTCCCTCCAGAACGTCTGCTAATCGTCGTCGATGTTCACCAGGACACGGATGACTTCTTGTCTCCAAAACGTCTGCTGGATTCGACGATGTTCAGGACATGGATGGGACTTCACAATACGCTGCTCTTGGACAGGACACGGACGCCTTCGTCGGTGTGATCAGCAATCGTTTTCTCTTCAGGTCAAAATTTTAATAAACCGTCGATTATCATCCGGTTCGAAGGACCATGTAAATATTTGGTGATGGATGTTGTGTTTTGTAGGAACACTTAGTTGTAACGACCCGAAGAAAAACAGTTTTTGTGTACTTAGACGTATATTACTTGTTATCTGTACAACGTTTTGCTTAATACTAGAAAATATATTACAAATTTACAGAGGTGAAAATATTTCTTCATCCCCGAGGAGTGGGGTAGCGGTCACGTAGTCCATCCAAAAATTCCATATTGGCAACGGTGCCGGACGTATTTCATAGAAAAGCATCTGGTCACCATCGCTCGGCAATTCTTGGGAAAAGTGCTGAATAGGCTTAATATCGGACCCGTTGTTAAATGTGCAGTAATCCGGGGGCGGAGCAGGCATCGGTAACACTGGAACTTAAATCTGCCGGTCCAAAGGGGGTCCACGTACATGTCATTACCGATTACCGAGAACAAGGGTAACGATAGCAAATTCGGTAACGTGGTGTACATTTTTTTGTTCCATAAATGTATACCAAAACCGAACAAGTACGGTAAGTCCATTATTATTATTTTTATCAATTTGGTTTCCTTTTATATACATACTACAATCTTCAACATATTTTAATAAGTAAATCTATTTCACTTATTATATTAATAATTAATTTTTATATTGACTAAAATATATATCATTGTTTTTTATTGCGACTATATTAATTATTCAATTACTATTTTCAAATTATTTACTTGAAAATAAATATTGGATAATTTAAAATATTGTCGTAATAAAAAAACATGAAGTTTTATACAATTAACACTTTATTGTATATATTCGTAAATCCCGCCTGGTCCGCCGTCCTAAGTTTAGTTGCGGACAATCTCACAGGTGGCACCAAACGCAGTCTCGGGCCAGTATATGCGAGTGGGCCTTCTATAGATATATCTTTTCTATGGCTCCTGGTCAGATTAGACCATAACCTGCTTTTGGGCATTACCGAAAGTAAGTTAGAACAAATAACTATCAGGGGAGGGAAATGTATGTTTGTGTATTCCGCTCGTTTTTACCTTTTGGGCCGCCTCAGAGGGGAGTCTGAGGAATCCGCTGGTATTAACGTAGTCGTGGCACCACGAGCATTACATTTATTGAGGTGAAAAAAATAGGGAAAAGTAGGGAAATGATGTTTGTGTATTCCGCTCGTTTTTACCTTTTTGGGCCGCCTCAGAGGAGAGTCTGAGGAATCCGCTGGTATTGACGTAGTTGTGGCACCACGAACATTTATTGAAATAGAAATAACAAAAGAAATAAAAAGAAATACAAAAAAAGGGGAAAACAACAGAAATAAAAAAAAAGAGATAATAAAAGAAATTATGTGTGGGGAATCCGCTTGTTATTAACCTGATTGGGCAGCCTCAAACAATAAAAGAAATATTGTTTGAGGAATCCGCTTGTTATTAACCTGATTGGGCAGCCCCACAGAATAAAAGAAATACTTTTTTTTGAGTTATAACAAATGTACTAGAAGTAGCACTAAACACGGGTTCTGGTCACGACATTAAAAATGCGTAAATGGCAAATAAAGGGTTTTAAATTGGGAATTGTCAAAACTTATGATAAACAATTTCGTTGCATTTTAATAAACTACTCATTCGTTAAACTCATACCTATTGTTTCATTGATTTATTTGATAATCTCACACCTTTAATTCCTGTCCCTAAGAGATCCTAGAGATGCTTAATTGATTGCAAGCTGAAGTAAGTAAGTGAGACACACAGGAAATAAAGAAATAAAGTATAGCACAGATAATGCACATTAACATCCGTAACGAACTTGTTAAATAATTAAGGGTTACTACACACACAACACACACAACGTAAAAACAGTACAAATTGCAAATTTGTATAATACCGGGGTTCGAACCATTACAGTCTTAAACAAAATTTATCCACTTACCCATATCATTTCAAAATTTCTTTAAGCATTATTTTTTTTAAATTAATAATTATCGCAATTAAAACGTCATACCCAAAGTCAAGTATAATATCCCCACGATTCACTACGTTACTGTAGGAAAATTTTCTTTAATTAAATTTGAAATACAAGGAGAGTTTTTAGTTGGTATACTCCGCGCCCGTCAGGGGGAGGACTCCAACACTACCCCACTATAGGGGTGTCTATAAAAGATTATCTCTCCTCTCATAAAAAAAAAAAAAATGAATTCATTCTCTCGCTAGCGCTGATCACGGCCTAACCCTGACAACACTCCAAACCACTGATTACGGTCTTAGAAAAGCTATTTGTATACTTGTTGAAATATACGTTTAAATCGCAGAAGTCTTTCCATCACAACCGAACCCTCTACAACTTTAAAATAAATTATTTAAAAAAGTCAGCCATAATTAAACACATTAGAAATAATAAATCAGTTCAACATCAAAGAAAAAAGGTAATGATATGATGCTATTTATGCACTAATGCAATTATTGGGCCCCAAGAGAAGCGATTGTGCGGAAATTGAACAGGCTACCTATCATAATAGATATCAAACAGGATGGTCTCCAAAGCCCATACTTAGTTGATAATACTTTACTATGTTTTCAACAGTAATTGCACAAGTGCATTGGAAATTATCAGTAACAAGTTTGCGCGGGTTTGAGAAACGAAATCGTATTTCTTGGCAACAGATCCAAGCCCGGAAGGGTGAGGGGCTGTTGCCTAAAGCAATGCGACTGAGTTTGTTGAAAGAGTGCAAAGTTGCAATAATTTACATTTTTTTTATTTTATCAGACTATCCCAACAAAAATATTACAACAAAATAGAATGACATTCGCTCTCAAGCCCGATAGCCATCCCCCTGGGTGCGCACCTGCCGTGGAAATCCGAGTTCGATTATTTCCAAAATATCGTCGTTTTCAAAAAATTTCGCCATTTATCTTAAAAATGTAAACAACTGCAAGTGCGAAGTTGTCTTTTTTATTACACTGCTTACTTCAAGCGTTTCTTACGACGACCTTAAAATTTAAGCCGCCAACACTCGGCGGCTTAAAGTTAAGGAATCCTTAACCTCCAAATTGCTACTTAAAATAATGGTGCAAACCAAAACGCCATTTTTAAGTAATCCTTAGTATTTAAAGATTTCTTAACTTACAGTGCAACCGGGCCTGTGACGTGCTAAAATACTATAACATTAGATTCTAGGTGTGGCACCAAATTTTTACATAATTAATGTGTTCCGCAAAGTAATTTAGGCACCTTTCGCGTATGGCGCCCAGATGCGACGCATCTTTTGCTTACCGTGTGGAGCCGGCACTGCCTCGAGACACCTATAAACTTTCCTTGCCCCGGAGAGCGGTAATTGTATATTATTAAACGAGTGAGAAAGTTGGCCATTGCCACGAGGGTGAAGTGTTGCAATTCACCCGAGTGGCAATGGCCAACTTGTTCACGAGTTTAATACTATACTTTTTCTACGTCCGTTATAAAATGTACAGTTTTTTTAATTGATTTGGGTTCATAAAATATCTGATTCCTGAACCCTACAAACAGCGTGAAAAAAAGTGCCATAACGGTTCATTTTTTCAATCTTTTGCGTGAAAAAAAGTGCCGTAGCGGTTCATTTTTTAACGCTACTATGAAATTGTTAGCGCAAAGTGTGTTATGAACGCTACGCAACACGCCGCGAGTTCCGCCGACAAATATCAAACATTCGTTTCCGATCAAGAAAACTTGATGATTATTATTTTCTTTATTAAAAAAAAGTATTATTACTTATAAAAATTGATTAAGGTTTTATCGAATTTATATAAAGTTACGGACGTAGAAAAAATTTTGTATGAAACTCGAGAGTAAAGCAACTTTTTTCACTTGTAGGAATTGCCGCACTCGCCTTCGGCTCGTGTGGCAATCGTTCCTACTCGTGAAAAAAAAGTAGTACTTTACTCACTTGTTGCATAAATAACTATTTTCGCATCATATTAAATAATTAAAAAGATTTTTCTGTTTGTATTAAATTATAACGAATAATTTTTCTATTTGGAAATTATGGCAGTTCGCTGACAAAAAACGAATCGTAACCATAGTAATAACTAAACTGTTGGGCAATGAAACCACTATCATTTAATGGGACGTCACCTGTTGGGCAATGAAATTGCTATCATTTGATTGGACGTCACCTGTAGAGAAAATGATTCGGCCGAATAATGGACAACTTTATCAATCAAAAGCGATTTAACAACGTTTATATTATTTAATAAGATGCGAAAAAAATATTTTTCGGCCAGGGATGACGCTCCCTGTGGCGTCCTTTTTATTGCCATCACTAATGCATAAGGATTGTATACATAGTACCATTGCTTAAGGTCCCCCTTTTGTGAAAGATGGGTTGCCTAATTTTTTACAAATTTCAAACATAATCAACTCATTTAATACGAAATAAAAAATATAAATCTTTGCTAATATTAGTTTATCAATTTATTATCTAGTTTTATACGTTGCCCATTTTTTCTGTGACTACAGTTTTTTTTGCTAATTCAGTAAATAATCACAATTTCAAGAAAAACGCTTCATATAAAAATCATAAAAATAACATTTAATTGACCTGAGTATTTGGATATGATGGAAAAGAATTAATAAAAAAACGGGGTATGCAAAAGAGAAATTTTAATAAATGAGACATAACCTAGAAAAATTTGAATTTAACCATCGAAAGTGCAAGCAGAAATAAGTAGCTCTAAGTTAAAAAAATTCAGCTGTTTTGGGTAAGATGGCGCCAGTCGTCTACAACTTATAAGAGTGTTGGCGTATTAATAACTACTATTACAATACTGATATTGTAAAATTAGTTGAATTTTTAATGTTGGCTGTCATTTAATTCACATTATCATTAAAAATAAAGGATTAAAAACTTATTTTATTATTTTATTGTTGGTATTGCACCCTCTTTTTCTTAGTTGAATTACTTATCCATGATAACTATTCTATTTTTCTGCAAAGTGGCCGACTAATATTTAACCTACTATGTGAAGTGACCTAAAACTTTTATAAATAATACTGTAGTGCTTTCTTTCATACTCAATCCCAATAATGCGAATTATAATAACCATGTGTATTGCTTCAGTGTTCTAAAATTGGTCCAATAATAGTTTTATTGACCTCCTCAATCAACATAACCTTAAAATACTGATTGTATCCCAGACATTCGGTACAATATAAGTGTGATATTGTATTATTCATTTACTTATTGTTCTCATATTGTGCTTATGTATGTATTTGCCTTTATTGTATTGTATTGAAAGCTAGGATAGTTGGTGACGATAGAAATAGGTGACACCAGGGACCTGTTACAACTTTTCTATTATTGATTTCAGTTATTATTCCTGTTACAATGTTTTACCAATAGACTATTGTTTTTTTTTTCACAGTTAAAATCTGTTCTTTATTGATTTAATACAAAGTTATACTTCAAAATAAATTATTTAGATAAGATACATAACAAAACACATTAGAAATAATAAATCAGTTAAGCAGTAAAGAAAAGGGTAATAAGATAATTAAGGAATTAAGCGCCATTTATGCACTGATCAAACAGGCTACTGATCATGCATGATCATAGATATCAAACAGAGTGGTTAACAGACCCCTTCCTGAATTGCTACTACTATACTATGTTTTTATTGAAACAATACGAGTTGGAAATAGATCAAAAATAATAATCAGAAATGAAATTTTTTTAAATTACAAATACAGGTCTTGTCAAATTTAAGTGTGATCCCTTTAGATGAGACACCCCTGGTTGTAAGTTCACTAGTATCTCAGTAATCCAGCAGATATCCGATCTGAACACTGCCAGATTACGAAAAATACCGGATTTCTGGAAATCACTAATGACGAGCCATTAAAATGTTGGAGAAGTGAAGTGCCACATTATAGAGGGAGTACTATATCTACTTTATAATTCTTGCCTTTTGCCCAATGAAATAAAGTATATAGCAATTGTGCGACTCTTGTGAAGAAACTTCTCTCCAATTCAAAAATTGTAGGAAAAACATTATTTAATTTACTTCCCTAGTTTTATATTCCATAATTCTATATAACCAACACAAATCAATTTCAAATTCACAAAATGGGATGGAGATCACTGTTGTGTTATGCATTTTGTATTTTATTGCCTTTTCTCCTCATTACTATTACTAAATACTAATGCGCTAATTTATAAAATGAGCGACTTAACAGAGGGGGAGGAATCTATTCTAACTTATAATCTGTTCTTGATTTTCTGGTAACAACGGTCATGTACTTATTGTATCTTATATCTGCATATATTATATAAATAGCATACAATCGGACATTTGGTTCTTCAACTATATACATTTTCATTTAATACGTTTACTCGAAATATTTTTTTATCTTATATTTGCACTCAGGCGGACCGGAACGCATGAAGAAATCAATCTATTCAGATGTGTACATTTGATGTTCCCGCTGTTCATTTCTACCAACTCGCAGTATATGTGTGAGAGTGTGTGTATGTGTGGGTGATGAGATTGTGGTGGAAACCGACCGCAACTGGCGGTAACCCTGATTTTATTAAGATAAGTGTATTGGAGCTACATTTTACTAGTGGCGACATCTGCACTCCATTCTTGCATGTCAGCAATTACAGGGGACCCTTAAATATATACAGTTAGACAACGCTTATGGAGGAACAGGAAAGCAAATATTTGAGTTCTAAAGTTTCCGGCAGATGTCAGATAAATGCACATTTGATAAAATAAAGAAGGAAGTGTTCTTTATTTCAACAAATTCAAGGAAATTTCGATCGCCCCCTGGATATCGATAGCGCATTTAACTGCTTTATCGTCATTGGATGCCATGCTATAAATGTCATGGGAGGTAATTAATTGATATTTATCACCTTTTTTTCTGATATCTGATTTATAATATAAAATTGGTATAATTTTCTATTCATTCGGGCTGATTTGAGCACCGGGAATCTTTATATGTATACATAAGGGTGACCAACTTTTTTTACAAATGAAAAGAAACATTTTATGCATTGCAACAATAAAATGCACTATAACATGATCAATGCTTAATTTCCAATTAATTATTAATTAAATGAGTACTTTTCCATTGAATTAATATTTCTTCTCAGTGTATCATCTTCTAACAATTCGTTAGTTATTAGCAATTGAAAAACTCTTTCAACCACTGCATTAACTCCAGGGAATAAATAAGCACCACAAACATCCACATGGAATATGGCAATTTTTGAAATGGCTGAATATGTTGATTTTTCCATTATATTAAATTTTCAGTATTAAAATTTACATTCAGTCTTCTAATTTCTTTAAAGAGGCTATTGTCGCCTAAATTAATGCCTGGCTTTCTTTACATAAAAAAGTAAGAGATTCGTCTTTAGATATCAAAAATGACATGAACTACACTTTACGGGTCAAATATCAAAAAGGAGGACATGTACGAGGACACTTTTCGGGGTCACCTTACATACATGCATACATACATCTTGCACACAAATAGCACAAGACATCTATAATAGTGATGCTAACCTATTTATGTATTGTTTATGAGCCTACCCCGGCAGACCCCAGACTATCATCCTGGATTCTGACATGATTAAGAAAATGTCCTAGAAATTATATCGCATTTAAAAAAGTAATTGTAAAAGTTTTATTATATATTTAAGTAAACTTGTGATAAGTTTGAATAATTTTTAGTGAAAATACTCAAAGATAATTTTTATTATTTACTGAAAATGCTTACCTTAAATATTTGTGAAATTTACAAATGTACAATCACTTCATTTTGGAATAATTAGTTGTAAGTAAATATAAAGTTATCAAAACCGTAAAAAAATGCAATATTAATTATTGGTATATAAAAAGTTACTCCTCATCCTCAAATTTGAATTTCGGCATGAATGGAACGTAGTCGTACATGGAAAAATTGTAATAAATTGGTGGCTTGAATACATATATATGTATATATCAGTGATGGCTCGAGGGGTGACTCATGGTATGGTCAAGGTAACAGAGGTGGCAGTACAGATAGGTAGGGTCGGAGGAGAGATGGCGGGCAGCCAATCTACATATATACAACTACAAAAGAAAGTATTTGTTTCACATATTTTTATTATAAACATTTACATACATAGAAATAATTAAAACAATAAAAGCACAACAGTGAAATTGTGAAAAATATGAC
Organism: Ocypus olens; assembly: GCA_910593695.2. NCBI lineage: Eukaryota > Metazoa > Arthropoda > Insecta > Coleoptera > Staphylinidae > Ocypus > Ocypus olens. Next base: position 39,457,118 of record OU343047.1, read on the forward strand.
ATTTAGAAACACTGCGAGTAATAAAGAGTCCCAGTGGCAGCAGTTTACTGAGTTTTGGTGCTGCAAGAAACTACAAAACGAATTAAAACATTGCAATATGTGAGTTGTCATCAAGATTATAAAATTCTATTTGTTATATTCTTGAGGGTAATATAACAAATGCTATGATTATCATTGTTGATAGCACCGAGTTAAAGCCGATGAAAATTGAAGGCACGAGTACAATTTTCTGATAGCTTTAACTAGTGGTATCATCAAGGATTAATCATAGCACAAGTTATATTTGGAGAGAGAATACAATGAATGTTACAATACCAATAAAGAAATGCCTCGCTCTCGGCTTAAAAATCATAAATGTCAGCTGTGACATTTATAATTTTTACAACATTACAATAATTATTTTGTTAAAATATATGAGTACTCTACTGTCAATTTATTCTCGTACTTCATCATCCGTAGCCTCTCCCCATCGATTACAATCACTCATTTTGATAAACAAATTCTTGTTAAAGGACCCCGCACAAATCTTATGGAAATTGAATTTCGGTCAAATGACTTGAAATTTTCAGAAGAGTTTCTTCAAGTCATGCCGAGAAAAAGTATTATAAATTAGGTATTATAACTATTATAAGTATAATACTAAATATTATAACTATTCCAATTATAGGTGTCTGAGACATAAACGCGTTTTTCAACTTTCCATCGCTTACATCTCGGTTCCAAAGCATCTAGGAACTTTGTGCCCATTAGGACTTTTTCTCGGCATGACTTGAAGAAACTCATCTGAAAATTTCAAGTCATTTGACCAAAATTCAATTTCCATAAGATTTGTGCGGGGTCCTTTTTGATAAGTATCAGTGAGAAAATTATAAAAGTCACACTGATGTTTCAACTAAATTTGATTACCTGTAAACAATTTAGGAGTAACATGGGATGATACTGTCTATCATCGATTTGATAGCCTCTTATGTTTTTATTTTTTCAGCCAATCAAATTAGTCGAAAATGTACCATGTAACTCATGAGTTGTTTTCTCTCACTAAATATAACTGGTGGTACAATTAATAACATCAGTTTAGTCGATATTGTTTATTTATTTCAACACACACTAACTGGAAACATACACATTATGAAAAGTCTTTTAAAAAATATGACCAGATGTTAACAGAGTTAATTCTTTTATATATTGCACGTTTTCTCTACATCTTCGTTATGCCAGTATTGTAGATATTTACTTAATTTAAGCAAAATTATAAGGGATAAATAATTTTAATACAAAGTTAATCACGTCATCATGAATAAATATAAATTAGCCCAATTTAACCATTAATCAAGTTACACGATTTATTTATAGTGACTATAGTTTTGATCACATACTGATCATTATCAAACTAAAAATTTTATCAGTACGTGATCGAAACTATAGTCCCTATTAATAAATTGTGTGATATTATTAAAGAAAGTGTTTTATTTATAACAAATTGGACTGGAATAATGGTGAAATTGGGATAATTAATATTTATTCATGATGACGTGATTAAATTAACAATGTCAATCAATTAAGTCCAATTTGATTATTAGAGAGGTATGTATAATGAGGAGGTTACGTTATATTTAGATGAATAATTGCTTAATTACATACAATAGGAATATTTTATTATTATTTTGAAATTAAGTACATACCGCAATGTAAGATCCATCTCTTGCAACGATCATGATCGTGAGCAGGGAAATGAAACATTTTTAGTCCAGGAAATTTTTTACGGTTTTTATTACAATTTAGAAACTGACACTTATTGCCTGACATTGCTTTTTAATATCGTTCAAGTTACGACTTTATTAATTAAAAAGTGATCTCAATAGAACACATATTAAATAGACAAAAGCCGAACCACTTGTTGTTTACCAAACAATGTAAATGACATTTGGCATTTAGATTGCGACCTTCAGTTTTCAAACTGCCCCGACTGCCACCTATTGGTTACTAGCGTACTAGCTAATTACGAAAATTGATGTTTTAGACTCTGGCGCCACCTACTGGTTACTAGTGTACTAGCTAATTACGAAAATTGATTCTTTAGACTCTGACGCCATCTATAGCCCGCATCCTTTTCGGACTTTCCCTATTTTACACAGGCGTTGTCTAACTGTATATATTTAAGCAATGATAGTACGCGGTATATTCTAATAAGTATATGAAATTAAATAAAGGTCTCGTGGATACTGGTTTATTCAATCATCGTGTCGGGCTCTACATATTAGTTGGACAACCCTATTAACATATATGCTAATCTTACTCATATCCGCCTTTTATATATGAATGATTAAAAAATTTCAGTTAGAATATTTCACATTTATAACAGGAATGAACAATCTAATACCTTTTGAAAAAGAGCAACACTTGTATTTAGTTTCGTGGCAATTGAATTATAACAGATAAAACCCTGAGACTGTGACCACGCCTACCGCGTACTCCATTATAAATGTGAGTCATCGTTGTCGGTACTCATAGGTCATGGGTACATAATGAAAACCTATATTCTACAGAAAGTAGTTACAAATCATCTACGAGATGACCCGGGTACATTTCTAATTTCATGCAAAATCTAATTATACAAAAGATTTTGGTCTGGCCAATTTGCTGTTGCGCTCGGGAGCTGCCCTCGAACCGAGGCCCGGCAGTGCTGCAGTCGAGACCAGGGAGATAGGCAACGAGAAACGAAAAATCTTTCTTTTCCCATTTTTTGTTTCTTGTTCCCAATATCCTAAAGCTAAGCTGGTCTCAACTGGCTCACTACCCCGGCCACGGTTCGTGCACACTAAAGGGCTCACGCTCTCGCAGCGTCTTGTCCATCCACAGAAATCCGACCTCCAGTAGCTGGATTACAGGAGTGCGCCAAACTCCCAGTCTAGTAAACCGTGTGAAAATTAACTATAAATCTTGATTGAACATGAAAAACCTCCCTTATTACAAGTGAGGTGGGCGAAATGACACTTTTTGATGAGTCGAGTCATCGTGAAGAGTGGACGAAAAGGGTCGATTATTAGTGATGAGCCAAAAAAAAGTCCTTAGTTGGAAAACTTTGCAATTAACCCTGAAAACAAACTGACGCGCAAGTAAAATATTAATACTTATAACATTGCATGACTCCACACGAGTCAGAAAATTTACGCACTTATGCCCACTGTAATTAAGCCATGCTTAAAGCACTTTTAAAATGTAAGCAACGCATAAGTGAGTATTTTGCTTCACCATACTTTAAACACAGTTTAAGCAAGACTTTATAAGTCGTACTAATGGACCGCTTAAAATTTAAGTCTGCAAACATGACCTTTAATTCGTTCCGTTGGTGGTCCTTTGTGACAGATATTTATGCACAATAAATTATTTTCAGCTATAATGTCCCAAGGGCACTGATAATTTCGCGATAATTTTGACTAAACCCCGAAAGTGTGTTGCTTAGTAATTGCCCGACGCCGTCAGGCGGAGGGCAATTACTTAAAGCAACACACTTGAGGGAACTAGTCAAAATTATCTCGAATTTATCATTGCCCGAGGTACATTCGGTAAGATAAGTTCTTGAATTATGTACAAAACTTGAAAAGCTATTTATTAAAAGTACAATTTTCAATTCGTATTTTCTTACCTCACAAAAATGCTGGAACAGTTTCCATACGTATTTTTTACTTTTGACCGTGTTTTTTGGTGTTGTAATTAAATTATTAATTGCTTCATCGCATTCTGTCCCGAAGCGTGATTCAGACATGTTTATACGTTGACAGATCGATCGTAATTTTTTATTCAAGGGTATCTATGAATATGATATAAATCTGAACATCGACACCGACAGCGGGGGTCTTATCAATAACAAGACTCCTAGTATATTTAAAATGGCCCTCGAAGAATTAAACTTAGGTGTGAACGATATTTTTGAAGGCGATTAATGATGGGTTTATACGACGTTTAACGTTTAAGGATTAGTGTTAAAGCAAAGTAGAACTAACGTATTAATCAGGGTCGGTCCACTCATACGGAGTTGTTTATAATATAGAAAAGTGTGTGAAACTCTCTTTAGATGGCGCCGCTACTTTTCACTTCAAGTTTCATAAATCCCGCCATTTTCCCGCTTAATCCCGCACAATCCAGCATGGTTCACAGTCTTTGTTGTGATAGATTGTACTTGCATTTTGTACGCTAGAATCTGTTATAAAGACTGCGATACTTTTCTTTTGCGATCATTAGCATGATATTCGTTTGAGAGTATTTTTAAACGTTTATTGTGTGCCTTCATTGCAATTTCCAGGATATTTGCTTTGGCGTGAGTCAATAAAGGTTAGTAATTTTAGTTATTACATTCATCTTGGTTTATAGTATTATTACATTATTATTACATAGTTGTTAGTCATTAACGTCGCTATTAATTGTCTTTTTTTGTTATATTACATCGTAATAGCATAAGTTGTGTGGTTTCGTGTTACTTTTATCGTTATAGTGTAATTGTTTTATAGGTAATGCAAGTATCATCACATATTACATATGATAATCTGCTATTTTATTAATAAATGTATAAAACTGAATTACATTGTTACTATTTTTTTTTTACTATTCATCCATTTTTCCTATTGTTTTTTCTCTTGGTGATATCCTGGGGTAATACGGTAAGTTCATTATTGTTATTTATATCTATTTTGTTGAATTTTTATACATATGAATCTATTTTACTGTTGGAAAAAATATTGTTTTTTTTATATTGACTATTTGTATATAATTTTTCTTTTTTTATTGCGACTGTATTTATTATTCAATTACTATTTTCAAATTATTTACTTGAAAATAAATATTGGATAATTTAAAATATTGTCGTAATAAAGAAACATGAAATGTTCAAAAATGCACAGTTTATTTGAATTATTTGTAAATCCCGCCAGGCACGCGCTCCCAAGATTAGGTGGTGAAACTCTCTTCAGAGGCGCTGAACGCAGTCTCGACCAGTATATGGGAGTGGACCTTCTATAGATATATCTTTTCTATGGTATTAATGCTTATGCGTTCATACGAAGTTTTAAGGATTTTAACGTTTATGTTTAAGGGTAGGCTACTTTGTACTTTTCCCTTAAAATCGTTAAACACAAATCGATGTGCGCATAATTTTAGCGCTGACAGCTTTTTAAACAACGAATCACAACGAATGTTTGGCACGCGGTAAATTGTAGGAGGTTATGTTCACCATGCCCTACGCACTCCATACGAAATAAATTGTTCGCATTGGAGCTTCGCACTGGAGACATGGGATGGCGTAAGTATCGCCAAACGGGCTAGAATTTGTTACAGCAAATGACGCTAGATGGCCCAACCTGCTAATACAATTTGAAATCTCGTCCGTAAATCATTCAACACCAAGCGATAATCAGCAAGGCCGAGTATATGTAAACAAACAAAACCGTAAGTATGTGAATATTCGATTCCTTTCAGTTTTTCGTCTGTCAAAACGAAGAGAAAGTCGTCCATTCCCTTCGCGTTATAAAAATATTATAAATAATGAGTCGTTATTGTGCCATTAAATCCTGCAAAAATTACAACAGAAACACTTATATGCATTCCTTCACCAAAAAGGAACCGGTAAGTGATATTTATTACAAATACATTTCTTTATTGTCTGAATGAAATTTTGAATGTCATATTGTTATTTTTTGGGACAAAATATTGTTATCGTTTATTTCTCATAGGTGACGAGGAAATAATTCCATAGTTTGATTCTCCTCATTTTCTAAAGTGTGTGAGAAATAAGTTAATGAAATACCATGCCACATTCAAATGGAAGGGAACAACATTTTCTTCTTGCTGGTTGGATATCGATATACCGAGTGTCTGGGATAAGGGGCGAACATAGGGATTTAACATGTAAAATTAAATATGTGTAATTATTAGCTCCCCTATTCATTTTAGAGAAAAATCGTACAGGAATAATTTTTAGAGAATTAAAAATTGTAAATGAATCATCTATTTAATTTACGTTTTTACAAGAATTCACCACAGAAATAATAAAAATAAGTTGAACAATGTACCATTTAAAAAAAACCCTTGCCATGTGTTTGACAAATGTCATGTTATGGTGAGAATAATTTTTCTAGTCAGATATCAATTCACGCATTGTAATTACTTGAACAATAACGTTGGGCTCGTTGTGCAGTGTGAACTAGCATTCTTCGACAAAATAGACAGACTGCAAAAAGTTAAGCTTAGTTCAGTTTTTAGTTAGTTTATTAATTCGCAGCAAATGCTGCTATTTGAAATATGTAAATGCATATTAATGTAAGTATGTTGTTCTCCTAAAATAAACTACGGCAAGACTCCAATATAATTTTGTTAAAAATTAATCTTAATATTCTTTTCTGGACTATGGATATCCTTTGAATATGAGTTCTGAACTGCATAGTAAGCAGTATTTAATTTACTACACACATAATCAACATGCTGATACCAGGTGAGTTGCTCGTCCTCAGCAATCCCAAGAGATTTGGTGCTCTGATTTAAATTAACAAATTGGTGTATTTCTATAAAAAAAACTGAATGTTTACTGTTTTATTGTTATATGGAAGGAAATTATTAGCATTCATTATGGTCTGTATTTGATCCTGCATTATTTCGCAGAATACACGCCTCCTTTCTTCACCCACTAACAGTATCTCCTGATGGCATTGATGTTTTAAGGAATGATAACCATGCTTCTTCAGAATTTTCTGTACAGAGAATTTAGACACGTTGCACTCACGAGCAAAGCATCGTTGTTGGTTCTGCATTTATGAAACCCAAAACTGTTTCTTATAATTCATCGTTGTTTCTTCTGTTCCGTTTGCATGTAATTTTACGAGCTCTGAGTAAACTGACGCCACTGCAAAATGTTTTGATAATGAATACGCTCTCTTCATTGGAATAACTCAGATTATTGTTCATAATAATTACAATGCGTGAATTGATATCTGATTAGCAAAATGATTTTCACTATGACATGACATTTGTCAAACTCATGGCAAGGGTTTTTATTAAATGGTACATTCTTCAACTTATTTTTATTATTTCTGAGATGTATTCTAGTACAAACGTAAATTAAATGGATGATTCATGTAGAATTTTTAATTCTCTAAAAAATATTTCTTTACGATTTTTCTGTAAAATGAATAGGGGAGCTAATAATTACACATATTTAATTTTACATGTTAAATCCCTATGTTCGCCCCTTATCCCAGACACTCGGTATAATATTGTTATTATACTGTAAGTAACCATTTGTGCAATTTGCAATAAATATATTATTTTAATCAATGACTTCTTATTACTCCTACATTTGATTTTAATCAAGTACTGTGAAATTTAAAAAATAATGCTAGTAGGTAAAGGAATAATTCTAATTTTATTCTGATATTTTCAATTCAATAATAAAGATACAAGCTGAACTTGAAAATTTTACATGGCAATTCCCTAGGATGCGATGGACACACGGTATACAAAAAAAAACAATTACAAAACAATGGTATTAATTTAAAAAAAAACTGTTGTGGCATAACAGCTGGATCTTCATTTGTTAAAACAGTAGAATTTAATACGCTACGATAGTTGAGAATTATGAGTCAATTAGATTTAGGATATTACAAGTGTTGCGAACATAAATCCGTCATTCTTGTACTATATACTATTGGACTGCTAGCGCCGCTTCATATGTGTCTCCAAGCAACGGTGGCGCGGCGGGACCCTAAATGGTTGCGGTATGTTACTAAATTGGTATCTATTTTGTGTCTATGACATATGACTCTATGAGCTCGCATTGCATATTGTGATACCCTGCAATTTATTCACACCTTTGATTATATAAACATTTATATTGTCAAATATTCACACTTTGTTAAAATATTGCTATGCGAAAGGCTGCAATACATCCACGTATGTATGCCAATGCGGTTATAATAGTCGTCAGCTGATGCACACGTCAGTTGACTTTTGACTTATAACCTAAAATTCTGTATTAGATTTCCATCAAATCCGGAACTTCGCAAATTGGGGGTTGATGCTTTGCTTGTAAAGAACAGGCAGGAAAGTGGACCCGAGTTGCCGAAATATGTTAGCATTTGCATTCTCCGCGTTGCTGATGAATACATCGAGAAATATTTTTTTTGCTTTCCGGTTTTTAAATTACGCTCCATTTTCGGCTCTGGGGCGGGACTTATATCGGGCTCCAGCTTGTGGACAACTTTTGGAGCAGTGATCATATGGAAAATGGAGGGGGACTAGCAGTCCAATAGTATATAGTCAAAGCCGTCATTATTTTACACCCGCTTGGCGAGATTTGCCCACACTGCAGCGTGCCGCGCCGGCCTTCAACCACCTTCAACTGAAACATCGGAAATCATCGCCTTTTCATGGGTAGGTATGGTAGGGATGGACAAAATTTGCGGGAATTTTAAATTTTCGGCCAGGATGGGTCGTCCCGCTAGTTACATCCCGAGGACGGAGCTCGAGGGATGTATAGACAACCAAGGGAAATGTATTCATATTTCCCGTGTTGTAATCAATACTTTTTTTTCTGATTGAAAGAATATTGTTCTGTAAATGGGAAAATATTGAATTGTAAATTTTTTAATTTATCGGATTGGTAACGTTGCTAAGGGCCTTGTTTGTAAATATCATGGTTGACTTATTTTGGTATTTGCGTTGTTTCATAAATTGGTGAAATGTCAAACTATGTGTTAACGCAAGCGACGAAAGACCGTGAATGTTTGGTTCCCGCAAAATTAAAAGCTGTAATACCACAAAGGATACCTTCCTAAGAAATCGGAGGTGTTGTCCCGAGAGCAATTAAAACAATTCTTGCGAGAAGCTTCTAATAACAATTGTTTGATGTCTATATTTCCCTAGGGAAATATAAGTGTGTTATGACATATCGTAACTAAGGCAATATCACTCAATATTGTTTCAATCAGAAAAAAAGTATTTTATTCCAATCTACAATAAAGATGTACCACCACGGGTGTGAAGCAGAGATACGAATATCGGCAACACGAAAGTATGTTGGCCACCCCAGGACAGTGGGGCGAGGGGGAATTTCAAATTTGCCGCTTTTGTAAAGATGGTTCCCTCGATGTTGCCAGATTTATCAAAGATCTTATTATGGGGATTGCCGTTTTTAATAATCTTAAAATTTCACTACAAAGTGATCCTTTCAACAATTAAAATTATGTTTTGAACATAATTAGACTCATTATCGCTTATATTTGTCATAATAACTCATGAAAGTACAATATTACTGTTTATTAAATATAATCATGTGCATTGTATATTTTATACTTCGATGTATCTGCGGCAACGCTTAATGAATCTCACCATTTTTATTAACTAACCTCAGTAGTGCTGTGAGTGCTCGTAATTCATGTTTGAAGGTAAGTTATTATATATTCTGTCTTATAAACTCGTCACTTGTATTTATTAATCATGGAAACATCAAATGGCCGTATTAAATATTCTTGTAAATATCCAGAATGTCAAAATTCTTTCTTTTCCGATATAACTAATGTCGACTACAAAAATAAACATTTCTATAAATTTCCCAAAAATGAAGAATATCTTAAAACATGGAAAACCATTTGTGATATTGAACAGTCTTCATTGTTTAAATTTTCATTCATGTGAAGATCATTTTATTCATAAACATTTCCGCAAAAAATTAAATTGCAATGCTGTTCCGACACCAAGAAGTAAGACAATATAACTACACTAATTTACTTTTTTAACTATTTTAATGCCATGAATCCTGGATACGAGCAAACAACTGACCTGTTACGACGCCTGAAAGAAATATCCTAAGAAGAACGAAGAGACCTGATGGAACATTGCACCTGGACAAAACCCTAATACCCAATTGTTGTGATATTTTTATATTTGATAATTTTGTTAATAATAATGTATATAATTATTCCGTTAAATATATTTTTACCATGTAGGCCTATTTTTATTTTTATTTTGTGAAACCCAATCTTTTTTCTTTTACCAAAACCAGTAACTTCTTCATTTATGTACTATCTAAAAGTATAATCAATTATGTGCTCAAAAAACATAATTGATTGTATTTTTAGTGTTATTAAAATGAAATATATCATGTAGACGAGTATAACATTTTTAAATTTTGGCGGAAATCGTAGTAATTTGCCACCCCGACACCAGGCGGCGCCAAAAATCGTGTTTCCGATATTTAACATGCAGGTTTCACTTCTAAAGGTATGTGTTCTGTGTGTACCACGAAGTAAACGCCGCCAACATTAAACATATCGGGCACAGACATATCGGGTGTGTATAATAACACTAAAAATATAATCAATTATGTTTTTTGAGCACATAATTGATTATACTTTTAGATAGTTCATAAATGAAGAAGTTACTGGTTCTGGTAAAAGAAAAAGATTGGATTTCACAAAATAAAAATAAAAATAGGCCTACATGGAAAAAATATATTTAACAGAATAATTATATACATTATTATTAACAAAATTATCAAATATAAAAATATCACAACAATTGGGTATTAGGGTCTTGTCCAGGTGCAATGTTCCATCAGGTCTCTTCGTTCTTCTTAGGATATTTCTTTCAGGCATCGTAACAGGTCAGTTGTTTGCTCGTGTCCAGGATTCATGGCATTAAAATAGTTAAAAAAGTAAATTAGTGTAGTTTTATTGTCTTACTTCTTGGTGTCGGAACAGCATTGCAATTTAATTTTTTGCGGAAATGGTTAACAAAATGTTTATGAATAAAATGATCTTCACATGAATGAAAATTTAAACAATGAAGACTGTTCAATATCACAAATGGTTTTCCATGTTTTAAGATATTCTTCATTTTTGGAAAATTTATAGAAATGTTTATTTTTGTAGTCGACATTAGTTATATCGGAAAAGAAAGAATTTTGACATTCTGGATATTTACAAGAATATTTAATACGGCCATTTGATGTTTCCATTACTAATAAATACAATTGACGAGTTTATAAGACAGAATATATAATAACTTACCTTCAAACATGAATTATTAGCACTCACAACACTATTGAGGTTAGTTAATAAAAATGGTTAGACTTCATTAAGCGTTGCCGCATATACATCGAAGTGTAAAATATACAATGCACATGATTATATTTAATAAACAGTAATATTATACTTTCATAAGTTATTATTACAAATATAAGCGATAATGAGTCTAATTATGTTTAAAACATAATTTTAATTGTTACAATTATTACTTTGTAGTGAAATTTTAAGATTATTAAAAACGGTAATCCCCATAATAAGATGTCGGGAATTCTCAAATGCAGTGCAGTGAATATTTTGTAAATTGTTTTAAAAATACTCTTGTGTGTTTTATCTGGAGATTTTGTCTATTTGTCATCACTATTAATAATACATTTACAATTCACAATCCAGCTCTTTTATTTAAATTTCAGGATTTTCCATGTCAAAATTCCCATTCTTGTTTTTGACTTTTTGATCTCACGGTATATGCCGGGTGTAACTGAATTCTGGTAGACCACAAATATCATTTGCATTTTTACATATATCTTTATGAAATGTAATATAGTGTTTATAGGGAATAAACGGACATGTGGGTTTATAATAAAAATTCCACTTCCGGTTTAACTGGAAATTATCCAATTCTATTTCAAATGGAACACTATGTATATTTTTACATAATTTAAATTTTGAACTTTCAGATTTATTATAAGTGACCTTTAAACCGGAAATGAAATTTCTATTAAAAATCCACTTATTGACACACTTTATTCTCTAAGAACACTATACTAAATATTGGATTGATGAGGCTGTTACTTGGTGAAATTCCATAATATATGTGGTAAGTAAAACACGTGTGTTGAGAATTTTCACAAATTTTTAATGTCGAAACACTGCGACATATGTTTAATCATCTGCCTGATGAAGCCACTGTGTGGCGAAACATATGTTGCAGTGTTTCGACATTAAAAATTTGTGAAAATTCTCAACACACGTGTTTTACTTACCACCATACTAAATTTCATAGATATATGTAAAAATGAAAATGATATTTGGGTCTACCAGAATTCAGTTACACCTGGTACATATATACACATTGGACATTTGCTTTTATCTTTGATTTATGAAATATTGTGATTTTAAAAACAACCCGTTTCATGACGTTTCGACCAAGTCGCATTAGTCTTCGTCAAATTTATTCCTCTTTGTTGTTGGTGGAGAACTGTGGTTTGGATGTTTGCATATTGGGTGTTGGGTGTTGATGAGAATTTGGAGGGGGTTCATAATTCAAAGATAAAAGCCATTTATTTAACAAGTAAATTATATAATAACATACATCGGCAAGTTTAGATTCAATTTTTTGAAATTTGGATCTAGCCATAAATTTTATATCGGCCAGGTTAAACTGCTCCTCTGAATGGCCATAAGTGCTTCCAGTTGCCAAAGTTCCCCAAGTTACAGCCTCATTTATATTGGGGTTTTCATTAATGTCTGTAGTTTGTTTTTTGTAGGTCCGATGACAAACATCACATTCAAAAATTAAAGTTGACAAAAGGCCACTACACTGCTCTTTTAATAAACGTAGTTTACCACCAGTGCATATTCTTGAATGTTCAAGTCCGAAATCAACAGCCCAATTTAAGACATTGCTTAAATCTACTACACGTTTTCCCTCTATTGGAAACCTATTTGCTGCAGGTAGTGTGTCTTTTTCAATTGTCAATTCTTCTGCCATTATACTAAAATATTTAAATAAGAGACTAAATTATTAGAATTCATTCTCAATACTTTTCCTTTACCTTTCATAATGGCCAGGTGATAAAACTTGAAAATTTTCAGTGATGAAATTTTAATTACAAAACTCCTCACTTACATGAGCAGAGCTGAAAAAGAATAAAATATGTAAAAATAGGGGTCGTACTTTTAGGGCCCATTTCCTAAGAGCTCTGAAATAGAAAATTTAATCGAGATCAAAATATAATAAAAATTAGTAGATTTTACTTGCAATGATTTGATATTATGTACTTTTTAAAATTTCAGAAACACCTACCAAAATGACTTGGAAACTGTTTGGAGAAAGCAATAAATGAAGATGTATAATTTTTGAGTGTTATTAAATTCGTAACATATTTATTTGGTGGTATTAAATATCTAAATTAAACGCTTGAACTTTGTTATATCGCTATATGTGTAAGCATCGAAGGTTGCGACTATGGTTTAGAGTGTTTAGACTACTAGTCATTATCAAACATAATACTGCAGATTACAAACATTTTATATTTATATGGCCACTTCAACTTTCAATTTTTATTTTATGAATGCTCACATAAAAATAAATGTACCCATTGGGGAGCCAAGTATTATTTTTTAAGCGCAGATTTTAAACTAATGTACATGTATATGGTTGAACTGAAATATATTAAATAAAATTATTATATTTTCAATTATTATTTAAGATACCTACAATCAAGTAAGGAAATCAAATGTGTTTATACAGATACTTCCTTAGTATTTTCTTTTTTATAATAAAAAACTAAGGAAGTTCCTATATAAATACATTTCATTTTATATAAACCTTAGTACGGCATACATGGTAAGGGAATATTAAAGGAAAAACATTTATTATATTAAATTTTGTTATTTATATTCCTTAACTTATAAATAACTACCAATAATGTACTGGAAGTGCATTGCTGAATGTTATATTTAAAGCAGTGGCAAAGTAATGTAAGATGATAGTGTACGTACACTATATTTACAAAATAAGTATAACCCGAGAATAAATTAACTTCCAGTTTTACTTGTAAATTAGCCTTTAAATGAAAACATAACAAATAAAGTAAAAAAATACCTGGTACTTGCAGACACATCATTATATGTAGATTCATTTATGTGGGTGTCCAAATTGGATACATTTTCAATGGATCTATAATAAATACCATTCAGTAATTTCTAAATATTTATTTTATCAGTTAACTAACCTTAAAATACGTTTTCGGGCAAGCACAGATCTTCGTGAACGTTTTCTTCTGTTATCCCATGATTTGTTAACTACCCCACCAGTGACTAATTGCACTTTCACCATTTTGAAATAAAAATCACAAAACACAAAAACACCGAATTATGCTCTCTCAGACAATTCCGTAAAATGTCAAGATTGCAATTTATTTTAAATTGGCTGAAATTTAACACGGTCAAAACTTTCTTCCAGGCACATTTCAGGAAGTACAGTGCTTTCTAATGTTTTTCAGCGTTTGTGCGGCATGACAAAGTATCGCCATCTATTTTCGCCAATCATAACTAAAATTAACATTGGGTCTTATGGAGATTACTTCGCAACGATTAATATCATTAACATTACAAAAGGTGATTTCGGGGGCACAGGTTCTAAATCAGTATCTTAATAGATTCAAGTCATTTCAGCTACACACGTGGTATATTTTCCCTGTAATCGACAGATTTAATGTAAAGAATGTGCGCCTTCGCTTTATTTATTGTATAATTAATTTAATAATTGGTTTTTATACCCAAGATTACTTTATTTTACTCACAAAGGTTCAATAAGTAATAATATGGGTAATTTTTATAGCTGTGGATTACGTATTAATTAAATCTAATCGTACTCCCTTATGGCCAAATAACATGTAAATTTCTCACCTTAATAAAAATGGTTAGACTTCATTAAGCGTTGCCGCATATACATCGAAGTGTAAAATATACAATGCACATGATTATATTTAATAAACAGTAATATTATACTTTCATAAGTTATTATTACAAATATAAGCGATAATGAGTCTAATTATGTTTAAAACATAATTTTAATTGTTACAATTATTACTTTGTAGTGAAATTTTAAGATTATTAAAAACGGTAATCCCCATAATAAGATCTTTGATAAATCTGGCAACAACGAGGGAACCATCTTTACAAAAGCGGCAAATTTGAAATTCCCCCTCGCCCCACTGTCCTGGGGTGACCAACATACTTTCGTGTTGCCGATATTCGTATCTCGGCTTCACACCCGTGGTATAAATTGGTGGATAATCTACACGTGACGATGTTCTTCCTAAAAATCTGAAAAGAAAAAGTCGATGAAAAAATGTTCTACCATGCCTCATAGCTAGGCCATCAGGAGCCATTTAAAAGAAATGTACATTAGGCAACCTAGCGTTCACGAGCTGTCCAGGGGTGCTATTTTTGAATCGTTCGACACGGTGTCGCATGCGAGATATCGGCAAATGTCGATCACTTTTCACAAATCGGTATTATTGAACACGTGACACCATGTCTCATGCGAGATATTTCGATCGACACTTCTCTACTGCCCTAAAGTAGTCGACACGGTTATGTCGAATGGTTATCCTAACCTAAAACAAGGACAGTGGACAGTTTATTACTGCATTATAAAATTTATACACATGCAATAATATAACCATTTTTAATTTTTGTTAATAGTCAGTGGTTAGTTATCAGTAAGTTACGTAACACTCGTGCATTATATAGTATATCACTGTTTGCAATGACGAATATACTTTTCATGAATGCAGTGTGTTATTGCTAAATTACTGTTATGGGAGAAGGAAAACGTTTTTCTTAATTAGCTGTTACTGATTATTAGTTGATAAACTCTGCTTGATATTGTAATGTCCTATCTATCCTTCAAATGAACTTTAAAATCACAATCTTAAGCCATTTAACCAAATAAAAGTTTATATAATGTCATCAATATCTTGTTATTTACATATAATTGTGTATTTGAAATTGTTGAGTTCACCAACAACCACTATTCACAAGTAAATTCATTGGAAAATTTTCCTTTCCTCAAATCCAGCTTCCTTTCCATAAAGGTAAAGTAAAACCAAGATAATTTTGTTAAACTCTTGTAAAATTGTCAAAAAGATTTATTGCAGCGGGTAATATAAATCTCTCAGTATTTATGATCCGTAGCTGGTTGTAAATATTTGTGCGAACCCACCATTCAATCTATACCGAAAGTTATTTACATAATTCCCTTTTAAATCTGTTAAATAGTTAAGTACCTGCTCTAATTACATAACAGATTACATGCAGGTAGATTTAAATCTACAGTAAATAAGTATATAAATGTTGCCCCGATGTGCTGGATCGCATATTGCTTTGTGTTACCTGTGCGAAATATTAAACTATTTTAAAAATGGTGTTCGATGAAAGATGCTGGGAGTTAATTAAAAATGTGATATATTTTATGAAGAAAGAGAAGGAATCGCTACAACCACTTGTCCCTTTAACATCATATATTAAGCGTGCCGCAATGGCTCTCAAACTGCACGAATCAACGATCCGAAACATAATTTCCGAAACAAAGGAGGCGAGAATATCCCCTGTATGTAAAAGGATAAGAATAAAACCAAAAATTGATATACCAATTCAACAAATAAATGAAATACGAAAGGAAATTTAGAATATACACAAATTAAATGAACCAGTGACCATTACTTTATTATTGAAACGTTTGGAAGATCGCTGTTTATATGATGGGGCCAGAAAAAGTTTACGAAAACTGGTGTTATCAATGATGATGAACTGTAATAAATAATATCACTTATTTCATAATAAAATTTCATACTTAAATAAAATGCCCCTTTCATTAAACCCAAATTCAATTGTTTTATTTTTACTAACAAACTGTAATACACATTAACACTATTATTTAACCTGTTTCACAGTATTTTGTTTGACTTATTTAATAACAATTTAGATAAACCTTCGTGATATATTTTAATCTTTCGATTATTATCAATGACCCCGACGACGTAATAAAAGTCCGGAGTAGCGGGAAACCATAAAGTGGTCCAGCGACCGAGCGTCCAACCCCCAATTGTATACAGGGTATTTTTTTTATAGTGGGCCATAGGATTTTACATGCTAAAAATTATACCTTGTGTTATATATTTTATCATAAAATTTTGAAGGAAATTTTAGTTAGTAATAAATCAATTATTTTTCTACATGATTTCTTAGTCAGAATAATTTAAACATGTTTTATTCCATTAGAAAATGAAATTATTTAAAATAAATAACTGAGCAAACATAATCAAAGTACCTTGAATTTCTTAAATGTCAGATTGATTAGTGAATTAATTTCATTTTTTAATGGAATAAAACATGTTTAAGTTAATCTGATTAATGCCCACTTGCACCGCAGCTACTTAATCATGATTAAAAAGTTAATCAATGGTTAGTGGAGAATTGGCTTGCACCGCAACTTAATCATGATTAAAGTCCCCAAGAAACGTCAAATATTTAATCAGCCGATTTTGACCGATTAACTCAAAAACTAATAACTTCACGACGAATATAGTCGTGAAGTTATTTACATTTGGCAGACGATTTTGAAATTAAAAACCTTTGTTTTGTATTTGTTATTAAAAACGATGGATTTGGGAATAGTTGAGCAGATTGATGAAATCGATGGCTTGGAGGTTAATGATTTTATTAATTTTGGTTTGTTTACCTCGTCCAATAATAAGAAATAATAATAATAGTATAAGTTAGTTAGCATTTAGTATTCATATTTACCGCGCATTTGTTTCCTGTGTTCTCAATAGAACAACGTAAAACAACCAAAAAAGAACTTAAAATCCCTAGAAAAACGTGTGCTCTCTATAATAATACTCCGTGGTCGATAGATGCTTAATCAGCCGACGGTGCAACAGAAATACTCTGATTAAAGTTAATCATGATTAAAATTTAATCATGATTAAGTTCTGCGGTGCAAGTGGGCATAAGCACATCATGTCGAAAAGTAATTGATTTATTACTAACTAAAATTTGCTTTAAAATTATATGTTAAAATATACATTAACACAAGGTATAATTTTTTACATGTAAAATCCTATGGCCCACGATAAAAAAAAAACGTACTGTATATAAAATATAAACTGCAAATCTCGTCGTTGTCTATCTTTTTTCAGCCTGTGACCCCTGTATTTAATAACTAAGAGGGAACGATTTTAATGATATGCTGTCAAACGACGATGACACTTTTACAAGAGTTTCACAAAATTATCTTGGTTTTACTATATTAAACATGTCCTCTGTTTACTAGATATATAATTTTTTGGATTCTGCCATTGTTTACCCACAACTCGAATCTTATTTTGCAAAGAAGCAGAGTTGATGATGTTTACCGTTTATACGCTCCAAATTCGCCAACCGAATGTTGTGGAGTGGTGAAGCATTTTAAGTCCCCAAAGAGAGCCGTCTGTCTGGCATCGAAATGTACATTTTTTTCCCACAATTTCCCTAGTTTAACAATAAAAGCGAACAGTCAAAAGGGCCCAATAAACCCTGGTAAACCTGAGTTTTATAGATGCAATATCCATAAAAACAGCATGGGAAGCCTTTTTTCAAATGAGCAGACGCACCACCATCAGAAATTATATAAATTATGAACAAATACAAAAATTATTGTTATTTAATTTTTATATAATATATTTTCATTTTATAAAATACCCAACATGATAAAAGTTTATATTGGCATCAATGAAATTGCTTTGTTGCCAAACGACCCACACGACATGCTCGTGACTCTTCAAGCGTAAATCTCGATGGGTGTTCAAAAATACCGTTTTAGTGTCGCGCACGACATTTGTAATCGACTCTTCTCGCATGCGACACATGTCGACTACTTTTCAATAATAGCACCCCAGGGGTGCTATTTTTGAATCGTTCGACACGGTGTCGCATGCGAGATATCGGCAAATGTCGATCACTTTTCACAAATCGGTATTATTGAACGGGTGACACCATGTCGCATGCGAGATATTTCGATCGACACTTCTCTACTGCCCTAAAGTAGTCGACACGGTTATGTCGAATGGTTATCCTAACCTAAAACAAGGACAGTGGACGGTTTATTACTGCATTATAAAATTTATACACATGCAATAATATAACCATTTTTCATTTTTGTTAATAGTCAGTGGTTAGTTATCAGTAAGTTACGTAACACTCGTGCATTATATTGTATATCACTGTTTGCAATGACGAATATACTTTCCATGAATGCAGTGTGTTATTGCTAAATTATTGTTATGGGAGAAGGAAAACGTTTTTATTAATTAGCTGTTACTGATTATTAGTTGATAAACTCTGCTTGATATTGTAATGTCCTATCTATCCTTAAAATTAACTTTAAAATCACAATCTTAAACCATTTAACCAAATAAAAGTTTATACAATGTCATCAATTTCTTGTTATTTACATATAATTGTGTATTTGAAATTGTTGAGTTCACCAACAACCACTATTCACAAGTAAATTCATTGGAAAATTTTCCTTTCCTCAAATCCGGCTTCCCTTCCATAAAGGTAAAGTAAAACCAAGATAATTTTGTTAAACTCTTGTAAAATTGTCAAAAAGATTTATTGCAGCGGGTAATGTAAATCTCTCAGTATTTATGATCCGTAGCTGGTTGTAAATATTTGTGCGAACCCACCATTCAATCCATACCGAAAGTTATTTACATAATTCCCTTTTAAATCTGTTAAATAGTTAGGTACCTGCTCTAATTACATAACAGATTACATGCCGGTATATTTAAATCTACAGTAAATAAGTATATAAATGTTGCCCCGATGTGCTGGATCGCATATTGCTTTGTGTTACCTGTGCGAAATATTAAACTATTTTAAAAATGGTGTTCGATGAAAGATGCAGGGAGTTAATTAAAAATGTGATATATTTTATGAAGAAAGAGAAGGAATCGCTACAACCACTTGTCCCTTTAACATATCATATGTTAAGCGTGCCGCAATGGCTCTCAAACTGCACGAATCAACGATCCGAAACATAATTTCCGAAACAAAGGAGGCGAAAATATCCCTTGTATGTAAAAGGATAAGAACAAAACCAAAAATTGATATACCAATTCAACAAATAAATGAAATACGAAAGGAAATTTAGAATATGCACAAATTAAATGAACCAGTATGACCATTACTTTATTATTGAAACGTTTGGAAGATCGCTGTTTATATGATGAGGCCAGAGAAAGTTTACGAAAACTGGTGTTATCAATGATGATGAACTGTAATAAATAATATCACTTATTTCATAATAAAATTTCATACTTAAATAAAATGCCCCTTTCGTTAAACCCAAATTCAATTGTTTTATTTTTACTAACAAACTAATACACATTAACACTATTATTTAACCTGTTTCACAGTATTTTGTTTGACTTATTTAATAACAATTTAGATAAACCTTCGTGATATATTTTAATCTTTCGATTATTATCAATGACCCCGACGACGTAATAAAAGTCCCGAGTAGCAGGAAACCATAATGTGGTCGAGCGTCCAACCCCCAATTGTATACAGGGTATTTTTTTATCGTGGGCCATAGGATTTTGCATGCTAAAAATTATACCTTGTGTTATTATATATTTTATCATCAAATTTTGAAGGAAATTTTGGTTAGTAATAAATCAATTATTTTTCTACATGATGCGCTTAGTCAGAATAATTTAAACATGTTTTATTCCATTAGAAAATGAAATTATTTAAAATAAATAACTGAGCAAACATAATCAAAGTACCTTGAATTTCTGAAATGTCAGATTGATTAGTGAATTAATTTCATTTTTTAATGGAATAAAACATGTTTAAGTTAATCTGATTAAGCACATCATGTGGAAATAGTATATTGTATAACGAGCATGGAATGACATACATTTCTCGCGAGTATGAAGTTTACAGCATGAGCCGAAAGGCGAATGCTGCAATTCATAAGAGCGAGAAATAGTCATTCCATGCGAGTTGTACACTATGCTTTACCTACGACAACTTTGTTGAGCATCATTATGATAGTTAAGATAATTAAAAACCGAGAGCGGACAATTCGTACGCGATAACTTTTATCAGAGGCACCTGCTTAACGTTACCGCGGAAACAAATGTCAATCAAAAACCAAGCCGCCAACCGCAACATTATTTATGGTTCATATCATTTCTCGAGTTTATACATTCTTAGTGTTTAAAAGTATATATAAATAGTATGGAGACAAACATCAAAAACAACAAATTTACCGAGGTACTACAACTAACGCCCCATGTATGTAGAAGAGGCGAAGCAAACATCTTTAAATCTACTCCGTCATTTTGACACATTGAAGGTTAGGCTTCACGCGTGACAGTGCAGTGTTGGAATATATTCTAGCACAGATAATCGATGCGAGAATGAAATGCGTGAGCAATGCACTACATATACTAATCATTAACAAGCATGTAATGAGCATATATCCAAGTTGTCGTAGGTAAAGTAATTGATTTATTACTAACTAAAATTTGCTTTAAAATTATAGGTTAAAATATACATTAACACAAGGTATAATTTTTAACATGTAAAATCCTATGGCCCACGATAAAAAAAACGTACTGTATATAAAATATAAACTGCAAATCTCGTCGTTTTCTATCTTTTTTCAGCCTGTGACTAAGAGGGAACGATTGTAATGATATGCTGCCAAGCGACGATGGCACTTTTACAAGAGTTTCACAAAATTATCTTGGTTTTACTATATTAAACATGTCCTCTGTTTACTATAATAGATATATAATTTTTTGGATTCTGCCATTGTTTACCCACAACTCGAATCTTATTTTGCAAAGAAGCAGAGTTGATGATGTTTACCGTTTATACGCTCCAAATTCGCCAACCGAATGGTGTGGAGTGGTGAAGCATTTTAAGTCCCCAAAGAGAGCCGTCTGTCTGGCATCGAAATGTACATTTTTTGCCCACAATTTCCCCAGTTTAACAATAAAAGCGAACAGTCAAAAGGGCCCAATAAACCCTGGTAAACCTGAGTTTTATAGATGCAATATCCATAAAAACAGCATGGGAAGCCTTTTTTTCAAATGAACAGACGCACCCTATCAGAAATGATATAAATTCTGAACAAATACAAAAATTATTGATATTTAATTTTTATATAATATATTTTAATTTTCTAAAGTACCCAACATGATAAAAGTTTATATTGGCATCAATGAAATTGCTTTGTTGCCAAACGACCCACACGACATGCTCGTGAGTCTTCAAGCGTAAATCTCGATGGGTGTTCAAAAATACCGTTTTAGTGTCGCGCAAGACATTTGTAATCGACTCTTCTCGCATGCGACACATGTCGACTACTTTTCAATAATAGCACCCCTGTTTATCAATAATCTCATGGTTCAGAGTAGAAGGTAATAGATAGATAGATAGAGCGGGGTTTATTTACAGATGTATTTACAAGGTAAAATAGATTATGACTAAATAGTAAAATCCATTGTAATTGAACAAAACAAAACGAAAATAACACAGAAACACAAATACACTGAAACCCGGGCACTAATACAAACTGATAATAATGAGAAAAGCAGAATTGGCACAAACTTGTGCTGGGTATTTATCCGTAGTTAAAAATAAAATAACTATTTCCAAGAAAATCGCGGGATGAGAGGAATCGATTCTTACATTATCAACAGTAGAAATAACTGGCTAAAAACACAAAAACTGAGGCGAAACGCGTGGAAACGATGGGACACAGATCGGTTAGAGATCAGCTGATCATAACAACGGCCATTACTGTTTTAAGCAATTTGGGCCTGTGTAAAAACGGCGCCCGATTGCCCAATCACAACAACGTATTTTGGCGGCTATAATTTGATTTAGTCCGCCTGGTTATTAAATGAGGTATAGAAACTTTGAATGAATTACTTGTGTCAAAAGTGACATAAGTAGAGGATAATAGCCGATTCTGGGACAGGAAGTGATCCCGGAAGTGATCCCGGAAAACCGGAAGTGAAAATGGCAACGCTGTACGCCAAAATGGCTGCCAATTTAGTGGCGGGAAATTCAAATCTGGGGGATTTTAGGGTGAAAAAATTCAAATCTGGGGGATTTTAGTGGCGGGAAATTCGAAATCTGGGGGAATAAAATGGCAACAGCGGAGCTTGGAAGTTCTACAGTGTTGCCGAAAAGGCATCCGGTTTCCGGGAATTCCATCCGGTTTCACCCTGGAATGGCAACGCTGTCGAGCTTTAAGTTCAAGTTCGTGGCGGGAAATTCAAATCCAAAGTTCAGCGCCAGCCAAAGTTCTAAAGCGGGAAATTCAAAAAAATTAATTGCGGGGAATAAAATGGCAACAGCGGAGCTTGGAAGTTCTACAGTGTTGCCGAAAAGGCATCCTGTTTTCGAGAATTCCATCCGGTTTCACCCTGGAATGGCAACGCTGTCCAGCTTTAAGTTCAAGTTCGTGGCGGGAAATTTAAATCCAAAGTTCAGCGCCAGCCAAAGTTCTAAAGCGGGAAATTCAAAAGGTGGGGTCGACTTAAAGTTTTACAAAAGTGCCAACTGTTCACCAAAATTTAGTGCCAACCTAATAGCTTTATTTATATGTGAATATATCCGTAACGACTCGTCGGATTTGGTGTAGATATCTACTTTGCACGTTTTGAAATCTGATTCGGCAATCTGATTGGTTGAAAGTGCTAGTTATTTCATCATCCTCGAATATAACGAGCAGTTATTATGAATTCATCTTTATTGTAACGCGATGCATGATCTTAGAAGTGTGATTAATAACCGCAAGTTTTTGCGTAAAAGTGGAAGTATTGTTTCGATGAAAATTCTCAAATTAGAAAAGACAATCGAAAAACTGCGGAGAGACCTTGAATTGCGAAAAATTATAAACAACGAGTTGGTGAGACGTTTCGAAAAATTGACAATTTGTGTAAAAAGTGCTCAAGGTTGCAATCGAAATCGGTAACTTGGATAACAGACCAGACGTTGTGCTCAAGTTTCATCGCCGACGGACCGAAACAGCAAGCATCAGCAAAATATCAAATGAACGGGCGCGACGTAAGGAGATTTCGTGGAATAAAACAGTAAATCCTATGCGATAAGTGTCGGATTCGGCGTAGATATGCACTAATTAAAATGGAGCCGGAAATATTTGCACTTCGCGCAAATTGAGTAATATAATTTCAACACGAGGAAATTAATCAGTTTATTCAGAGATTCCGAGCAATAAACATGTTTTCGTGCGAGCTGTGTCCATCAACATTCACACTGAAGAGCAACTTGAAGAAGCATGTGCGGAAGTATCACCCCCAAGCAGCACCACCTCAGCCATCGGCAACAGCAGGACCCTCCCGAGCCTTGCCGCCGATGAAGAGGACAGCCAATGCTCCCCCAGCCCAAGCACCTCCGGCGAAGAAGGTGAAGCCGACCCCGAAGCCCCTGAAGTGTGACGCGTGCCAGGAGGAGTTTACCACACCACAACTCTTGGCTGGGCACATAAGAACTCAGCGCCACCTGCAGGTCATCGCCGCAAATGATGGGGAAGGCATCAAGCGGATCGCCTCAGCCTTCAGGCATCGCATAGCGAGCTATGCGATTGAGGCCACGCTGGAGAGCCTGACGGACATCCCCACGTTCCTCGAGGTGTGTGAGGAGAAGTTCGTCCGCTTGGTGGAGCGCCAGGAGCACCTAACATCTAAGGTGAATGTGGAACTCTTCGGCCTCTACACCAAGCCCGGGGATGAGGAAGTGCCGCCGGAGTTGAAGTCCTTCAACACCCGCTTCCAGGTGGTGACTCCAGGTGCTGACTTGGGGGGTATATATAGACAATTGTGTAGTGTGGTGAAAACGAAAAGTGAGGAGTTTCAGGTAAGTCGTAAACCTTTTTTAAACAAATTCGAAATATAAGTGCTACTCTTGATTCCAGGAGCGAGACAGCGGATGGGCCTTGTTAAAGGTATCTCACCTGGAGGTGAATATAAACAAGTATACCCCCATCCGCGGATCTTCGTACGTAGAGCTGCCCCCGTCCATCAAGAAGAAGAAGGCGTGCATCAATGTGCAGAATGAAGATGAGGCCTGCTTTGCATGGGCGGTGACGTCGGCTCTTCGTCCTGTGGATCATGGATACGCCCCTCACCGGCCCGCATCGTACCCGCATTATTCCGCGCTGCTGAATTTAACAGGTATGGAGCTGCCTTTCAAAATTAAAGATATCCCCAAATTTGAGGAGTTGAATAATATTTCTATTAATGTGTACGGGCTTGAGTTCAACGTCGAAAAACATATTCACGAAGTAGTAGGGCCAATTTACTTTACAAAATTTAGACGCGATAGACACGTAAACCTTCTTTACATCGAGGATGGAGAAAAGGGGCACTATGTCTGGATCAAACATTTATCCAGACTAGTAGCGACCCAAGTGTCCACCCATGGACATAAAAAACATTTATGTGATGGGTGTTTGACTTTCTTCTCCACCCAGACCACCCTTTCGAAACACGCAGAAAATGACTGCAACAAAATTTATACCATTATGCCCACTACAGAGTTGATTAAAAACAGAAATGGTGATATGGTGCCTGGAAATTTGCTACAATTCACGAATTTCAATTCAAAAATGCGGGTACCTTTCGCCGTTTACGCAGATTTTGAGTCCATTCTCACCCCGATTCAAACTTGTCAGCCGGATCCGAGCGGATCGTACACGTTTTCAACACATGTTCATACTCCGTACAGCTTCGCGTATTTTATTAAATGTTCTTATAATCCAAATTTGGATAAATTTGTAACGTATACTGGTTTGGACTGCCCTAAAGTGTTCATGGAGGAATTAGGCGAGGATGCTAAATGGATTTATGAAAATCATTTGAATCCAATAATTCCAATGCCGAAATTAACTCCGGGTGAGCAGTATTTATTTGACACCGCGACCGAATGCCACATCTGTGAAAAACACTTGCAAATTTCTGATAAAGTCGCGGACCATTGTCATTTAACGGGGAAATTTGTCGGAGCCGCCCACTCCAAATGTAATTTAAATTATAAGATACCGCGATTTTTACCCATTTTTTTCCATAATTTAAGCGGTTACGATTCACATTTATTTATCAAAGAATTCGGCCTAGACAATGACAAAATTGATGTAATTCCTCAGAATAAAGAGAAATACATCTCATTTTCCAAATCAATTAAAGTCGATAAATATACGGACAAGCGCGGAGTTGATCGCGATGTTTATTTGAAATTAAGATTTTTAGACTCATTTAGATTCATGGCATCATCTTTAGACAAACTAGCTAGAAATTTAAAGCCGGAGCAATTAAATACTGTTAGAAAATATTTTCCCATTACTGAACAATTCGATTTGGTCACGAAAAAAGGTGTCTTTCCCTACCAGTATATGGACGACTTTTCAAAATTAGCCGAAACGAAATTACCACCCAGGAAATTATTTTTTAATACATTAACAAACACAGATATCACAGCTAAGGAGTATGAGCACGCTGAAAACGTTTGGCAGCATTTTAATTGCAAAACTTTGCAAGAATATTCAGATCTATATTTAAAAACTGATGTATTACTACTAGCCGACATCTTTGAAAATTTCCGCGATGTTTGTTTAAAGGCGTATAACTTGGATCCCGCTCATTATTACACGGCTCCCGGACTGTCGTGGGATGCTATGCTGAAATTGACAGACATTAAATTAGAATTACTGACGGACATTGACATGCACCATTTTATTCGCAAAGGTATTCGTGGTGGTATAAGCCAGTGCTCTTTACGCCACGACCGAGCGAACAATAAATATATGCAAGACTTCGACAGGACGAAGCCGTCAAAATTTTTAACTTACTGGGACGCAAACAATTTATATGGGTGGGCAATGTCACAATCGCTACCGCATGGCGACTTTAAATGGTTAAGCGCGGAAGAAATTCAAAATTTTAATGTTGAAAATGTGCCTGATGATTCTACAACTGGGTACTTCCTTGAAGTGGATGTTGAGTACCCAGCACATCTTCACGATCTACATAACGATCTACCTTTTCTTGTTGAAAATATGGTACCGCCTGGCTCTAAATTTTCCAACACAAAATTAATACCAAATTTAAACGATAAATCAAAATACATTATTCATTACCGCAACTTGAAACAGGCGCTATCAAACGGGTTGAAATTGAATCAAATTCACCGCATAATTTCATTTAAACAGGCTGATTGGCTTAAAAAATACATTGATTTGAATACCAGTATGCGACAATTGGCAACTAACGATTTCGAAAAAGATTTTTTTAAATTAATGAACAATAGCGTTTTTGGCAAAACTATGGAAAACGTGGATAAGCGTGTAGATGTGAAATTAGTGAACCATTGGGAAGATATCGGGCATAGGCGCGGTGCTGAGAGTTTAATAGCTAAACTAAATTTTAATTGTTGCTCCATATTTACGGAAAATCTGGTTGCCATTCAACTCGACCGCTTGAAAACTATTTATAATAAACCTATTTATATTGGCTTCTCAGTTTTAGACTTGTCGAAATTATTAATGTACGATTTTTATTACGACTATTTAAAGTCTAAATACTGCGATAAAGTGATGTTGTGCTACATTGACACGGACAGCTTAACGTTACAAATTGAGACAGATGACGTTTTTGCAGACATGAAACAGGACTTAGATAAATTTGACACGAGCAATTTCGATCCAAACAATCAGTATGGCATCCCATTGCAAAACAAAGCTGTCTTGGGTTTGATGAAGGATGAGAATGGTGGAAAAATTATGTCAGAATTTATTGGGTTGCGGGCTAAATTATATGCTAACAGCGTACAGGACAAATGGTCAAAAAAGGCCAAAGGTGTAAAGATGTGTGTAGTGGCTGACGACATTTCGGGTGATGATTATAAAAATTGTCTGCTAAATTCGGTCACCATCACCCGGAAACAAAATTTATTCAGGTCCATCAAACACACCATTTATTCAAACACTCAAAATAAATTAGCCCTATCACCGTTCGATGACAAGCGCCATATATGCGCGGATGGTATTGACACTCTAGCCTGGGGACATATAGCCATCATTTTTTAATTCCAAAAAATTTGGGGATATTAGTTTTAAAAGCAGCTCCATATCTTGCACAGCTTATTTAATTTTAATTATATACTTTAACCATTTATGTTAACCATTTATATTAAGTTATATATTTTAATCACTTTATGTGTGTATGATGTAATATGATGCAATATGAATTCTAACTGGTCTGAACAGGTCTGAACCTGTCTCAACATGTCTGAGTCAGATATATATGATGTACAGTCAGACACTGAATTAGTACTAGTCAGACGTTCAACATGGAAAGAATAATTATATTATTTATAGTAATCATCATTATTTGTATTACACTCTAGCTGTGAAACATATGATTTTTTAATTAATGTCACCTGATTTATTTATCTGTACTGCTAATATTATGGGTAATATTTAAATAAAAACACTATGTTATAATTGAAAAAAGTATTTTATTTCCTTTACATATTTTCCTTTACATATTTTAATAATTTTTGCACGTTAACAATACTGCAAACACTTAGCCTATTCCTATGCGATCGACAGCAATACATTGATTTTTTTAAATTAGGACATTGATAATCAAGCTCTAAATTAATAACATTATCAAAAAATTTAGACAGGTAAGTACATTTTTGACTGCCTTTCACGTATACAATATCTGCAGGTAATTTTTTTAATGTAGCCGGTAATTCACTTAAGTCACTTTCGCCACTACCATACGGAATTCCGTGGTAATTGTTTTCCAACCATCGCACTTGTTTTTGGGAGGTTGAACTAAGATTGTGAAATGGGGTCGGCGGTTTGAATACGTGGTAAAGTAGATTTATTCCATCATACGTAGCAGCAAGTTCTTTCGGAGTAAAGTCGGGAGCGTTGAATCCTTGGATGTCGATGAATACTGCCCTAGGAGGTGGGGGCGGAATGTGTTTCAAGAGAACTGGAGCTAATATTTTTTCCATATCATGAACCCTCTTCATGAACCGCTGCCTATCGTTTGCTTCCTGCACCCAGTTTGCTGTATTATCATCTTCTTCCAACACATACATGAAAGTGACGGGCACTAAATCGAAGCACACTTTTTCAGCCATCTTAAATTATTTTTCTAACTATCCCGGATAACGGTGTATACTCGACAATTGAATCGCTCAGAATGAGACAATAAGCGCGAGTATTATCTTTAAATATTTCTGAAGCTTCCATCTCAATGCGCAGGTCCACTGTTGATGACTTTACGCTTTCGTTTTGTTTGGATACATCAAATACGAATAATGAATAATCTTTAAAATTCGTAAATGAGAAATGAGGTCTATTTGTATGATTGTAATAACTCTGCTGAAATTGGCAGTACATGTTGTATACAGTTAAGTAATCATTATTTCCAAAATCCAAATTTAAGTGATCATATGGATAAGATTCCGAGTTCAGGTAAATTCTTATGTTTCTTATATTGCTGTTATCAAACATTGAAGCATCAGCATTAGCGACTCCCTTTTTATTTTCTTGGAAAGCGATAATTATGTATCGGGGCTTCTCCAAACTGCTTGAGGTTTTTACGGCCCATATATCATCTCTAGATTTTTTCATGGTTGGTAGTTCATGCAATTCCCATTTTCGAAATGGAATTAATATATTTGGATCGTTTTTAATCTGCTCAAACATTTGCAATTTTAATTCATCATTCAGTTGAATGTGTGGTACCCGCCATTCAATTTTATTAAGTTTAAATTTAATTTGGGCAACAACCGCATCATCATCATCACATTTGAAACAATTCACGTCACTGGAGGATCGCAACAAAACCAATTCCTGTTTTACATTGATTATTAACTTTTGGTAATCCTCAGCAAATCCCATTAAACACTTTAACGGTATTTGTGCATAAAATTTCTTGTTTGGAAAAAATGTTTTTATGTGACCAGTCTTAGCCCATCCAGAAATACCGAGCACTTTCATGTCTTCTGAATCATCATATGAAACATATCCTTTTAGAGTACTAGTAATTCCCAAGTCCCTGGTTCGATCGACTTCAATACCGTTTAGTTCATATCTAATTTCCTCAAATAGGAAAGCGAACGCGTTTGTAACTAACTCAAATTTTTTACCCTGAGTTAAATTGTATTCAACTTCCCCGCTCAAGTAAATGTAACTGTCTGCTGGACAGGTATAAATATCTTGATTTTGTATTGTTATCCTTATCTCATCGCTGTTTCCAAAGTTTGTAGCTCTAGGTTGATATGTGTGATACTGATATTTGACAATTCTCTCGTCGTAGTGGACTTTATCGAACACACCAATTTTATCCATTATATTTAATTTTATAACCGAGAGAAGTTAATTTAGCAAGACTGATACGTGTCACTTCTTTGGGCGATGAACTCAAAGTGATGGTCTTTAGGTGTGCACCCCCCTTTTTATCAAAAACAATACCCATCACAACGTCTTTAATTCGAGTCTAACCAAAATGTGTTCTCCTCTAAAATTTACAAACTCGCCTTCTTGGTCAACAATTCTCAGCGTTATATTATCAATCCTATCTCGAGTGTTTACAGGTAAATATAAAATATTTTTCGGCTCTATATTTATAGCAAAACCTGGATCAACAGATGGACTAAACTCAAACAAGGTGTGTGACAAGTTACTGTCATAATAAGCACCGCTAGTAATATTGCACTCGATTCTTATACTATTAACTTTAATTATTTGCACGGGTAAATCAGATGTATGCAGCGTCCCCGCTTTTAGAATTTTATTTCCAGAAAATCCTAATAATTTTCCAATAGTGCCTTTATGCGATGAAAAATCAATATCGTATTTACTTTTAATTTCACTTTTTAGCGTATTATTATTAGGTTTAAGTGATAACACTTTATCAGCTTCCGTTTGTGCCGCTTCACTTATCAACAGCTGACGTTGTAAATATGATTCAATGTCATTAATTTCGTACGATCCCGTTGGAATTGAGATTATTTGATTTTTCCCATAAATAAATTTATTGTTCCGGTCCTCTTCAATATTCGGAATTGAATTATATGTATGCAATCCTATTAATCCTAAACAATACTGACGACTCGGATCAAGTTCAATCGGTGGATAATAGTTTACAGAGAGCACACTACTTACACCTTGTAGGGTAAAGGTCTGAGACATGACTAAGACATCTTTACTATATCATCTTTATTTATACAAAAATTCTAAGCACAAATGTCCACAGTTGTAAGAACCAAAGTTTTGATATTGATCATGATTATATTTTATATGACAATTATTAAAATATTTAATCACTTCTAGAGGTGGTGATAAATTTCCGAAACTATCAAAGTAGCGAACAGTATCTCCAGCCTTTTTATAAGCCACCCAATGCGTTCCTAATCCATCCTTGGAATCCATATTAATAATACCTGCTTCTCTATAATGAGGTTTTGATGGTAGCGCATCACGCATAAACACTCCTCTAAAATGTTTAACGTTTCTAGCCCTATTTAGCAAATCGACATCGGTTAGGGCGCGGTTGGGTAGCGATTTCATTAGTTTTTTGACTTGTGTTGTTGTTTGAGAAAGAGGCCCATACCTTTACGATATGGTTTTAAAAATAATCCTTTCCCTGGTTTACCAAGAGCAATAGCCTCCATCGTTTTATTGTGCCTTTCAGCTTCCGCAAGTTTTGATCGTGCATCTTTAGCACTATTCACAGCTTTGGCAATACCAGCAGCACCCCCGGCCAAGGTTCCGAGGGCGCTCAATCCGGCAAAAATTGGAATTAGTGGTAGAATTCCGCCCTGTTTTGGAATGGGGATAATTCTCGGGGCTCTAATTTTTTTCTTACCACCAACCTCTCGAATAGCAATCTTTGCTGCAGATAATGCAATCTTACTACCCTCTTTAACACCGCCAGGCTTATCGATTTTTCGTTTAAATCGCTTAATAGCTTTTCGAGCCTTCATAACTACTCCACTCTTTAAAGGGATTTTTTTGATACCCATGCCCGTTTTTCTCTTAGCTTTCATCACGTTCGTAACTGTCCACGCTGCTGCTTTTTCCCCGAATTTAGCGTCCTTTGCTTTTACCCTAGTCCAAGCAGCCTCCTCCAACACCTTATCAGCTTTATGTCTCTCGCTTAAGTCCTTATGTGTAGAGTAAGCAATGTCGTGCTGTCTACAGGCGGCGTCTAGGGGATTAATGCCGGGGTCGCCTCTTTTTAGCCGCTTTTCTAACTTGGTCCCCGGGCCACAATACTGATAGCCGGGTATGTGTGCTTCGAACGGGAGCTTATTGATCAATGAGTTGATGATACCTCTACCGCTGTAAGTCATCATTTGAAAGTTACTTGGAATTGGTGGGCTATATATACCCTCAGCTGAAGTCACTGGTGTTAGTGCAATGAGGGTTGTCAAACAGAAACCATCACTACCAGTATCAAATTTAGATAAGTGGGTGGGCGAGGGATTCAAAAATAAAATCCTGAGACATGGCGATCTACTACCTAATTCAATTAGAGCACTTATTTGCGGACCATCAAATTGCGGTAAATCAAATGTAATGCTATCGCTCCTGTTCAATGAAAACGGTTTAAGGTTTGAGAACGTTTACATTTACTCCAAGTCACTATATCAACCTAAATACATATTTTTGCAAAAAACGATAGATGTTATGCCTGAAATTGAATATTTTCCATATAGAGAGAACGCTGAAATTATAAGTCCTGAGGACGCGAAAGAGCATTCAGTTTTCATATTCGATGATGTCGCTTGTGACAAACAAGACAAAATCCGAGAATATTTCAGTATGGGTAGACATAATAATATAGATTCCTTCTATCTTTGTCAGACTTATACTAGAATTCCTAAACATTTAATACGGGATAATGCTAATTTTATAATATTATTTAAACAAGATGATCTCAACTTGAAGCATGTGTACGCTGATCACGTGAGCAGTGACATGACCTTTGAGAAATTTAAGTCTTTATGTGTAGAGTGCTGGAAAGAAAAATTCGGTTTCATTACTATTCATAAAGACTCGGAGGAAGGTAGATATCGGAAAGGTCTTGACCAGTATATAATACTGAAGTAATCAGAGTTTGTGGTAGTGCTAAAACAGCTGTGCAAAGATACAGACCTGTTTTTAATAACAGCTACCTGATTTGGAATAACAGCTACCTGATTTGGAATAACAGCTACCTGTCTTGGAATAACAGCTACCTGATTTGGAATAACAGCTACCTGATTTGGAATAACAGCTACCTGTCTTGGAATAACAGCTACCTGATTTGGAATAACAGCTACCTGTCCGGTGAAATGGCTGATGTTAAAAGAAAAATATTATCAATTCAAAAGGCTATTAGGAATAAAGTATTAGCTCTGAAATTAAACCGTAATGAAAATGATGAGAGGTTAGAAAAAATGTACAAACCAATCACGGAGCCTTTAAAATCAATCATAAAAACTCAAGAAGAGGTGAATTTATCATTGATGAAGCCGGAATTAATACCCGCCTCTACGCCTAATACGTCGCCCGTTAGGGGGAATTTTAAGAAGGTGCAAGTTCCGAGACGGTTAGAATCCTCTACGCCTAATACGTTGCCCACCAGCGGGAATTTTAGGGAGGCGCACATTCCGAGGCGGTTGGAATTTTTAGGAGACGAAGAAGTTTTTGAGCGAGATCCAAATGAGTCTTCATCACTTAGAGATATTACCCCCGCAGCAGAACCTCCTTCTGAAGAAATAGATAGGTTTTTAGATTCCTTTGCACCTATACCCAGACAATATATTGAAGAATTAATACACGCTGGTGGTGATGATTTTGATAATGTCTTTGGTGTAACTTTCAATCCTGCAAATGCAAAGTTTAGAATCGGCAAAACAGACATTGATCTAGATGGAAATGATTTAATTATTGCCAATGTACGTTATACCGGTACGGTGGGTTTATACGAATTACTCTTTAGAAAGGATCCTACAGCTTACCGGCCTGAAGATGAGAGAAATTACATCGATATTCTGAAGAGAACGAATACTTTACACCGCGATTGTGATCCCACAAAACAGATAAGAGGCAATCCATCTCACAAATATAGAGCGATCATAAAACCCTTGCTAGATAAATATACATCATCGATTCCTCGCCCTTCATCGATTCCCCGTCCTGCTACTCGCGCAAAATCTGCTCAAGGCGAAGGATTCGATTCAAAAATGATCGTTGATGAAAAGCCTCACCGTTACACATATTGGGATGATCCTAATGAATTGGTTGATCGCTTATGGTTGCTGCATGCTTCGCGACGTGCAGGAAATACTTCTCACGATAATGAAATTGCTTCAATCGAAGAGGAGTTACGTGAAGCTAATATAATCTATTAGCACGTACTTACCATCTTATTTTTACAATGAGTGTTGACAAGTTTGGACGTCATTCTAGCAAATCTTTAGCTGGTGCTCGCGGCCCTCCTGGCCCGGGGTTTGCATTTACACCAGATGGACATTTTGATCTGGCAAGAAAACGTTTAAAACGTGCGCTAACGCCTGAAGAACCTGAAGATGTTGCTACAAAGCAATATGTTGACAAAAATTATGGAGTTATTGAAAATATATTGAAACAAAATGCTGCCCTATTTAAAAAGTTTTTACTGATGTTGATAAGAAAATTTTAACCGTAAAAGACTCATTAGAAAGAGTCATAAACACAAAAACGAAACCTATGCAAGAATTATTACTTAAAACCTTCAATGACATAAAATATTTACAGGGTTCTGTATACAAAAATCATGATGAGGTGAAACAAGTGAGCGAGGAGCACGAGAAAAAAATTAATACCGCTGCAACTCATCTCGAGGAACTGATTACAATAAACATTGCTTACGTTTTAAAGCAGGCTGAAGAAATTATAAATAAAAATGATGTCGCTCATAAGGAAATTTTGGACAGATTACAAATTTATGAAAAGACATTAAAAGATGTTGTTCTGAACTTGAACATCATTGCTAAAAACGTTTCGAAACCTAGAGGAGGTTCTCAATGAGTAAAATTAAGGCTGATATAGTTAAAGAACTACACAAGCCGGCTCGTGTAAAATTTCCTCGCCGTCGGACAATTATTAAAGGATTGGATGATTTGTGGCAAGCTGATTTGGCCGAGTTTGGACTTTATGCAAGAGAAAATAAAGGTCATAAATTTATTCTCGTGGTGATTGATTGTTTTTCAAAGTATCTGTGGACTGTGCCGTTAAAAGATAAATCTGGGATAAATGTTACATCAGCATTTAAGAGTATACTTATGAAGGATGGTCGAGCTCCTAAAAATTTGCAAACTGACCAAGGAAAAGAATTTTACAACGGTCAGTTCCAGACTTTAATGAAAAAACATGAAATTAATCATTATTCTACGTATACGATTATGAAAGCCTCGATGGCTGAACGCGTAATTCGAACTATTAAAGAAAAACTTTATCGCGCCTTTAGTCTGAATGGAAAATACCGCTGGCTAAGTATTCTGGATCAGATCACAGATGACTACAATAATCGTAAACATGGTACGACAGGAATGCGACCCTCTGACGTCACAAAAGAAAAGGAGAAACAGTTATTAAATTCGGTTTATTCACATATTAAAATCGCTGGACTTGTAAAATTTCGCGTGGGTGACGTGGTTAGGATAAGTAAACAAAAAGCGCTTTTCGATAAGGGGTATACACCAAGCTGGTCTACGGAATTGTTTAAAATTATGAAAGTTAAAATATCGAACCCCACAACTTACCTACTTCAAGATATGCGAGATGCACCAATTACTGGAGCATTTTACGGTGAAGAGCTTCAAAAGGCTAAACATTCGGACGTGTATTTGGTGGAAAAAGTTTTGCGGAGGAAAGGTGGCAAGGTCTACGTTAAGTGGTTAGGATTGGACAAGTCCCATAATAGCTGGATAAATAAATCTAATATTGTATAACATTTAAATAAATACTAGTATTGTAATACATTGTTTTTTATTTTTTATAACCTCTACATAGAAAACATATTGTACTTATTATAATAAATAATATTACTGCTGCTATTGCGCAAAATGATATCCACATGCTGAGAGAAATTTGCTCGAAATCATCCAACATCATTGGATGAGTAAAATTCCTACTATCCTCTAAATTGCGCTGAATTGGAGGCCCCATATATACATATAGGACAGCGCCTCCTTGGTGGGGGTGGGCCATCTACCTGATCTGGTCCAGTGTTGTGATGTTCGTAGCAGGGGAGTCTCTCTTCTGCTTGCTGTTTGTATTCAGCCGGTAGTGCTTCCCAAATTCTTGCAAGTTGAATCCCTTCGACTTGATTTAAGTAATAAATCGGAAGATATTTCACATGATTCAGCACCAACAGCTTATCATAAAATGCCTCAATGGCGGCGTCTACTTGGTTTTCCATTCTTACTTTGTCAAGGTGTGATTGATACTGATTAATATTTACAATTACACTTAATATAATTACAAAAAGGTGGGGGTAATAAAAACATTTCGTATAAGAATTATATTTTATTGAAATATTCTCCTAATTTCGAAATCCATACAGATTTTGTTGTAATAAATATGCAAACATTCCAACATTAAGTATGCATTTTGGGTGTGTATATGTGAGGATATTATTGTTAATACATTCATATATAAATCTCCATCTAATTTTAAACATGATGATAAAATTAAATTATAGTATGAATAAAAATCTAGAGCTTTCAGCTCGCCCAACTTATGATTAATCACTTTTTTCATATCGAATAAATTTCCGACAGTTTCTTCGGACACCACAACGCTCAATTCGCGCTGCTCGATCCATATCGCCATGATGTCTCGATACTCGTTCTTGGTGATCTTGTGATCGCCGATGGTGATGGGCCCCTGCATCTCTGTGATGTTGATTGCAGAAAACTGGTTCCATTCCTCCTCGGTAAAGAAGACACATGTATGGGCGCCCCAGATTTTCACAAATGGGGTGAAATTAGCTGTTGGGCTGATTCCGATGCTCACGTTCTTTGTTGCAGACTTGTTGAGGGGATAAGTTGATTGCCCCAGAAGAGTCCTCTCCCTCTTCACTGCCGCATCATAGTTTCGGATTTCTTTTTCTAGAGGATCCTGGAACGTAGCACTTTCAATTGCAGGAGCACTTTCAATTGTGGGAGATGACATCTTGATTGCTCTATGGTGACTCGAATGATCGCTCTCTCGAGCGATTTACAATTTATGGTAACCTCCCCACCCCACACTTTTATAGATTCTGCGCACTATAGGACTTGTCATCAAAACTCACTTATGGATTTAGGATTTCCTGTTTTATCCCACGAAATCTGAACTCCTTACGTCGCGCCTGTTCATTTGATATTTTGCTGATGTGTGCTATTTTGGTCCTCTGGCGATGAAACTTGAGCACAACGTCCGTTCATTCTTACGGGCTAGCTCAATTTCAAAATGTGCAAAGTCAGGATTGAACAAGTTTAATCCTGTTATTTTGCTGATGCGTGCTGTTTCAGTCCGCTGGCGATGAACCTTGAGATAGGCATGCGTTATTCGGCACGCCCGTTCATTTGATATTTTGCTGATGCTTGCTGTTTCGGTCCGTCGGCGATGAAACTTGAGCACAACGTCTGGTCTGTTATCCAAGTTACCGATTTCGATTGCAACCTTGAGCACTTTTTACACAAATTGTCAATTTTTCGAAACGTCTCACCAACTCGTTGTTTATAATTTTTCGCAATTCAAGGTCTCTCCGCAGTTTTTCGATTGTCTTTTCTAATTTGAGAATTTTCATCGAAACAATACTTCCACTTTTACGCAAAAACTTGCGGTTATTAATCACACTTCTAAGATCATGCATCGCGTTACAATAAAGATGAATTCATAATAACTGCTCGTTATATTCGAGGATGATGAAATAACTAGCACTTTCAACCAATCAGATTGCCGAATCAGATTTCAAAACGTGCAAAGTAGATATCTACACCAAATCCGACGAGTCGTTACGGATATATTCACATATAAATAAAGCTATTAGGTTGGCACTAAATTTTGGTGAACAGTTGGCACTTTTGTAAAACTTTAAGTCGACCCCACCTTTTGAATTTCCCGCTTTAGAACTTTGGCTGGCGCTGAACTTTGGATTTAAATTTCCCGCCACGAACTTGAACTTAAAGCTGGACAGCGTTGCCATTCCAGGGTGAAACCGGATGGAATTCTCGAAAACAGGATGCCTTTTCGGCAACACTGTAGAACTTCCAAGCTCCGCTGTTGCCATTTTATTCCCCGCAATTAATTTTTTTGAATTTCCCGCTTTAGAACTTTGGCTGGCGCTGAACTTTGGATTTGAATTTCCCGCCACGAACTTGAACTTAAAGCTCGACAGCGTTGCCATTCCGGGGTGAAACCGGATGGAATTCCCGGAAACCGGATGCCTTTTCGGCAACACTGTAGAACTTCCAAGCTCCGCTGTTGCCATTTTATTCCCCCAGATTTTGAATTTCCCGCCACTAAAATCCCCCAGATTTTGACAGTTGGTGAACATTTTGAGTTGAAAATCCCCCAGATTTGAATTTTTCCACCCCGAAATCCCCCAGATTTGAATTTTTCCACCCTAAAATCCCCCAGATTTGAATTTTTTCACCCTAAAATCCCCCAGATTTGAATTTCCCGCCACTAAATTGGCAGCCATTTTGGCGTACAGCGTTGCCATTTTCACTTCCGGTTTTCCGGGATCACTTCCGGGATCACTTCCTGTCCCAGAATCGGCTATTATCCTCTACTGACATAAGCTGGTGTCATGTTGCCGAAAGTATTTTTTATGAAAATAAGCTAATCAAGAAGTGTTAAAAATACAAGTTTGAGATAGAAAGACAGCACACACTGACAAATAATTTTCAAACTAGTCATACTACCAAAATTGCAGGGTTTTCTGTAAATTAATATCGAATAATAACGCATATTTAACGACTGGATGTTCAAACTCATAGGACCTCGTGAAGGCCCATGAGCCATGGTACAACATTTTAGAATAAAATGTACTAACGCGTTACTAGGCAATACCAACATTATGGATTATCTGATTAGATACCACCCAGGGGTAAATTGCCATGCATAACATGCAGCGTGGTCTGTTACGCATCGTAATTAGAATTTTATTGGATCATGTCATCAACGTTATTCGATTTTATTAGTTAATAAGTAAATGAGGGCAATTGTCTGATTCATCTCCTATACATTGTAAAATGTATCGATATCCTAAAAACGGATGTTTGTGTTTAAAAGAAATGATAAATCGTCATTGATTACGACAAACTAAACAACGTTACAGAAGGTGACACTTATCCCTTACCAAATATTGAAGATATTCTAGACCAGTTAGCTCACTCCAGATATTTTACTACACTTGACCTATCTAGTGGGTTTCATCAAAGAGATTAAACCGGAAAACTCTCCTAAAACTGCATTTTCCACCCCAATGGGATTGTATGAATTTACCAGAATGCCGATGGGACTTTGTAATTCACCATCAACGTTTCAACAGTTAATGAATAAAGAAAGATAAACCATTTATATGGTTAAATGAACATCAAGAAGCATTCGATTCTTTGAAATCAATTTTGACATCCGATCTCTGATTACAATTTCCCGATATCAAAGAACAATTTCTTTTAACTACCGATGCTTCCGGTCACGCAATAGGTGCTATACTCTCACAAGGTATTGCAGGTCAAGACGTGCCTGTTTCATATGCAACACGTACACTCAATCCTGCGTAGATAAATTATTCCACTACCAAAATAGAGCCGTTAGCCATAGTATGGGCTACACATCATTTTAGACCATATCTCTATGGTAGAAAGTTTGTTATTTATACAGACCATCACCCATTAACGTGGTTATTCAATTGCAAATACCCCAGCAGCTGACTAGTTCGATGGAGATTGCAAATAGAGGAATTTTATTACGAAATTCATTATAAACCCAGTAGGATCAATTCTAACGCAGATGCACTACCCAGAATCCCAATCTTAACAGTGCAAGCTGAAAAACAATCATATAATGAATCATTATCATTACCTGAATAAAGAACTCGAATATCGAAATTATTAAAAAAAATATATTCACCAAGTTTCTAAATGCAGTGATATATTCTAAAATAAAAGGAATGTTTATTTTGAGAGCCAAAACGAACTACATGATTTTAAATCTATTAGAGATAATATTTTGATACACGATACAATTTTGTTAGAAAATGCAAACAACAAAAGTCATTCATATTAATAAATATCCAAGTTAAATCATTTTGACGGCTTAAAATGGGTAAAGCTGTAATTAGTCAACTTAATTTTTTGTTTCTACTTCTTACAATTCTTTATAACTGCAACTCGCAGCTACCCACAGAAACAATAAATTTATTGTCCAGCAAAAACACCTCCACTTTTTCCAGGATTGTGCAAATTAAAAATGAACGTTTTTTAAGGAAATATGGACACATATTGCGAAATAAAATTTGATTCTCAAAAAAAAATTTAACCCTGACCACAAGAATAAAATAACATGTAATAACATAAATAAACTCTGAAAACTGAGAAATTATAAAACAAAATGTATCTCTCAAAACAAAAATCAACCCGGGCTAGTAATTAATTAATAAAAAAAAACTGAAAACACCACTGGTAAATAAAATAAAACATTACTCATCAAGTGTATCTCGGTGTGGCTTATGAATGTATTTAAGAAATTTGAAGAACAATTCAGTTCAGAATTTTTATCCATAACAGAATGAATCATGGTCAAATGTGTAATTCCCTCGGATTTCAACAATCGTGCCTTCCAAAAGTCTGAATAAATTGTCGTACCTGGTTCGATTATATCTTTAATGATAGCTAATAATGTTTCCCAATCACAAGTTTCTACTGTTTGAAGGAATAGTTTAATACTATACTTTTTCGCATCATATTAAATAATTACCTAAAGATTTTCTGTTTATATTAAATTATAACGAATAATTTTTATTTATTTTATAAGTGTTATACAAGCAAAGTAAAAAAGTGTTTTATTCTATATAAAAAGCATGTATAACGAAGTAGAAGCTTCCTAGATAACAAATAAGAATATTTTTTCTATTTGGAAATTGCGGCAGTTTGCTGAAAAAAAAACAAATCGTAACCATAGTAACAACTAAACTGTTGAGAAAGTAAAATCATCGTCATGCCATTGGCTGAAACCTGTTGGGCAATAAAACCGCTATCATTTGATTGGACGTCACCTGTGGAGAAAATGAATCAGCCGAATAATGGACAACTTTCTCAATCAAAAACGATTTAACAACGTTTATATTATTTAATAAGATGCGAAAACATTATTTTCTTTCTTCTTTTCTCGACGTACACCGCCCAATACCCACTGACCTTCCATTATTTTCCTTCAATTGAAATTAAACCAATCAACAACTGAAGTGTGACTAATTTTTTTCTTTTTAACAGCAATGGCTTAAGGGTAATTTTCAATGACAAAATAACGAAGCAAAAGTTTGTCCCAATGTCAGTCGTGCACATGCACGAACATTTCAACCAGCTACAGACTCTTTTTACACTTCATCACATCATGTTTGTCAAATTTCTTGACATGGATACCCATCACGATTACCTAATTTTATTGCATACATATCGTCACTACACTTGGGGCATATATAAGATTTGGTTATCAGCCGTAGTTTTTGCAAATAATAAATTAAATCCAGTGATAATTTCTCATTTATTTGCGGTAAAAAAGACAACTTAACATCAGTACTTTCCAGCAGGTTCGTAATTAAAAAACACTAAATTTCAAACCGTTGAACCCGAGGAGGCGATTGAACCATGGAGTAATGACTGAACTATTCTGTGATTCATTTACTAATTTTAAGGTTATAACCGTGTTTATAATACGAGAAAACTTTTCGCAACTGGTTTAATATTAAGGTTATACTGCGCTATTTATAATACAAGAGAGAAAACATTTCGAAGAGCCACTGGAATCACGAAATTGCGCATTTGGGGTGGATACCTTGGAAATAAGCCCAAAAATGTGTATGTAGTTACATTTATGTTTGAGGATTAAGGAAAAGTAGAAAGTAGCAAAGTTATGCTAGGTTTATAATATCCTAGGCACACGGAGGGAGTTTATGATCATTAGCCCTAATGATCATTAAGAAAATTGGCAATTTACAAATATAGGTGACACCCGGAAGAAATCACGCCTGCGCAGTATACCTACCTAAATATAGGTAACGCTGGGGGGGGGGTTAATTGAATAGGGAGAATTGGAAACGCGACTTCCACGCCATCTCACAGTCATCTGGCCCAACTAACGCTATGCAACGCTGCCAAATCTATGTACAAATCTTTGTAACCTAGCAATATGGTCATATTTTTATTGGTTAAATTTATTTTAGGTATTTAAGAACATCCAAATATCTGGTAATATTCAAAGTCCACTAGTGTTAATTGTTTGTTTAAGTCTATTTGATAAATTTTAAAGCAAAACAGACTTTTGAATAATTTCACAAATGAGATATGACAACATCTATTTCCCATCAAATTTCCGGCCTTTTTATACATAACCTCATTAACGTCACGAGTTGAATTGCTATTCGGACAGGTATTTATAATTCAAATTTAAGCTAATATTCTTAAACCTAAAAGAGTGTGCAATGGGTAAATTAAGTACTCTTAAGGCACCTTATTGCAGTAACGTTTATACCCACGATTCAAATATTAAAAATAAAGCTTTCTTTACATTTCCGAAATGTCCTAATCGCAGAGATGAATGGGTTAATTCCATTGAATGTATTACTCTGAAAAATTACACTTTCAAAAGTTATGCACATTTGTGAGGACCATACTTTTTAAGTATTTATTAATTCCTGTAGAAAATATTTAAATTGGAATGCAATTCCAACAATTTTGAATATACTTTCTTGTAGTACTTCTTCTAGTACAATTCCTGCAAAACCTTTTTTAAAACTCCCCCTTCACTTCATGATTTAACATCTGCCCCAAAAAGAATTCGTTTGGAAAAAAATTCAAGCGAATTCCCTTCAACATCATTTAGAGCTTTACTTTTTGCGTTTGATTAAGTCTAAGCTCTTTATAAAGCAAGTGTCTGCGATTTCCGCTTTTATTTGGATGCGTCGCACTGATGAGAACCAAAAAGTTCGAAACACTTACAAAAATGAATTGTAAAGTCGCAATTTTAAATTTCCCGCTGGCTCGATGTGTTTGGCCAGATGACTCGCAGACGGCGCTGATGGCGTTTCCAAAAGTTAACATTGAACTGTCCCTCTTTATCCTTAATGCTCTGTGGTAAATAGTAATGTTTGGTTTCTTATAAAATATTCCATATTCATATAAAAGGTTGGATTTAATTGATGGGTTACATAAAACAGCGCCACCCAACACGTACTCATTTTTAT
Source organism: Ocypus olens (assembly GCA_910593695.2). Classification (NCBI taxonomy): domain Eukaryota; kingdom Metazoa; phylum Arthropoda; class Insecta; order Coleoptera; family Staphylinidae; genus Ocypus; species Ocypus olens. Next base: position 39,500,520 of record OU343047.1, read on the forward strand.
ATCAACCAATTGTACTTGCCCAAATGAGTAGGGGATATTAGCCGGTCCTGCGCCAGGAAATTCCCTCCCATGTAAATTTCTCCATAAGACGTCATAAAACACCCCCCACCAAAATGGCGGGCGCGCGGCAAATTCAAAATCTAAGCGTTCGATGTGTCGAAATCTCAATCGGTATAATATACAGAGTGTGCAAATAAATAAAAATGGCGCTAAATTTAAAATCGATATACAGGGTGTGCCTGATATAATATTCAAAATCATCAAAATTAAACTCAAAATGATCAAAATCAAAATCATCAAACTGAAAATGATCAAAATCAAAATCAAAATCTCAAAATTAAAAAAATGTTTTCAAAATATCAAATCCAAATTAACAAAACGAGAACAATTAATGAAAAACTAATAACATTATGGTATCACATTAGGAAAAGTGAAAAGAATTAAAAAATGTGAATAACTTCGTAACGACTCGTCGGATATCGGATTGCTACATTGCAAATGAAAGAGCTCATCGAGTAGATTCAGAAAATGGCCACTTCCGGTCGACTGACATTTCATTTCCGGTGCTCCACAATGGTCCGTGTTTGGTATCAAATGAACGGGCTCGAAGCGAAGATGTCGAATATCACATTCTTATCACGAAAATCTGAAGTTTCATTTCCGGTGCTCCAAAATGGCCCGTGTTTGGTATCAAATGAACGGGCATGAAGCGTAGATGCCGAATAATATATTGTGCGTGACGTCAGAAATCTGATTCTGTAATCTGATTGGTTGAATGAACTAGTTATTTCATCATCATCGAATATAACGAGTAGTTATTATAAATTCATCTTTATTGATGTAATCAACTTGTAACGCGATGCATGATCTTAGAAGTGTGATTAATAATCGCAAGTTTTTACGTAAAAGTAAAAGTATTGTTTCGGTGAAAATTCTCAAATTAGAAAAGACAATCGAAAAACTGCGGAGAGACCTTGAATTGCGAAAAATTATAAACAACGAGTTGGTGAGGCGATTTGAAACATTGACAATTTAAGTGAATAATATGTTTTCGTGTGTGCTAACTTGTGCAAAAAGTACTCAAGGTTACAATCGAAATCGGTAACTTGCGATAACACACCGGAAGTCATGAGGAAAAAACCGTTAGCTGCTAACGGATGCGGGTTTAATAAGACTGATAAACTGAAACATGTCTCAACCTGAGATCGGCAATAGAAAATTGAAGTAATTAGTGTAGTTGAAGCGAGTGTTCAGTGAGCATCATGACGTCTAGTTCGGTGGTGATTGCGGAGTTTCTAACAAGAAAAGAGTCAAATTTGGCTGAAGATGAAGGTAAGAAAATTGTAATGGATTGTTATTAAATTATTACCTTCAATTACGTTTCCAGAATATGAAGAAGGCTGCGATGGTGGTCTATGTCCAGTTTGTCTCACAAACGTTGTAAAGTATGTAATTAATTGCGGACATATGTTTTGTTCAGTATGTGCAACAAAATTAACTGATTGTGCTGTGTGTCGAATGAAGAAATATTTTCTACAACGAGTGTTTTTACCTACATATAAAAGACAAGAGGAGTTTAATTCATCGAAAAAAAGAAAATTAAATGAGGAAACAAAAGTTTTCACAACACTAACCCCTGTTAGGTATCTACCCAGACAACTATTCACAACAGAAGAAGAAGAAGAAGATTCATGGGATAGCTCATATTCACCACCACCTGCTATAACACCTCTGCGAAGTCCTACACCTGAGCCTCCAATTCTAAACAGTGATTCAGGATTTATTGATGAAGATTCAGTGGAGGCGATTTTTTCCACACAGGATATTATAGACAGGATGTACAATTAAAATGTGATGGTATGTTTTTACTTATAATGCGCAGAATCTAATCAAAACCAAGGATATAGTCAAGATTACTCTGAGAGAGTAATCATTCGAGTTGAAACTATCAACTAATCAAGATGTCTTTCCATGCAGTTGAAAGTGCTACAATGGTCGATCAGCTAGAAAATGAAATCTACGCATTTGATAACAGCGTTAAGAAGGAGTCGACACTTTTGGGTCAATCAACTTATCCTCTCAATAAGTCGGGGTCAAAGAGCGTCTCCATCGGTATCAGCCCCGCGGTAGGATTCACACCAATCGTGAAAATCTGGGGAGCCCACTCCTGCATCTTCTTCTGCGAGGAGGAATGGAACCAGTTTTCTGGAATCAACATCTCAGAGATGCAGCCGCCCATCACCATCGGCGATCACAAGATCACCAAGAAGGAGTATCGCGACATAATGGCCGTATGGATTGAACAACGCGGCTTAAGTGTTGTAGTGTCGGAAGAAACACTTGGAAATTTATTCTATTTGAGAAAAGTTATTAATTACAAGTTGAATGTATTAAAAGCGTTGGAATTTAATATGTATTACAATATGATATTATCCTCTTGTTTAAAATTGGACGGTGATTTATATAACAATGTATCAACTTTAATTTCACCACATGTAAATTCGCAAAATGCTTATTTAATGTTGGAATGTATTCATATTCATTATAATAAAATGTGTCTCGATTTTGAAATTAAAAAAATATTTCAATAAAAAATATATTTTTAAATCTTATCTAATGTGTTTAATTACCCATCACACATCTTACTATTAAGTTCAGTGAAATTATAAGTATTTATCAGTAGTAATCACACCTTGACAGAGTTAGAATGGAAAACAAAGTAGATGAGGCTATTGAAGCTTTTTATGAAAAACGTTTAACAGAAAATCAAGTAAAATATCTTCCGATTAATTATCTAAATCAAGTCGAGGGGATTCAACTTGTAAGAATTTGGGAAGCACTGCCGGCTGAATACAAACAGCGAGCAGAAGAGAGACTCCTCTGCTACGAACACCACAACACTGGTACAGATCAGGTAGATGGTCCACCACCACCAAGGAGGCGATGTCTGATGTGTATATATAAGAAAAATCTAACACCTTATAACCAGTCAAAATGAAGCCTCCAATACATCGCCATTTAGAGGATGGTATGAATTTTACTCATCCAATGATGTTGGATGATTTCGAGCAAATTTCTCTCAGCATGTGGATATCATTTTGCGCAATAGCAGCAGTCATATTATTTATTATAATAAGTGCAATATGCTTTCTATGTAGAGGTTATAAAAAATAAAAAACAATGTAATACAATACTAGTATTTATTTAAATGTTATACAATATTAGATTTATTTATCCAGCTATTATGTGACTTGTCCAATCCTAACCACTTAACGTAGACCTTGCCACCTTTCCTCCGCAAAACTTTTTCCACCAAATACACGTCTGAATGTTTAGCCTTTTGAAGTTCTTCTCCGTAAAATGCTCCAGTAATTGGTGCATTTTGCATATCTTGAAGTAGGTAAGTTGTGGGATTCGATATTTTAACTTTCATAATTTTAAACAATTCCGTAGACCAGTTTGGCGTATACCCCTTATCGAAAAGCGCTTTTTGTTTACTTATCCTAACCACGTCACCCACGCGAAATTTTACCAGCGATTTTAATATGTGAATAAACCGAATTTAATAACTGTTTCTCCTTATCTTTTGTGACGTCAGAGGGACGCATTCCTGTCGTACTATGTTTACTATTGTTGTAATCATCCGTGATCTGATCCAGAATACTTAGCCAGCGGTATTTTCCATTCAGACTAAAGGCGCGATAAAGTTTTTCTTTAATAGTTCGAATTACGCGTTCAGCCATTGAGGCTTTCATAATCGTATAAGTAGAATAATGATTAATTTCATGTTTGTTCATTAAAGTCTGGAACTGACCATTGTAAAATTCTTTTCCTTGATCAGTTTGCAAATTCTTAGGAGTTCGGTCATCCTTCATAAGTATACTCTTAAATGCTGATGTAACATTTGCCCCAGATTTATCTTTTAACGGCACAGTCCACAGATACTTTGAGAAACAATCAATCACCACGAGAATAAATTTATGACCTTTATTTTCTCTTGCATAAAGTCCAAACTCGGCCAAATCAGCTTGCCACAAATCATCCAATCCTTTAATAATTGTTCGACGGCGAGGAAATTTTACACGAGCCGGCTTGTGCAGTTCTTTAACTATATCAGCCTTAATTTTACTCATTGAGAACCTCCTCTAGGTTTCGAAACGTTTTTAGCAATGATGTTCAAGTTCAGAACAACATCTTTTAATGTCTTTTCATAAATTTGTAATCGGTCCAAAATTTCCTTATGAGCCACATAATTTTGATTTCTAATTTCTTCAGCCTGCTTTAAAACGTAAGCAATGTTTATTGCAATCAGTTCCTCGAGATGAGTTGCAGCGGTATTAATTTTTTTCTCATGCTCCTCGCTCACTTGTTTCACCTCATCTTGATTTTTGTATACAGAACCCTGTAAATCTTTTATGTCATTGGAGGTTTTAAGTAATAATTCTTGCAAAGGATTCGTTTTCGTGTTTATGACTGTTTCTAATGAATGTTTTACGGTTAAAATTTTCTTATCAACATCAGTAAAAACTTTTTTAAATAGGGCAGCATTTTGTTTCAATATATTTTCAATTACTCCATAATTTTTGTCAACATATTGCTTTGTAGCAACATCCCCAGGTTCTTCAGGCGTTAACGCACGTTTTAAACGTTTTCTTGCCAGATCAAAATGCCCGTCGGGTGTAAATGCAAACCCCGGGCCAGGGGGACCGCGAGCACCAGCTAAAGATTTGCTAGAATGACGTCCGAACTTGTCAACACTCATTGTAAAAATAATATGGTAAGTATGTGCTAATAGATTATATTAGCTTCACGTAACTCCTCTTCGATTGAAGCAATTTCATTATCGTGAGAAGTATTTCCTGCATGTCGCGAAGCATGCAGCAACCATAAGCGATCAACCAATTCATTAGGATCATCCCAATATGTGTAACGATGAGACTTTTTATCAACGTGCATCTTGGAATCAAATCCTTGACCCTGCGTGGACTTCTTGCGAATAGCAGGACGGGGGATCGATGAAGGGCGAGCAATCGATGATGGATATTTATCTAGCAAGGGTTTTATGATTGCTCTATATTTGTGAGATGGATTGCCCCTTATCTGTTTCGTGGGGTCACAATCGCGGTGTAAAGTATTCGTTCTCTTCAGAATATCGATGTAATTTCTTTCATCTTCAGGTCGGTAAGCTGTAGGATCCTTTCTAAAGAGTAATTCGTATAAACCCACTGTACCGATATAACGTACATTATCAATAATTAAATCATTTCCATCTAGATCAATGTCTGTTTTGCCGATTCTAAACTTTGCATTTGCAGGATTGAAAGTTACACCAAAGACATTGTCAAAATCATCACCACCAGCGTGTATTAATTCTTCAATATATTGTCTGGGTATAGGTGCAAATGTATCTAAAAACCTATCTATTTCTTCAGAAGGAGGTTCTGCTGCGGGGGTAATATCTCTGAGTGATGAAGACTCATTTGGATCTCGCTCAAAAACTTCTTCACCTCCTAAAAATTCCAACCGTCTCGGAATTTGTGCCTCCCTAAAATTCCCGGTAGCGGGGGATGTATTAGGTGTAGAGGATTCTAACCGTCTCAGAATTTGTGCCTCCCTAAAATTCTCCCTAGCGGGCGACGTATTAGGCGTAGAGGCGGGTATTAATTCTGGCTTTATCAATGATAAATTCACCTCTCCTTGAGTTTTTATGATTGATTTTAAAGGCTCCGTGATTGGTTTGTACAATTTTTCTAACCGCTCATCATTTTCATTACGATTTAATTTCAGAGCTAATGCCTTATTCCTAATAGCCTTTTGAACTGCTATTATTTTTCTTTTGACATCAGTCATTTCACAGAAACAGGTAGCTGTTATTCAAAAACAGGTAGCTGTTATATCAAATCAGGTAGCTGTAATTCAGAAACAGGTAGCTGTTATTCAGAAACACGTAGCTGTTATTCAGAAAACAGGTAGCTGAAGAGAGAGATAGTTGCAATAGGTGTTTAGCTTCGTGCAGCTCTTTTAAGACTGTATCAAAACTATGATTACTTCAGTATTATATACTGATCAAGACCTTTCCGATATCTGCCTTCGTCCGAGTCTTTATCGATAGTAATGAAACCAAATTTTTCTTTCCAGCACTCTACACATAAAGACTTAAATTTCTCAAATGTCATATCACTGCTCACATGATCAGTGTACACATGTTTCAAGTTGAGGTCGTCTTGTTTGAATAATATAATAAAATTAGCATTATCACGTATTAAATGTTTAGGAATTCTAGTATAAGTCTGACAAAGGTAAAATGAATCAACGTCTTTATGTCGGCCCATACTGAAAAATTCTCTGATTTTATCCTGTTTATCGCACGCTACATCGTCAAATATAAAAACGGAATTTTCTTTTGCCTCCTCAGGACTTATAATTTCAGCATTCTCTTTATACGGAAAATACTCAATTTCGGGAATAGCATCTATCGACCTTTGCAAAAATGTATATTTTGGCTGATAAAGTGACTTGGAGTAAACATAAACGTTTTCAAATCTCAACCCGTTTTCATTGAACAGGAGTGATAGCATTACATTCGATTTACCGCAATTAGATGGACCGCATATCACCGCTCTAATTGAATTGGGTAGTAGATCACCGTGTCTTCGCATTTGATTTTTAAACCCCTCGCCCACCCACTTATCCAAATTTGAAATAGGGAGAGATTGTTTCTGTTTGATAACCTTCATTGCACTAATAGCAATTTCATCTGTATGGGGGTATATATAGCAATGTAGCAGTGATTGTCTCTCAAATGATAACTTACAGTGGTGAAGGTATCATCAATTCATTAATCAACAAGCTCCCGTTCGAATTACACGTACCGCGGTATCAGTACTGCGGTCCAGGAACCAAGTTACAAAAACGTCTAAAAAGAGGCGACCCAGGTATTAATCCATTGGACGCTGCCTGTAAACAGCACGATATTGCTTACTCGCAGAACAAAGACCTAAACGAAAGACACAAAGCCGATAAAGAATTAGAGGAGGCTGCTTGGGCTAGAGTCAAGGCCAAGGACTCTAAATTTGGCGAGAAAGCGGCAGCGTGGGCTGTTACTAACGTGATGAAAATCAAGAGAAAAACTGGAATGGGTATCAAGAAAATTCCTTTGAGGAGTGGTGTAGTTATGAAGGCTCGAAAAGCTATTAAGCGATTTAAACGAAAAATTGATAAACCTAGAGGTGTAAAAGAAAGTAGTAAGATTGCATTATCTGCAGCAAAGATTGCTATACGAGAGGTTGGTGGTAAGAAAAAAATTAGAGCTCCGAGAATTATACCGATTCCAAAACAGGGTGGAATTCTACCACTAATTCCAATTTTTGCCGGATTGAGCGCCCTCGGAACCTTGGCCGGGGGTGCTGCTGGTATTGCTAAAGCCGTGAATAGCGCTAAAGATGCGCGATCAAAACTTGCGGAAGCTGAAAGGCACAATAAAACGATGGAAGCTATTGCTCTCGGTAAACCGGGGAAAGGATTATTTTTAAAACCATATCGTAAAGGTATGGGCCTCTTTCTCAAATAACACAAGTCAAAAAACTGTTAAAATCGCTACCCAACCGCGCCCTAACCGATGTTGATTTGCTAACTAGGGCTAGAAACGTTAAACATTTTAGAGGAGTGTTTATGCGTGATGCGCTACCATCAAAACCTCATTTTAGAGAAGCAGGTATTATTAATTTGGATTCCAAGGATGGATTAGGAACGCATTGGGTGGCTTATAAAAAGGCTGGAGATACTGTTCGTTACTTTGATAGTTTCGGAAATTTATCACCACCACTAGAAGTGATTAAATATTTTAATAATTGTCATATAAAATATAATCATGATCAATATCAGAACTTTAGTTCTTACAACTGTGGACATTTGTGCTTAGAATTTTTGTATAAATAAAGATGTTATAGTAAAGATGTCTTAGTCATGTCTCAGACATTCACCCTACAAGGTGTAAGTAGTGCGCTCTCTGTAAACTATTATCCACCCATTGAACTTGATTCGAGTCGTCGGTATTGTTTAGGATTGATAGGATTTCATACATATAATTCAATTCCGAATATTGAGGAGGACCGCAACAATAAATTTATTTGTGGGAAAAATCAAATCTCAATTCCAACAGGCTCGTACGAAATTAATGACATTGAATCATATTTACAACGTCAGCTGTTGATAAGCGAAGCGGTGCAAACGGAAGCTGATAAAGTGTTATCACTTAAACCTAATAATAATACGCTAAAAAGTGAAATTAAAAGTAAATACGATATTGATTTTTCATCGCATAAAGGTACTATTGGAAAATTATTAGGATTTTCTGGAAATAAAATTCTAAAAGCGGGGACATTGCATACATCTGATTTACCCGTGCAAATAATTAAAGTTAATAGTATAAGAATCGAGTGCAATATTACTAGCGGTGCTTATTACGACAGTAACTTGTCACACATCTTGTTCGAGTTTAGTCCATCTGTTGATCCAGGTTTTGCTATAAATATAGAGCCGAAAAATATTTTATATTTACCTGTAAACACTCGAGATAGAATTGATAATATAACGTTGAAAATTGTTGATCAAGAAGGCGAGTTTGTAAATTTTAGAGGAGAACATATTTTGGTTAGACTTGAATTAAAGACGTTGTGATGGGTATTGTTTTTGATAAAAAGGGTGGTGCACACCTGAAGACCATCACTTTGAGTTCATCATCCAAAGAAGTGACACGTATCAGTCTTGCTAAATTAACTTCTCTCGGTTATAAAATTAAATATAATGGATAAAATTGGCGTATTCGATAAAGTTCACTACGACGAGAGTATTGCCAAATATCAATATCACACATATCAACCTAGAGCTACAAACTTTGGAAACAGTGATGAGATACGGATAACAATACAAAATCAAGATATTTATACCTGTCCAGCAGACAGCTACATTTACTTGAGCGGGGAAGTTGAATACAATTTATCTGCGGGTAAAAAATTTGAATTAGTTACAAATGCGTTCGCTTTCCTGTTTGAGGAAATTAGATATGAACTAAACGGTATTGAAGTCGATCGAACCAGGGACTTGGGAATTACTAGTACTCTAAAAGGATATGTTTCATATGACGATTCAGAAGACATGAAAGTCCTCGGTATTTCTGGATGGGCTAAGACTGGTCACATAAAAACATTTTTTCCAAACAAGAAATTTTATACACAAATACCGTTGAAGTGTTTAATGGGATTTGCTGAGGATTATCAAAAGTTAATAATCAATGTAAAACAGGAATTGGTTTTGTTGCGATCCTCCAGTGACGTGAATTGTTTCAAATGTGATGATGATGATGCGGTTGTTGCCCAAATTAAATTTAAACTCAATAAAATTGAATGGCGTGTACCACACATTCAACTGAATGATGAATTAAAATTGCAAATGTTTGAGCAAATTAAAAACGATCCAAATATATTAATTCCATTTCGAAAATGGGAATTGCATGAACTACCAACCATGAAAAAATCCAAAGATGATATATGGGCTGTAAAAACCTCAAGCAGTTTGGAGAAGCCCCGATACATAATTATCGCTTTCCAAGAAAATAAAAAGGGTGTGGCTAATGCTGATGCTTCAATGTTTGATAACAGCAATATAAGAAACATAAGAATTTACCTGAACTCAGAATCTTATCCATATGATCACTTAAATTTGGATTTTGGAAATAATGATTACTTAACTGTATACAACATGTATTGCCAATTTCAGCAGAGTTATTACAATCATACAAATAGACCGCATTTCTCATTTACGAATTTTAAAGATTATTCATTATTCGTATTTGACGTATCCAAACAAAACGAAAGCGTGAAGTCATCAACGGTGGACTTGCGCATTGAGATGGAAGCTGCTGAACCATTTAAAGACAACACTCGTGCTTATTGTCTTATTCTAAGCGATTCCATTGTTGAGTACACACCGTTATCCGGAATAGTTAGAAAAATCATTTAAGATGATTAAAAACGTTTTTTTCGATTTGGTCCCCGTCACTTTTGTATATATGGTGAATGAAGACGATAATACAGCAAACTGGATACAGGAAGCAAACGACAGACTTCGATTCAAGAAGAGGGTTCGAGATATGGAAAAAGTATTGGCCCCTGTTCTCTTGAAACGTATCACGTCACCTCCTCCACCAAAAATATTATTTATTGACATACAAGGATTCAACACACCCGACTTTATTCCGAAAGAACTTGCTGCTACGTACGATGGAGAAAAAATACTTGTGTATGTATTCAAGCCGCCAACACCATTTAACCGTCTAAATGAAGATGTCAAAAAACAAGTTAGGTGGTTGGAAAACAATTACCACGGAATCTCCTACAGCAGTGGTGAAAGTGATTTAAGTGAATTGCCGAAACTGTTTAAAAAATTGTCCGCTGATATCGTGTACGTGAAAGGTAGCCAAAAATGTACTTACCTGTCAAAATTTTATGATGTAGTTATTAATTTGGAATATGATGATCAATGTCCTAATTTTAAGAAATCTATTTATTGTTGTCAATCGCATAGGAATAGGCTAAGTGTTTGCAGTATTATTAACGTGCAAAAATTATTAAAATATGTAAAGGAAAATATTGTTTAAGGAAATAAAAAATGCTTTTCCCAATTTTAACATGTGTTTTTATTTAAACTTTTATGTGAGGAATATTAAGAAAATAATAAATGCTTTTTTCAATTTTAACATGTGTGTTTTTATTTAAATTTTACAGGAATATTTAAAACTCCGGTGACAATACATATTGCCCATAATATAAACAGTATAAACGCTGTTGATAAAATAAAACAGGTGAAATTCATCTGTAAAAAATTTCATTGTTAGAAAAAATAATTTAATATATCATCAAATGATTACCGCTATATTGAAATACAAATAATAATGATTACAACCAGTAATGCAATTATTCTTTCCATGTTGTCTTAGTGGATGATAAACTTGTATTGAGGTAAATTATAATTTACAAATTTATTTATTCTAAGCTAACTGATAATCCTATTATAAGCTATTGTATAATACTATTCAAAAAACCTAAACCGTTATATAATTCTAAAATAAGATGCTAAACAATATCCTAAAGTAATAAAAAAAAAATTATATCCTAAACAATATCCTAATCCTAAGTGAAAAATATACAAATATATAGTGAGGTGTATGAAACATGACATATTTAATGTAGCTACCTTTTAAAATAAATAACATCCCCAAATTTGAACCATTAAACAATATCTTTATGTCCCCAGGCTAGAGTTTGAACCCCATCGGCGCAGATATACCGCTTATCGTCATGCGGCGATAGAGCCAATTTATTTTGTGTGATCGAATAAATGGTGTGTTTAATGGATTTAAACAAATTTTGTTTTCGGGTAACATTGGTCAAATTAAATAAACAATTTCTAAAATCTTCTAAATGTAAATCTTGCTCGACAACACACTTTTTGACACCCTTAGCCTTTTTAATGTTAAGCTCGGGGGTTTTCACTGCATACATTTTTGCCCGCAACCCAACAAATTCTGAAATTATTTTTCCCCCGAGCTCATCTTTAAACAAACCCAACACGGCTTTGTTTTGTAGTGGGATGCTATGTGGATTGTCTTTGTCAAAATTACTTGTATCAAATTTTGACAAATTCTGTCTCATGTCATCGAATAAGTCATCCGTCCTCAAATTTAAAATGAAACTGTCCGTGTCCATATAACAAAGATTCACGCCATCCCCATACTTGGGTTTTAAATGGTCATAATAAAAATTGAACATTAATAATTTTGATAAATCCAAAACCGAAAACCCGATATAAATTGGTTTATTGTAAATTACTTTTAATCGGTCTAATTGTATTGCGACTAAATTTTCTGTAAATATCGAACAACAATTAAAATTTAATTTTGCAATTAAACTTTCCGCACCGCGGCGTTTTCCAATATCCTCCCAATGATTCACCAATTTCACGTCTACACGCTTATCTACGTTTTCCATCGTCTTGCCAAAAACTGAATTGTTCATTAACTTAAAAAAATCTTTCTCGAAATCGTTAGCAGCCAATTTCCTCATCGAGGTATTCAAATCAATATATTTTTTGAGCCAAGCTGATTGCTTGAACTCCAAAACGCGGTGAATTTTAGATAATTTTAACCCGTTTTCCAAAGCTTGTTTTAAATTACGGTAATGAATTATATATTTTAATTTATTATTTAAATTTGGAATTAATTTAGTGTTATTAAATTTTGAGCCGGGAGGTGATATATTTTCCACAAGAAAAGGTAGATCATTGTGCAGATTGTGAAGGTTTTGAGGATACTCAATATCTACTTCAAGGAAGTAACCTATTGGTGAGTCATCTGGGATACTGGTAATGTTAAAATTTTCAATTTCCTCCGCGCTTAACCATTTAAAACCGCCATATGGCAAACATTCAGACATTGCCCATCCATACAAATTATTTGCGTCCCAGTAAGTTAAAAATTTCGACGGTTTTGTCCTGTCATAGTCCTTCATGTATTTATTGTTCGCACGGGCGTGGCGTAAAGAGCACTGGCTAATACCACCACGAATGCCCTTGCGAACAAAATGATGCATGTCGATGTCCGTCAGTAATTCCAATTTAATATCTGTCAATTTCAACATAGCATCCCACGACAAACCAGGAGCAGTGTAGTAATGAGCCGGATCCAAATTATAAGCTTTCAAACAAACATCGCGGAAATTTTCAAAAATATCAGCCAAAAGTAAAACGTCAGTTTTCAAATATAGGTTGGAGTATTCGCGCAAATTTTTGCAATTAAATTTAACCCAAACGTTTTGTGCATGTTCATACTCCTTAGCAGTGATGTCTGTGTTCGTAAGTGAATTAAAAAATAATTTTTGCGGTGGTAATTTTGTTTCTTCCAATTTCGACAGCGAATCCATATACTGATAAAGAAATACACCTTTTTTCGTTACCAGATCAAATTGATTATCGATAGGAAAATGTTTTCTAACATTAATCAATTGATCTGGTTTTAAATTTTTTGCTAATTTTTCAAGCGATGACGCCATGAATCTAAACGAATCTAAAAATCTCAGTTTTAAATAAATATCGCGATCGGTTCCTCGCTTATCGGTATATTTATCCACTTTGATTGATTTTGAGAAAGAGATGTAATTCTCCTTATTTTGGGGAATTACATCAATTTTCTCATTATCGAGACCAAATTCTTTAATAAACAAATGAGCGTCGTAGCCGGATAAATTGTGAAAAAATATTGGTAGGAATTTTGGAATTTTGTAGTTTAAGTTACATTTGGAGTGAGCGGCTCCTACAAAGTGGCCAGAAAGGTGACAATGGTCGGCTACTTTGTCTACCGGATCTAAATGTTTTTCACAAATATGACACTCGGTCGCGGAATCAAATAAATACTGCTCACCAGGACTTAATTTTGACATTGGAATAATCGGTTTTAAATAATTTTCATAAATAGATTTCGTGTCCGCGGTTAATTTTTCCATAAAAATTTTAGGGCAGTCCAAACCCGTGTAAGTGACAAATTTGTCTAAATTTTGATTAAACGAGCATTTAATATAGTACGCGAAACTGTAAGGGGTGTGAACATGCGTTGAATTCGTGTACGATAAATTTGGATTCGGCTCGCATGTTTCAACAGGTGTTAATAACGACTCGAAATCGGCATAAACGGTGAATGGTACTCGCATTTTCGAATTAAAATTGGTAAATTTCAACAAATTTCCGGGTACCATGTCACCGTTTTTATTTTTGATTAAATCCACAGTGGGCATGACTGTACAAACTTTGTTACAGTCATGCTCACTATGGGCTAAGAGTGCCACCTCGCTAGGGAAAAAGGTCAAGCAGCCATCGCACAAATGCATTTTATGTTGATGCGATGACACTTGTGCTGCAACTAGTCTGGATAAGTGCTTTATCCAGACATAGTGACCTTTTTCACCATCCTCGATGTACAGAAGATTAATGTGTGTGTCGCGCTTAAATTTTGAAAAATAAATCGGTCCTACCACATCATGACGATTATTCGCGGTGTTAAACTCTAACCCGTAAACATTTATCGACATGTTATTCAATAACTCAAATTTGGGGATATTATTAATTTTAAATGGAAACTCCATACCTGTCAAGTTCAACACCTCACTGTAATGGGGATACGACGTGGTGCGATCGGGATGGCTGTCGCGGTCTACAGGGTGAAGAGCCGCCGTCACTGCCCAGGCGAAACAGGCCTCATCCTTATTTTGCACGTTGATGCAGGCCTTCTTCGTCCTAATCTCCAGGGGCAGCTCGACGTAGGAAGAGCCGCGGATGGGGGTGTACCTGTTAATGTTCACCTCAAGGTGAGACACCTTCAACAGGGCCCATCCGCTATCTCGTTCCTGCAAGCAAGAGTAGCACTTATTTTTCGATTTTGTAATAGATTTTTATGACTTACCTGAAACTCTTCACTCTTTGTTTTGACCACAGCGCACAATTGTCTATAAATTTCTTCCAAGTCGGTGGCAGGCGTCACGACTTGGAACCGGGTGTTGAACGATTTCATTGAGGGCTGCACATCATCGTCCCCTGGCTTGACGTACAGCCCGAACAACTCGATGTTGGTCTTCATGTTACGGTGCTCCGTCCGGACGCCATCGACCAAACGAACAAACTTCCCCTGACAGTTGTCCAAGAATGTGGGGATGTCCGTCTGGTCCGCCTGCGATGGAATCCGGTAGCTGGCGATACGACTCTTGAAGGCGGACACAGTTTTTACAACACCATCCTCGAGGGGCTCAGCATGGTTGTTGAGGTGCTGTTGCGATCTTAAGTGCCCCACGAGCAGCTGAGGTGTTAGAAACTCTTCATCGCAGCCGGCGCACCTCAGCTTGGACGATGAAAGGGCCTCCTTCGCCGTAGGTGATGGAGTCGCCAGCTTAATCTTCTTAGCCGCGGGGGCACCGTAACATTCATGGTCGTCGAATTCTGACCCGTTCAACACCCGGCCGCATACATCACACAATACACCCGGATGGTATTTCTTGAGATGCTTTCTCAAGTTATCCACCCGGGTGAAATTGGCCTTGCAAATCTTGCAGGTAAACATTCTAAAAATAAATTAATTTTACTTACATGTTTCCATTAAGTATAAGACACTTACCTCTTTATATAATTTTACTTACATGTTTCCATTAAGTATAAGACACTTACCTCTTTATATAATATTTAAAAACAAAAAAACTCACACAAACTATCTTATCTTTTCGAGAGTTGAACTGAAACTAGAGGAAAACTTTCCCGTTCGCTAATATATAGCTTATCAAACATCCACCGATATTGTTCTGGAATGTTCTAGAATATTCGTTTACGAACGGTTGGAATTGCATCAGAATTTTATCAAAACCACATCCGTTAACGGTTTTTTTCTCATTCGGTGTGTTAGCGATTTCGATTGCAAACTTGAGCACTTTTTAGCAAACGAATAAATATTATTATTCCCTTAAATTTTTAATGTTATTCAAATTTTACGATCGCTAATGAAATAACTAGTTCATTCAACCTATCAGATTACAGAATCAGATTTCTGACGTCACGCACAATACATTATTCGGCATCTACGCTTCATGCCCGTTCATTTGATACCAAAGACGGGCCATTGTGGAGCACCGGAAATGAAACTTCAGATTTTCGAGATAAGAATGTGATATTCGACATCTTCGCTTCGAGCCCGTTCATTTGATACCAAACACGGGCCATTTTGGAGCACCGGAAATGAAACTTCAGATTTTCGAGATAAGAATATGATATTCGACATCTTCGCTTCGAGCCCGTTCATTTGATACCAAACACGGGCCATTTTGGAGCACCGGAAATGAAATGTCAGTCGACCGGAAGTGGCCTTTTTCTGAATCTACACGATGAGCTCTTTCATTTGCAATGTAGCAATCCGATATCCGACGAGTCGTTACGAAGTTATTCGCATTTTTTAATTCTTTTCACTTTTCCTAATGTGATACCATAATGTTATTAGTTTTTCATTAATTGTTCTCGTTTTGTTAATTTGGATTTGATATTTTGAAAACATTTTTTTAATTTTGAGATTTTGATTTTGATTTTGATCATTTTCAGTTTGATGATTTTGATTTTGATCATTTTGAGTTTAATTTTGATGATTTTGAATATTATATCAGGCACACCCTGTATATCGATTTTAAATTTAGCGCCATTTTTATTTATTTGCACACTCTGTATATTATACCGATTGAGATTTCGACACATCGAACGCTTAGATTTTGAATTTGCCGCGCGCCCGCCATTTTGGTGGGGGGTGTTTTATGACGTCTTATGGAGAAATTTACATGGGAGGGAATTTCCTGGCGCAGGACCGGCTAATATCCCCTACTCAAATGTATTTGATTTCACAATTCAAAAGTTATAAAGGAAGAAAAAGTGTAGGAAAACTAAGTGGAACTCACATGTACAATATACAGAAATAGCAAAGAAAAAGTTTGCACGTGCGTATATTTCTAAAAGTAAAGTAATAAAACCAGCTGATCGCTAGCTGTCATTCATGAAAGCGGTATTTTTCAAATGACTGGCGATGTTACACGACTACGGGCGATGACCTGTTTTAAACGTCGTCGCCGATTCCTATGATCATAAGTTTATATGACGTTATTAACAGTGACGGTTCGCGGGGTTTTTTTCTGGTACGGCCGAGGAACAAGAGCCGTCTCTGCAACTGACCCTACCTATCTGTATTACCACCTCTTGTTCCTCGGCCGTACCAGAAAAAACCCCGCGAACCGTCACTGGTTATTAATGATCATTAGTATTATGTCGATGTGACACACGGTGAAGTTAATGATCATTAGTACTTAATGATCATTAAATAGCTCCTTGTGCCTAGGGTAAAGACTTTTTAATTTTGAGCGTAATTGTCGCTTTCGAGAAAGTGTTAACTTTTCCCTGAAACGACTTTGCGTTAATAAACAAATGGCTTTTTCAATATTGATATTGATTTCCTTATGAAAAAGTCTTCGTTCCTTGTTTGTATAAGGTTTAAAAGATGATTATTATTAAATATTCCCGCGCAATATTAACATAGAGGTTTTCATAGAAAACACAACACAAGAGATGAAAACTAATGTTAAACCTTACACAAAGGCAATAGGAATGTGGGGAATAATCGAATACCAACAGTGATAAGAGAACTTTTGCCATCCATATGATAGTGTAAAAATAAATTAGAAACTGTTAATTAGCCAAATATACCCGAGACCTTAAAATATTTTCCTTCTTTACTAATAATATCGTTTTTTTTTAACATTCTGGAGAACCCTTTCTTCGTAAAAAGATTCCCTGTCAGTTGTCACTATGTTCAGAGAAAAATCAATTCAAACGTGAAATATTTACACAAATGTTCACAACAGTTATCCGCTAGTAATGACGATGAATTCTTCACAAGGGGTGTACGCCCCCTTGCCCCAATCCCTCAGCGACTCGGACTCTGATAAGGAACTGAACGAACCGACCAGGATGACCTTTTCGACGCGCAAACTGCAAAACGGGCACGACCCCAGGATAACCCACAACGGGTATTCCATTCCCAATCATGTAATTAATATGAAGGCGAAACGAGGATATGGTGCCATGTCCCCCGCCAGGAAGTGCGCGTTCATATTCTCAATCGCGCTCTGTTTCCTCGTCATCGTGGTGTTCCTCTGGGTTCTGCCGTGCTCGAACCAGGGCACCTGCCCGATGCGGATAACCAGCTGGAAGAACGAGCACGACGGTGTAGAGTTTAAAGGTGGCGTTAACGTGATAAGAGGGCCTTATGGTAACAGCATTAGCCTAGCTTTGTTGACAAAGAAAACAGTAAACTCAATGGACAACCAGAGTGGTGCTATTGCTTTAAAAAGCACCAGCGGTGCGTTTGTTTGGTTTGTCCCACAGATGCACCCTTACGAATTAAACTGCAATTTAATCGACGTTAACAATGACGGAGTTTTTGACTGCTTGCTGCTGGGTGAAATTGGGTTGGAAGTGATTGACCCACTATCATCGGAAGTTATATGGTATGCCCATAACAAGGACACAATACTGAATATTGATTTCCCGAAAGTTCTTCCTGATATAAACGGTGATGGAATTTTTGAAATGATTGCAGTGAGTAATTTGAATTCAGAGCATAACAAGGTTGTGATTATCTGCGGGCGGACCGGGCAGATTTTGGCCAGTTTTGTGGTAAAGGAATGTGCTGATGTTACGCACTTTAAATACGAGGAGGATGTTTTTATTTATTTGTGCGAAAGTGAGGAGCTGAATAATTACTACAAAATCACGCTGGCAGATTTGAAAGGTAAATTTGGGAATGGGAGTTACGCGGTTAAGCCGAAACGGATTGAGTATCACCCAAAAACGGATGAAGATTACATTTTGAACGGCCGCAGGTTGTTGATAGAGAATTTCGGCACGTGCCCTCAGTGTAGCACGAGGATTAGTATCTTAGAAGAAACATCACAGAAAAGCCTGTATGATTCCACATCCGATAAGACATACTCCATGAGACCGATTTCGTTTGCTTTTAAACCAAGCCAGGATAACATAATGTCATTAAAGGGGCATATTAATGGCTTTATATTGAAATTATGGCAGTGGTCCGATTATTCCGTGCAGATGAAACGCAATGCAGTGTACAACACCACCGTGAACAAATTCAACATATCAGAAAAGGTGGTTTTGATAACGTTTAATGACACAAACGTGCACGTGATCAACGTCAGCTATATTCCAATAACCCAACTTTGCTACCCTAACCAAGAGTGCCAACCCGATCTCGCCAACTGCAACGACTCCCTATTGATCAGTGATCTGGATTTCGACGGTTCGCAGGAATTGATCAGCTATAGTTCGACATATCAGTGCACCGACGATTTGAAAGATAAGTGTCAGCTCGTTTCCAGCATGGAGGTCATCAGGTTAGAAGCCGAGCTACCCAAACTTTATGCGAAATAAGTGCGCTTTTCATGTTCTGCTTCTCTATGCGTGCCCGAATGAGACTTCGTATTTTCTTATCGATGAATGAGGTTTTTGTGATTTCACCTTCTCTATGTACAACTCGATTCTAGTCATAATAAACAATTTACGATATAATTGATGTTTTTTTTACGTTTGTACCCTTCTTTGTGTTTTTTTGTAGTTCATGTATTTGTACATAATAATCGGAACAGGATTGTGAAAAGGTAATATGGGACACTCTTTTATTATAATCAGTTGTTATTATTAAAAAAATGATTTCAATTAAGAATATATGTATATGAAAAACTATAAATAAAGAATTAAATAAAATAGAAACAACCTTACTTATTGCAGAAAGTATTAAATAAATTCAAAAAAACGAAATATAGCCTGAATATATAAATATTCAACCTGTTCGTAACTCTGCAAGCAAAATTAAGTCTTACTAAGACTATAAACAAATAACTTATTGAAACAACTACTTCCCTGGCTAGTGCCACGCCGGATATTGAATGATACAAAAGAAATTTGCGTTATTACTAGTACTTAATTTTTACATATTTTTGGGTTCAGTTTTATAATTTAAAGTTTTCAAATTCAATTTAGTTTTATTTTTCAAGTTAGTCCTGTGGGTAGAAATAAGGGATCTTAAACCAATGTTATTTCACTAAGTACTTAGTACTAGTAATAACGCAAATTTATCACTATTAAAATTTTTGGTCTCCAACGAAAGGCAGTTAGAAGTGTGATCTTGGTACTCTGAAGACTGCCGGCGGTCTTTCATAGCTATGCAGATATTAACTTTACTTAGTCTGTATATCGACGAATGCCTGCTTTTCATTAAAAAACATCCCTCCTCATATAATACCTGTCCAAGTATCAACAATCACTGCACTAGACAACATCAAAATATCTATCAAACCTCGATACGGTTGTTTAAGTCTCAGACTGGCGTTAGGTACTATGGTATCAAGTTCTATAACGCATTACCCCAAGAAATTAAAATTCTCAATTATGCAAATTTTAAAAAGAAAATAAAAGACATATTAACTCAAAATGCGTTTTATAGTTGGCATGAGTATTTGAATTTTAATTATAATGAAGGGAATAATTATGGTTAAGAGTGTTTTTAATACTCGTGTTATGTATATTTATGTATATGTAATTATTCTTAATCTTTAATCATCATATTTTCATATCATTGATGCACATACAGATCGAGTAAAGAATGTTTGGCACAGGCGGGTTCCATGGGTGCGAGAGCGCTGAAAATAAGAGATACACATTCTTTGAGTGAAAACGGCTACGCAATCGCGTTCTTAGGACTTCCAGTATATGCAGGGTGTTCATGCACCAAAAGTTTTCTGCGTACTCCTCGTAGATAAAAAGAAAAAAACCCTTATGACAAATCTTGATTTTCCACAAAATAACATGGATTAAACCCCTTCGCAGAAATATTAAAGAGATGTCCCTGCTATCAATGAATACTTTCGTTTGTGTTCGCGCTCGCCTGGTCTGGGGTCTCTCGAGCTCGTATTAGATAAACAAACGGTGCCGATTTTATTGACGCAGCACACAAATTACGTCAATGTACCATCGAGTATGGAATTGGAATTTTTAAAACCGATTTGTGTCTTCCTGGAAACACAGATGTTTTTACGGACTTTCTAAAAATGTGTTATTCCAAATTAGGTCTTGGCCTTGGGTAACAAAGAGATATCATTTCACAGCACCTACCCCCGTGATTTTAAGTAATAGGACTGCAGGGGATACAATTGTACAGCAATAAAAATGCACAAGTGTAGGAAGCCGCCAGGAACAATAAAAAAAGCAT
The DNA here is from genome assembly GCA_910593695.2 of Ocypus olens. Lineage (NCBI taxonomy): Eukaryota > Metazoa > Arthropoda > Insecta > Coleoptera > Staphylinidae > Ocypus > Ocypus olens. The sequence goes on from OU343047.1 coordinate 39,521,428, forward strand.
AATAAATAAAGTGAACTTGAAATTTGTGCGTCGGTTTTATCAACCCGCACCGGACTATTTATGTTTAGATAAAATTTTTTCAACTGCGCGCTCGAAATTAGGTCACCATTCATTCATGCGTCAACACTTAAAATCGACACCGTTTGTTTTTATACAAGCCAACGAAAGTATTCATTGATAGGGAACTGTGGCGTCTCTTTAATATTTCTGCGCAGGGGTTAAATCCATTTTATTTTGTAGAAAATCGAGATTTGTCATAAGGGTTTTTTTTCTTTCTATCTACGAGGAGTACGCAGAAAATTTTTAGTGCATGAATTTTGAAACACCCTGTATAGAGTTCAGTGACTTAAACTAACCCTAACCTAAGCATAAGCACCTACCATTTGCAACCATTAACTTGCAAGTAATGATGATGGATGCCGGAGTGAAGTCTGTGAAACTACTTCTTATACATTTGTGACGGTTACTACGGCTACTACGGATAAAACTACTAACGGGTCCAGGGGGAAACCTTAGCTTAACCCTAACCTAAGTATAAGCACCAATAGTTGCAAATGATTGTAAATGAAATTGACTGAAAATAGCCTGATTAATGCCCACTTGCACCGCAGAACTTAGTCATGATTAAATTTTAATCATGATTAACTTTAATCTGAGTATTTCTGTTGCACCGTCGGCTGATTAAGCATCTATCGACCACGGAGTATTATTATAGAGAGCACACGTTTTTCTAGGGATTTTCAGTTCTTTTTTGGTTATTTTACGTCGTTCTATTGAGAACAGAGGAAACAAATGCGCGGTAAATATGAATACTAAATGCTAACTAACGTATACTATTATTATTATTTCTTATTATTGGACGAGGTAAACAAACCAAAATTAATAAAATCATTAACCTCCAAGCCATCGATTTCATCAATCTGTTCAACTATTCCCAAATCCATCGTTTTTAATAACAAAGACAAAACAAAGGTTATTAATTTCAAAATCGTCTGCCATATGTAACTAACTTCACGACTATATTCGTCGTGAAGTTATTAGTTTTTGAGTTAATCGGCCAAAATCGGCTGATAAAATATTTGACGTTTCTTGGGGACTTTAATCATGATTAAGTTGCGGTGCATGCCAATTCTCCACTAACGATTGATTAACTTTTTTTCTACTCCCACCTCTAAAACGTCATTTATCGCATATGTTTCCATGACGCTAAGTGATTCTTTAATGCCCACTTGCACCGCAGCTACTTAATCATGATTAAAAAGTTAATCAATGGTTAGTGAAGAATTGGCTTGCACCGCAACTTAATCATGATTAAAGTCCCCAAGAAACGTCAAATATTTAATCAGCCGATTTTGGCCGATTAACTCAAAAACTGGTAACTTCACGACGAATATAGTCGTGAAGTTATTTACATTTGGCAGACGATTTTGAAATTAAAAACCTTTGTTTTGTATTTGTTATTAAAAACGATGGATTTGAGAATATTTGAGCAGATTGATGAAATCGATGGCTTGGTCGTTAATGATTTTATTCATTTTGGTTTGTTTACCTCGTCCAATAATAAGAAATAATAATAATAGTATAAGTTAGTTAGCATTTAGTATTCATATTTACCGCGCATTTGTTTCCTGTGTTCTCAATAGAACAACGTAAAACAACCAAAAAAGAACTGAAAATCCCTAGAAAAACGTGTGCTCTCTATAATAATACTCCGTGGTCGATAGATGCTTAATCAGCCGACGGTGCAACAGAAATACTCTGATTAAAGTTAATCATGATTAAAATTTAATCATGATTAAGTTCTGCGGTGCAAGTGGGCATAAATACACCTTGACAAACTGTGACTTTGTGCATTTTAGTCATGGGCTGAAGTTAGCTCCAGATATTTAAATCGCTAAAATCAATTGAAACTTAAAATCAAGTTAGTTGTCACTTATCAATAATCTGTCAAAATAAAAAATGAATAAATGAACTAACTTAAATTCAACTTAAATCAAATAAATAATACAAAACATCAAATGGGCATAAATATTTGACGTTTCTTGGGGACTTTAATCATGATTAAGTTGCGGTGCAAGCCAATTCTCCGCTAACCATTGATTCACTTTTTAATCATGATTAAGTAGCTGCGGTGCAAGTGGGCATAAAAGATTAAAATAAGGAGACGTGACAACATACCATACCGTGCATAATTTTCGCACATGCGTATTGTTTAGTACCAGTAACTGGAAAATTACCACTTTCATAGTACTGAAGATATCGGAATTATGTTAAGCTTACTTTATTCTTTACAAAAAAGTGCCTCGACAACATATGACTTTTATTATTGTTAAATGATAAACAACTGAGATATTTCAATATATCGAAAATGGAAAAAGTTGACTTTTTAAAGTGACGGTTCGCGGGCTTTTTTCTGGTACGCCCGAGGAACAAGAGGTGGTAATACAGATAGGTGCGGTCACGCAGCCAGCTGTCTCTGCAACTGACCCTACCTATCTGTATTACCACGTCTTGTTCCTCGGCCGTACCAGAAAAAAACCACGCGAACCGTCACTACTTGCCACTGAGGAGACACCAATTGCTTTAAAAACATTGATAATGCAAGCATTAATCATTATTTCCCATCAACATAAACAATTGCATTTAATTGATTCTTTAAACGATGGCCAAGTATATTTATTAATTTTGGACTAATTGTTTGCAGAGACGATGGATCTAATTTTGATTCTCAAGGGTTGAAATTACCAAGTGCCTGGAGACAATCTTATAACTATGATACATTGAAGGTGGACTATATTTGATCCGTTGTTCATTTGAACCGCGCTAATATTAAATTTTCTTTGTTAGGGTGTTTCTCTTCATGAATATGAGTGGAATGATTGCATTGAGATAATTAAATTTAATTAAACCGTTTGGTCGAATGGATAAGTAAAGGTCTCAAAAGAGGAACTAACATGAAACCAAAGGTCTAAATTCATTAGAAATAGTAAAAAAATAATAATAATTTGTAAGGTTATTATTTTTTGTTAATTAGGTTGTTTATACCAGGAATATATTAAAATATTATAATCAAACACATGTTTAAAAAATAAATTCATTTTGTTTAATGCAATCAAATACATATATGCCATAATTCAATTTAACTTATGTTCTTCATCAGATCATTTCCATTCAAAGGTATGTTAAATATTTTTAAGTTGGCTATTCCACGTATAGGTTATCTTTTTTGACCTCCCTTGTTTACAGACATTAGATTACGTGAATTTCTTATGCATACTCAAGATAAGAATATAACTGTGTACATTAGTTATCGGTGAAAGTGGAGTTTAATCGCGTGCGATATATACTGAATCATCGAAAATTATGCTAATTTTAATAGGACAATGTTGCCACCACTGTGCGCGTGTACGTGGAAGCCAACTCGTTTCTTTGCCGAGTAATGGGATTCCCCTCTCTGACAAAGTAGACGAGTGATTTACTTGATCGGGTGATAAAATTGCTAGTTTGCAGTGTTCCTTCCGTACGAGCAACACCGTCCAGAAGTTATTCCAGTTTGTAACACGAGTAAGTCGGTTATGTAAATACTTTATAGACGTTTATAATTACTGCATTATAGGCGTAAAAATGAGCGATTCCAATCCGGGAAAGGGTCGTGGCAGGCAACAAAGAGGTAATGAAAACCAGAAGAGGGGCGGAGGACCGAAAAAGCATAGAAAGGAAACGAGATGGGATGTAAAATTATCTGACAATGTTGCTTATCCTGATAAGCATCAAGAAGTTGATTGTTCGGTTGGGCAGTTAAGTATAAGTGACCATACTAATCAATCGGAGGCCAAAAAGGGTTTGAATCCAAATGCTAAATCATTTGAGTATCAAGGAAACACAGGCGTTGCTTCAGAAAACTCCAATAATTTCTACACGTCCACGCCAGAAGGAAAACCGACACCCACGCCTACTGGACGATTAGATAATTTCCCTGGTAAATCGAATAGCGGCCGAGTAACAAAATCGTGGGCAAGCGTTGCAAATTCTAAATCATCCTTGCATGAACAGAAAGAATTCCCAAGCATAGAGAACAAACAGATGTCTGAACGTAATGCCCAATATTCGGATAATCAAAATAATCTTAATAAACCCGAATCGGCTAGCTGCACGGCTGGCAATTACCATGCAAATATTGTTGATTTGAGTAGCTCGAGAGGATCCACTGATAGTTTGAACACGTCATTATCAGTTAATCAACCTGACCAAGGAAAACCACTGTCGTTTGCCAATGTTACAAATTCTAAACCATGCAATGTGGATGATCGGAAACTTCATCAGAGTCGGCAGAATGCACAAGTCGAGTCTAAATGTTTTGTTAATAAACGTAATTTTAAACAACCCTCATCACTCCAAGATGATGTACCGAACTCAAAATTATTTGCTGCCGAAGGTAAACAATATAGGCAATCCGCTGATAATTCACATACGTCATTCTCGGATAAAAAACCAAAGTCGACGAAGAATAGTCATAAAGGAAAATGGAATTCTCGGAATAAACCCGACAGCATGGATAACGAAAAATTAGAAATTCAAATGCCACAGAAGGATGAAATTAATACCCGCATGGGTAAAAATTCAGATGAGGTGGCTGAGAATTGGGATGATCCCGAAAAGATGTTGGAAGACAGCAGCGCCAGTGAGAACTGGTTTAGTACTGAGAATTCGTTTGAAAACAGCGCCTGTGACGTTCAAAATTTGAACGAGTCTGGAAACTACTTGGATAGTAAAGAGACATTAGAAGACAGTGACGTTAAAGATTCAGGTGAGTTAGAAAAGTGCTGGAGTGATGATGTAAACAATTATAAAAAAAAAACTGCACGCCGAGATGAATCGCCCTTAGCACCAGATGATGGTGGTCCGAGATATTGGAGAAGAGATAGGAAATCTGGTAGCATTGATCCATATCCATCCCAGAGGAAATCTGAGGGAAATTCGAGGAATGTCACCAGGCAGAGATTTGATACGAAGAAAAAGGACGACTTTTTTGATGATTATGACTGTAATTATAGGAAAGCAAATTTGGAGTTTAAAAGGGTCATCGAGGTTGATGGGGATTTATTTTCGGCTGGGGAAGAGTATGCTCTGGCTCACTGTGTTGCTGAAGATATGAACATGGGAAGCGGAATTGCTCTAACTTTCAGGTATGTAAAATATTTGTATTACAGTGGAATCCCAATTATCCCAGTCATTGTCCTTCCTTGAATAATCGAGCGATGAAATGAAACCACATTTTAAAAAATAACAAAGTGTAATATTACCTTTGACTATATCGGGTGTGATTAAATTGGCGGATGATCTACACGTGGCGATCTTCATAAAATTCTGAATAGAAAATGTTGATGCAAAAATGTTCTATCATGTCACATAGGCCATCAGGAGCTATTTTAAAGAAATGTACGTTAGGAAACAGCATTCGCGGGCTGCCCTGTTTTTAAAAACCTTATGATGTGGGTTGGATCAGAGGTGAAGGTAATAGATAGATAGAGCTGGGTTTATTAATAGATGTATATATAAGGTAAAACAGATTATGAATAGAAAATCTATTGTAATTGAACAAAACAAAACGAAAATAACACAGAAACACAAATACACTGAAACGCGGGCACTAATACAAACTGATAATATTGAGAAAAGTAGAATTTGCACAAACTTGGAACAAGCAAGTTTGAATGAATTCGTTGTGTCAAAAGTGACATAAGCGAGTGTGACGTTGCCGAACGTATTTTTGATGAAAATAAGCTAATTAGAAGTGTTAAAAATACACGTTTGAGATAGAAAGATAGCACACACTGACAAATAATTTTCAAACTAGCCATACTACCGAAATTGCAGTTTTCTGTAAATGAATATTGAATAATAACGCATATTTAGCGATTGGATGTTCAAACATTTTAGAATAAAGATGAGCTGCTTAGAAATCATGGAAAAATATCGTCACGTGTAGATTATCCACCAATTTATACACACCCGATATAAATATGGATTGCTAACGCCAACTTCATGTGTGTTTCCAAGCAACAGTGGTGTGGCGAGACTGTAAGTGGTTGAGGAACAGAACACATACCTTTAGAAATGAAACCTGCATGTTAAATTTCGGAAACAAGATTTTTGGTGGTGTCGGGGTGGCAAATTACTACGATTTCCGCCAAAATTAAAAAATGTTATACTCGTCTACACGATATATTTCAATTTAATAACACTAAAAATATAATCAATTATGTTTTTTGAGCAAATAATTGATTATACTTTTAGATAGTACATAAATAAAGAAGTTACTGGTTTTGGTAAAAGAAAAAAGATTGGATTTCACAAAATAAAAATTAAAATAGGCCTACACGGAAAAAATATATTAAACAAAATAATTATATACATTGTTATTAACAAAATTATAAAATTATCAAATATAAAAATATCACAAGAATCGGCTATTAAGGTCTTGTCTGGGTGCAATGTTCCATCAGGTCTCTTCGTTCTTCTTAGGATATTTCTTTCGGGCGTTGTAACAGGTCAGTTGTTTGCTCGTATCCAGGATTCATGACATTAAAATAGTTAAAAAGTAAATTAGTGTAGTTATATTGTCTTACTTCTTGGTGTCGGAACAGCATTGCAATTTAATTTTTTGCGGAAATGGTTAACAAAATGTTTATAAATAAAATGATCTTCACATGAATGACAATTTAAACAATGAAAAAAAAAAAAAAAAAAAAAAAAAAAAAAAAAGAACCTTTATTGGCATAACCATATATACAAAACAAAAAACAAATTAATTCCTTACATCCCTCACCCCCCCCTTCCACCCCTCCCCTCCCTCCCTCTCCCCTCTTTCTCCCATCCCACCTTCTCCAGCGTCTTCACTCCTGCCCCATCCTCTCTCATCCATTCCGTCACCCTTCTATTCCCTCTCACTCCTACCCATTCTTCTTTCACCCCCTCACATTCTTCCGCCAAGTGCTTCCATGTATCCTTCCCCCACTCGCACAGCCCACATCTCATATAATCCTCCCCCATCCACCTCTTCCTCCCTTTCTCTCCTGACCCACATCTCGCCCTCGCCAACCTCACCCTCTCCTCCCTACTCCATCCTTCTTCCCCCCAATACTCTGGTATTCTCCCGTACACCTGCCACCTCCCATACATATCATTATATTCACTCCTTTCTATCCGCCCCTGTCTCTCCTGCATATCCACCTCTCTCATTTTTTCCTTCACCCATCCCGCCACCTTCACCCCCCTCCCCATCCACTCTATCACCTTTGCCTCCGATAACCCCACCCTCTCATACATCTTCCTTCTCTCCCTTCTCCATTTCCCCTCTTCCCCATTCACACACCCCCACCATACTGCCTTTACCAATCTCTCCTCCCCTAAACCCCACAATTTCTCTTCGTATTTCACCACCCTCCTCATCGTTTCACACACCATTTTGTCCCTGTTCGTCTCCTGCCTAAGTATATAACTCGGTGTCGACCTCTCCACTCCCAACATACATTTTATAAACCAACCCTGCTCCCTCTCCACCCATTCATACTCCCTCGTCCCCCATACCTCCACGCCATACATCATCACCGATCCCACACACGCATCCCATACCTTACACATCACTCTCATATTATTCTCTATCCATCTTCCCCATTTCCCCCATGCTATCCCCCATGCTCTCCTCGCTTTGCCTTGCACCCATCTTACATGCTCCTCATATCCACCCGTTTCCTTAAATACAAACCCCAAATACTTAAAACTCTTCACCCGTTCTATCAACTCTCCCTTCCACTCTAATTCTTTCACTCCTCCCACTCTCCCTCTGTTCCTGAATCTCATCCATTTCGTTTTTTCTACATTCACACACATACCTCTTTTATCCATATACTTCTCTACCCTCCTCATCATTCCTTTCATACCCATCCAGTCCTTCGCCACCAAAACCATATCGTCCGCATATGCCAACATCCATACCTTTCTCGACCCACTTACCACCCCTCCCTCTTGACCTTTTTCCAACACCCCCTCTAACTCGCTCATATACAGGTTAAATAATAGCGGACTCAACGGGCACCCCTGCCTCAGTCCTACCCATGTCCTAAATTTCTCCGCTATCTTCCCCCCCACTTTCGCCTCCACCCATGTCTCCTCATACACCTCTCTCACCCATCCTATCATCCCCTCACTCAACCCTCTCCTCCTCAAACATTCTATCATCCCCTTCCTTGGCACCACATCATACGCTGCTTTTAGATCCAGGAACACCGCAAACATACCACCTTTCCCTTCCATCTCTCTCTCTATCATCCTCGCCAGAGTGAAGACCTGGTCCATCGTCCCCCTTCCTCTTCTAAATCCTCCTTGTGACTCTGGCAGTAACCCTTTATCCTCCACCTCTGCTTCCATTCTATTTTTCACCATCACCATCATTATTTTATACCCTGTACTCATAACTGTTACCCCCCTATAATTCTTTATCTCCTCCCTCTTCCCACCCTTGTGCACCGGGCACATCCTGCCCACCCTCCATGTCTCCGGCATCCTCTCACTCCCCGTCCACATTTTATTTATTAGCTCCCTAAACTTCTTCTTCCCCTCCTCTCCTATCTCCTTCCACATCTCCGACCTCAGACCATCTCTACCCGGCGCCTTCCCTCGTTTAATCTCTTCAAATGCTCTCTCCACCTCCTCCTCTGTGAACTCCTCCTCTATCACTCCTCTCCTCTCTTCCCCTACTTGCTCCGGCTCTCCTCCACCTTCTTTGCACTTCCTCACCCATTCCTCCAAAGACACTCCTATCCTCTCCCTCTCCTGTCCTCTCCTTAACACGTCCCACATCTCTCTCTCATTTCTGCACCCCCTTATCTCCTCTGCAGCCCGTTCCGCCACCTGTATCTTCTTCCGCTCACATATCCTCTCATATTTCCTTCTGGCCTCCACCACTCTTCTCTCTCCTCCACCATTCCTTATGCATTCCTTCACCGCCCTCCTCACTTCACCCTTCGCTACTCTGCATTCTTCATCAAACCACTCTCTACCTTTCCCCTTTGTTCCCTTCACCTTCCTTCCACATCCTATTATGGCCTTCTCCATCTCCTCCATTGACCTTATCTCCTTCCACTTCACTTCCTTCAACTTCTTCTTCATCCTGTCTATCGCCCCTACTCCGCTCTCCAACCTCTCTTCCTCTTGTTCTCTCTCCTCGTCTTCCCCCTTGCCTATCCATATCTCTACACTCACCGGTAAATGATCCGACCCCATTATCTCTTCCACCTCCATTTTTCTTATCTCCTCTCTCGCCACCCCTTTCACTATTGCGTAGTCTATTACTGATGAGCCTCGTGGTCCAATATACGTTCTCTTTCCCGTCCAATCCCCCTCTGTGCATCCGTTAAGAATTTCCCATCCCTCCTCTCTCACCCATTCCCTCATCCTTCTCCCCTCCCCGTTCACCACTTTATCCTGTGATCTTCTTTCTCGTTCCACTCCATTCTCCCCCACCCCTCCTCCCATTTCCCCTATCCTCGCATTCAAGTCCCCCACTATCATCCGTCTTCCTGTCTCTTCTTTCCTCTCCTCTATTTCTTTTCTCACCTCGCCCCAGTTCTTATTTACGTACGCTACTCCCACCTCCACCTTATACTTTCTCCGTTTATATTCTACCCACATGAGACCTTCTCCCCCCTCCTCGCACTTCATTTCCTCTCCCTTCCTCCTCTCTCTCATCCCCACTATCATCCCTCCTTTTGCTCTTCCTCTCTCCCCTCCCTTCACTGCCCCTTTCATTTCCCACTTAAACCCTTCTGGCAGCCCCCCTTTTAGCTCCTCCCATTCCTCCTTCTTTGCCCATGTTTCTACTAGCCCCACTATGTCCTTCCCCCCCACCCATTGCTCCAATTCCTTCTCCCATCTTCCTCCCTTGATTTTCGACTTTACCCCCGCCACATTCCATACCCCTATCCTCATCGTCTTGTCACTCCCCCCAGCACCCCGATTATGTCCTAGCTCTTCCTCTTCCTCCCTCCTTTCTCCCACTGCCCCCTTTCTTTTTACTTTTTTGGCTCTTCCTGTCTCTCCAAACTCCCCTTTTTTAAACAATGAACGGTCTCCTTAATATCAAATGGTTTTCCATGTTTTAAGATATACTTTTTGGGAAAGTTATAGAACTGTTTATTTTTGTAGTCGACATTAGTTATATCAGAAAAGAAAGAATTTTGACTTTCTGGATATTTACAAGAATATTTAATACGGCTATTTGATGTTTCCATTATTAATTAATACAAGTGACAAGTTTATAAGACAGAATATATAATACCTTACCTTCAAACATGAATTACTGGCACTTACAGAACTATTGAGGTTAGTTAATAAAAATGGAGACTTCATTAAGCGTGGCCGCATATACATCGAAGTATAAAATGTACAATGCATATGATTATATTTAATAAACAGTAATATTATACATTCATAAGTTATTATTACAAATATAAGCGATAAAGAATCTAATTATGTTTAAAACATAATTTTAATTGTTAAAATGATTACTTTGTCGTGAAATTTTAATATTATTAAAAAGCTAAACCCCATAATAAGATCTTTGATAAATCTGGCAACATCGAGTGAACCATTTTTAAAAAGCGGCAAATCTAAAATTCCCCTTCGCCCTACTGTCCTGGGGTGGCCCACCTTTTCCATGTTGCCGATATTCGTATCTCGGCTTCATACCCATGGGTTGAAGTATGTTACTAAATTGGTAGCCATTTTGTGTCTATGGACATATGACTCGATGGGCTCGCGACTTGGCAGTGTAGTTTGTTGTGTTTTAATCGCTTCACCCTCTCTTCTCTGTTCCACCTGTCCTCATCCAAATACTTCGGTCTCCTGCCAACTCCCATACATGTCATTATATTCGCTTCTTTCTATACATCCCTGTCTCTCCTGCACATCCACTTCCTTCGCCCTCTCTCTCACCCACATTTACCCCCCTCTCTAACCACTCCCTCACTTTCACTTCAGACAATCCTCTCTCATACATTTTCATTCGTTCCTTCCTCCATTTACCTCCACCTAGGCTCACGCATCTTCTATACCGCCTTTACCAACCTCTCTACCACTAACTCCCATAACCTCATCTCATACCTGACCATTCTCTCCATTGCCTCACATCCTAAGTTTCCTCTGTTAGTCTCCTGAAACAGTATGTATCCGGGTGCCGACCTTTCCACTCCCAGCATACGCTTCAGGAACCACCATATATAATCGTATAATATTAAAGCCTAATCATTTTTTAATAAGCATGTGAAAATTGGAAGTCTGCAATTGTTTCAGGTTTTGAGAAATCAATGCTTGTTCGATTTTCGAACGCTGTAAATAGGCATTCTTATGATTGTTGGTGATTATCTAGTTGATTAAATTGCATGGACTTTTCTATAATGTCAAATCCAAATAATTTCTTAATAAGCGGGTGAAAGAGAGAAGTCTGCAATTGTTTCAGGTTTTGAGAAATCAATGATTTTTCGATTTTCGAATGCTGAAAATGGCCAATCTTGTGTTAGTTGCATGAAATTTTCTATAATATCAAAGCCATATCCAAAGATATACGCACGCAGTTTTAAGAAGTCGCCTCAGGTAATTAGCGAAGGGTTGGAAGGACTGCCCTCATTAGAAGTGATTGGATATTTCGTCACGTTACACTCGCAGATGTTTACATTTTACTTGCTAGCTATTGGTGCACTGCCGGTTTCCATTTATAAATCAGTGGTTCTTAAAAGGTTACAGATAAGTTTCGAAATAAATATGCATTTTATTGCACTTTAAAAATAGTTTGGCACATTTTTAAGTAATGACGTTGTTGCTAATTTACCTGGTTCATCGCAACCCTGTCCCTCCATATTTGCATATATTTCTTAGTTTTAATTAGTTTTTTGGCTAAACGTCAACCCTTACCTATAAAATTGAAAAAACCGAAAAAGTAGTGGAAAATTGGATTTTTAGGGATGACGCACCACTAGAAATGTGTTACAAGTTCCTGTCAGAGGTAAAATTAATCGACTTTTATAAAATAGTGAAAAAAATGGCCAGTAAGACAAATGTTAAAATTCAATATTGGCAATAAAAAAATGGAAGGTATGAGGTGGTAGAAGGCACAATTAATGCAGCAAAATATCAAGAAATTAAAAAAAATAGTCTTGGCCCAAATGAAAGACATGAATTTTATATTCCAATAGAACGGTGCTGTATGCCATACGGCTAAAACTAGTAAAAATGGTTTGGGGACAATAACATCAAGGTCCTCTAATGGCCTTCGAACAGTCCGGATCTTAATGTTATTGAGATATTCTGGCATAAAATGAAATAAATATTGCGTGATGATCCCCAAAGAACTATTGCCGATTTGAAGATGAAATTGGGTGAATTATGGCGAAGCTTCGACCCTGACATATGTCAATCATTAATAAAAACAATGCCAAACAGGATTCCAGCGGTTGTAAAAGCGCATGGCGATGTGACGCTATATTAAAATAGTAATTCCTTAAATTGTCCGAACATTTAGTTGTCACGATATTGTGCAATATGTTTGTTAATTTATTCGCCCAAGGTGCATTTCAATATTTATTAAATGATAGACTTCAATATAATGTTAATGTAGTTCTTTAATTTAATCATTTAGTTTGTGTAAATTAAGGTTTTTAATCATTTTTTGTTTATCCGAACATTTAACGTTAGAGCTCGTAGTATATGACCTTGTGATTGAGGTGTCCTTTGCGAACGAATTTCATACCAAAAGTCCAGTAGTCGTCAAACTGTATCATTTCATCATTGGTTAAAGTGTGGGAAAAAGTGCAGTATTGAGACCCACCTCAAACGCACATGCACAAAATTCGATATTTCAGTGCCTCTCGACCAGTTTTGAAATGTTTTCTTTCATATTATTGTTAATGCAGTTTAATTTAACAATAACCGCATTTCGACACTAAAGCCACATACTTGAGTATAGAGTTGCGGAAATAAAAAAAAACAAAAGTTTACTGACCAAAATGCCTATTTTGTGGACTCAGTATCGGGTAAAAAATCTTCTCCTCCAAGTAATAATGTCTGATTGTTCAGTAAGCATGCTTTCTCGGTTTCGCTTCGAATATCTAGAAACACATTCATGTTTAATACAATGTCGTCAACATTTTTATAATGATACTGAAGGATATTCAAATTCTAGAAATATACAACCTCCAATATGCACAGTAAGTAACATCTGACGTAATTCCAGCACCTTACGTCACCCCCTAAACCTAGTACATTGAATATAATTTTCCACATGGTATACAGGGTGTTTCAAAATTCATGCACCAAAAATTTTCTGCGTACTCCTCGTAGATAGAAAGAAAAAAACCCTTATGACAAATCTCGATTATCTACAAAATAAAATGGATTTAACCCCTTCGCTGAAATATTAATGAGACGCCACAGTTCCCTATCAATGAATATGTTCGTTCGCTTGTATAAAAGCAAACGGTGCCGGTTTTAAGTGTTGACGCATGAATGAATGGTGACCTAATTTCGAGCGCGCAAAATTTTTTTATCTAAACATAAATAGTCCGGTGCGGGTTGATAAAACCGACGCACAAATTTCAAGTTCACCTTATTTATTATACTTTTCTTTATTGTTCCTGGCGGCTTCCTACACTTGTGCTTTTTTATTGCTGTGCAATTGTATCTCCTGCAGTCCTATTACTTAAAATCGCGGGGGGTAGGTGCTGTAAAATGATATCCCTTTGTTACCCATGGCCAAAACCTAATTTGCAATAACACATTTTTAGAAAGTCCCTAAAAACATCTGTGTTTCCAGGAAGACACAAATCGGTTTTAAAAATTCCATCTCCATACTCGATGGTACATTGACCTAATTTGTGTGCTTCGTCAATGTAATCGGCACCGGTTGTTTATCTAATACAAGCTCGAGAGACCCCAGACCAGGCGAGCGCGAACATGTACGTGGTGTTCTTGCCTGTTTCTACACGCAAACGTAGTATTCATTGATAGGGAGCAGTGGCATCTCTTTAATATTTCTGTGAAGGGGTTTAATCCATGTTATTTTGTGGAAAATCAAGATTTGTCATAAGGGTTTTTTTTCTTTTTATCTACGAGGAGTACGCAGAAAACTTTTGGTGCATGAATTTTGAAACACCCTGTATGTAAGGTACTTGCAATTAAAAGATCTTATTCTATAATTTTTATCAACTCTGATTATGTTTCATAAAGACTCATACTTTTATAACTAATTACTTAAGATTAATTGTACCAATGTTACTCGTACCTAAATTTTAGCTCTCGCAGAACTTGGTATAGTTTTGAGCGACTCATGCTTGGGATTTCGTCATTCTAGCTAATCTCAACATGTACTGCATCCACTTCAAGAATTTTATTTTCCAAAAAGGAGTGCACTGTTTTCGAATAAGATATTTATGGTGTTCGTCTAGATGGATTATAGGATTTCTTCTTAGCAGCTTGGGTGGCTTAACACTTCCTGTTGATTGTTGCACTCGTAAATACTTTTCAATTGTACTAACCCCACATCCTTAACAACACACAGACCTGATTAGCATTGTTAACTTTTAGAATTTACTACATTCCTACCAGTATATTCATGTGTTTTTTCCCATACACGCTTGTTTTGTCCAGTCGGGAAAGTCTTTTGATATGCCAGCAAATACCCTAACAATCATGATTCTTTCCCCTTCAGTATAGGAGTAGCATTCAACAACAATTAACATTCTTTATGGATGAGTGTTAATTTCTCACATTAGAATTACACTTACGCCTTTTATAGGCTCCAATATTTTCCATATTTTTACCCAGACACGTTGAATGAAAAAAGAAAAACTCTAAAACCAAGTGGATAACCTAGAAAAAAGTCTCGTTTCAGGGAAACATCGCTATTATGAAAATAATTTTCACATACCCTTTGAGAGCCAATGAGGCACGACGAGTCTTGAAAAAGACTTAGTTTAATACAGAAACTTGCAGAAAGAAATAAGTGACGAAAACTGATATAAACGAACCACTATTATGACAACACAATGTGACATTTGACATATGGGGCCCACAGGATATTCTCTTATTGGCATCATGTAAAAGGGATTTCCGAACTCACCAATTAATTAAATTTCGATTCAAAATATGATACGCACGCAACCATTTAGCTGGAAAAAATGAACTATTGTACATTAAGGTTCAAGTTTCATAAGTAGGGATTTATCATACCAGTGGAAGTTTAGGATGGGACGAGTATTTTATATTATTTCTTTTAGTTTGCTCATTTATCATCAGATGGACAGAATTTGATTAGTGTTTGAGCTTTGAATTTTTAGCGTATTCTACTTTTTAGCTCACCTCTGATAATCGAGACTCCGTTAATCGGGATTCTATTGTACTTGCAAATAATTTACAGTCTATTTCTATCTAAAAATAAGTAAAGAAGCTACAGGTCGGCAAATCTAACTTGACCAGACACGCAAATACGAAGCGAATATCAAACGAGAGAGAGAGGCGACCAAGTGGAGTCTGCAATAACTAAGCAACAAGGCTTGTTATAGTACACGTGGGGGGCGAAATAGGTTTTATTCTCAATTTGCATACATTGCTCATTATCTTACGAGATTGACTAGCAATTGCATGACCACGATTTAATTCAATTTAAAAATCCATCCCACTTTTGAAAATGAAAGTACCAGGCCCACGAACTCTTCAGGAAATCTATTGACAGCTTGGTTCAAAGGTACCGCCCACAATTTTGCAACTGCGCAACGGCAAGTTATGTTTGCCCTGCTATAGACTGCAGTCGATTAAATTTTCATTTAGTTTATAATTAAAGACTATTTGCCCCACTTGCATTTGCCACACACTGCTGCACTAAGCACTAATATAGATGTTGTGAATTTCATTAACCAGAATTTTTATCTTTCAGGAAATTATTTGGGGCCGGCGCGGACTTATTAGATCAGAAAGAAAAGCAAGGTGGGCTGGCCCACCTGAACCATAAAGGACGCTATGTGTATTATCTAGTGACGAAGAGGGAATCGAGTAAGAAACCTACCTTGCTCACCATGTTCAAGTCAGTGAACCGCCTAAAGGAGCACATGGTTAAGAATGGGGTGGAAAAAGTGGCGATACCGCGGCTCGGCTGTGGACTAGACAGGCTCGAGTGGAACGAAGTAAAAAACATGCTGGAGTACGTATTCAAGGACACCGAAATCGAGATCAAGGTTTTCAATTTTCAGCAGGTGAGTCCGCACCGCCAACATTCTGAGGGGGTGATTAGTTTTTAATGCCTGATGTATCGTTTTAGAATTACGGCAAAACCAAACAGAAACTGGTCACCAAATCTAGTGACGTTGATAAGAGTAAAAGTAGAAAGAGTAAAGGTAAAAAGTAGATCGATTTCCTAAGGTAATTAAAAACTAATCACCTATTTATCTGAACTATTTTTACTTCTTAAAATGCAAATCCAAATCTCTTGGGTAAATTATGAAATATTGTGGGAGACCTCATCTTCTCACGCGCTTTGCTGTTGTGACGATACAGTCTGTTGTATATTAAAAGTACGTTACCAATTGTAAAAGCCTGCCGTATTTCATTACTGACTGTTTTGGGTTTCTCACTCTCTGTGCAAACTTTCTCAAAACAGTTCACCAAAGATTTGTATGAATTTGAGTATTTTCATTCAACCAGTTTAATCAAATTTAAGTTATAATTTCATAATTTGCAGGCATATGCTCAAATGGAAGCAAAGAGCAGCGATCACTCCTTTAGAAAATGTAGAATAACAACTCTAACAACAACAATCAAAGATTACAACCAAAAATACACCATGGTCCTGTATTTGGGCACTGAACAAGGTGACATCACTCCAGAAATTCAGGCTATAGATGAACGGTTTAATTTTCTGGCCGATTATAAGAACAAGGACAAGACGATGGGCAAGTATATATATTCATACAGGAATAATACCGAGTACTGCTTAATTGGAATTATAGCCAGGAAGAGGCAAAGGGACCCGTTTGACTTCAAACTCTTCGGGCAAGCCGTTCATGATTTGCATAAGGAAAACAACAAAGCTGAAAAGTTTAATGAAAAGTACTATAACGCGGTTATACACAAGTATACCGATCCCGATGATGACATTTTTATGAGCAAAATTACAAATATTTTGAGGAACACTTTCCATAAGGTGGAAATTAATGTACTACCACTTTGATTAAGTTTTTTTTTTACATATATACAATATACCCTATTCGTTTTAGATTTACATTTAAATATATTTATATTGAGTTATGATATTCGAAATATCGCTGGAAATAATATATTTATAACCAGCATGTACCTTTAAGTCGCTTTCAGATGAGACAGGCATCAGGCATTAATTAAATTGAATGTAAAAACAGTGTCTCGTCTAAAAATGGCTTTAAATTTTAAAGAATGTTTGGATATACACACAAATCCTATGCTTGCACTTGCAACGGGTAGTATCGACTCAAAAGTTCACATTACCACTGATATTTCTTTATATTTTTAATATACAATATTGGTCAAGATTAATCACTAGCCATTAAATAAGCTGCAAAAATTCATACATTTTATTTACATTCACAGACATTACACAATATTAAATACTAATGTTATTTACCATTATTATTACGACTTTATTGTTAATTGTTATAGCATTTATATAATCTTTATTGTTTTGTATCTGTAATATTGGGTTTAAAATTAAAAGCTGCTATAATCAATAGAAAGTGGTGTGAGAGTGTATAATGTTGAATACTTTGATTGTATTGTAAAAGTTTGAGTACTAATAAATTAAATTTAGTTTTTTAATTGTTTAAAACTTATTAAAAAATGTTTTTTTACTCGCAATCCTTCTGATGATGTGATTGGTCACAATATCATTAAGAGTGTGTTCTGTGTCTGCAGCAGTCAAAAGCAACCTCGCAAACTTTTACCTCGTTTTAGTTAATCGTAGGGCGCTGAATAAGTTTAGGCAGTTTGTTTCAGTACGTCTTATTGTTTAAGAATTATTGATTTTGGATTTATGGCATGAAGGCCAAAGTAGTTCCTGTGATTGTTCGAGACAAGGCAGAAAAATTTCAGTATATAAATGAAAATAAAAATCCTTTACCTTTAACTGAACAGAAGTACGTAGTTCACACAGTATTAGGTTACCAAAAATCTGGTTACTTTATTTTAAATTATTACATTTCAATAAAAGTATGTTGGATTTATTGCGTTATAAACTATTTAGAACAAATACATTATGTTTGTGTTGGCAAAAAATTTGATCCAATAGTTTTGGTGTACATCTGTAGGACTAGTACCATTTTTTTGTCTGAAATGCTAATGCTAAGCAAGGTTTTAGAATATCACATAAATTTGAGAAATGATGCTAAAAATATTAAATTTTCGGAAATTTCCAATGCAGGTCTCGTCCTTTCGTAATTCCAGTGGCTCTCAATCAGTTTCTCTCTGGTACTATTAATAATGCAATCAATAATCTAAATATTTTGGTATTGTGTGTTTCATAAATATCCATGATATATACTATAAATAATCCACACTGAGAAATAATTAAAGAATTGGCATCCTAATATCAGGTAAAGTGAGTGGGGGTGGCTGAAGATAGCCCAGTCTTCTGCCAATTGTATCCCACACGTGTTCAATAGGTGATAGGTCTGGAGAACGAGAAGGCCATGGAAGTAAATCAACATTAGCTAGTTCCAGGAATTCCATAGTAACCCTAGCTGTGTGCGGCTTTACATTATCCTGTTGGAAAATGGGGTTATCCAACCTTCTCAGATAGGGCATTAAAGTTGGTTCTAGAACTGTGTTAATGTAGCAATTTGCATTTAATTTACAGTCTCGTGGGCCAGACGATTTTGAGATCGCTGTTTTTTGTGTGGGTCAACGTGCGAAAAGGGATCGCGTTCAAGTACTCTTTAATTATTAAACACTTAATAACATCCCAATAATTAACTTCTTGTTTATTGTTATTATTATTTCATATACTTGTAAAAATGCCAACGTGCATATGTTGCAATAGTGTTACTGAAGAGCACACTACTGTACATTGCTGCATTTGCAAGAATGGATACAAAATCAGTTGTGTTGACATCACAAAATCGGAAGCCTGTGAAATGAATTCAAAAACGGCTGGACTATTATGGACGTGTATCAATTGTGCGAAGCTTGGCGATGATCTCAACGGTTTAAAGGCGGCAATTGTTGCTCTCCAAAACGAAGTGAAAATGTTAAAATCTGCTCCTATACCAACCACACCACTGGGTACAGAAATGATAATTCAAGAAGTAAAAGAACGCGAGACACGCCGTTGCAATGTTATTATACATGGCTCTCTCGAAATAAATGGCTCAACTCAATCAAAAAAGGAAAATGATGAAAAATTGGTTAAAAGTATATTGCAGCACGTATCAATTGACGAAACTCCCACTATGTTCAGATTGGAGAAATTTGATAATACTAAGCAGAATAAACGACCATTAGAGCTACGATTTAGAGATGAGCAATACGTATATAAAATTATGAAAAACCTTCCTACTTTAAAAAGTAACAACGCCTTTAATGACATAACAATCTCCAGAGACAATACACCAAAACAGTTGGAATATTATCGTAGTGTCAAGAATGAGTCATCTAGGCGTATCAATGCGGGGGAGAATAACTTACGAATTAAATATATTAAAGGGATCTCATCAATAATTTCTACACCACAGGAAAACTGAATCCGCCCGACAGTAATCAAGATCATCACTCCTTATATTTCTACTACCAGAACACACGTGGTTTGCGAATAAAAATAAACTCAGTGTATTCGACAACTTCCACTTCACACTATGACGTTATTGCGTTTACTGAAACTTGGCTATCAGAAGATGTGAATAGTTCGGAATTGTTTATTGCGAACTACAATGTAATACGCTGTGATAGAAATCGATCTGCCACCCACCGAAAAATGGGTGGTGGTGCACTGTTAGCTATACGTTCCTCTATAATGATAGAACCAGTAGATATAAGCAATATTACATCAATTGATCACTTAGCCAATATAGTATGTTGTAAATGTATATGGAACTCATTTAAGTTTTATATTTTGGTCATTTACTTACCCCTGATATGACTGCTGATTCTATTAATTCTATTTTAGAAGAATTAGTTTTGCAATTTATAGGTAAATCTATTATTATTATGGGTGATTTTAATATTCCTTTATTCTGTGGTAACAATAATAATGACCCCAAAACGAGGGTGTGTAACTTATTTATGGAAATGTTGGACACTAATCAAATTAATAATATTTATAACGCAACTGGAAGATTCTTGGATCTCATTTTAACCAATTTAGATTGCACGATAGATCGCGAAGATAATCCTATAGTGCCTGTTGATTATTACCATCCACCTATTTCAATAGATTTGATCCTAAAAAACCTATTGTAGCCCGATTCTCCAAAAACAATTTATCCGCTTATCTTACATTCAACAAAGCAAACTTTCCCGCTTTGTATGATGATCTACTGGCGGCAGACTGGTCTTTCTTACATAATTTTGCGGAAATTAATTTAGCTACCAATGCATTTTACAACTACTTCTTTGAGATTATTAACAAACATGTACCCAAATCTATAAGAAAGAGTAGCAAATATCCTCCATAGTTTACACGAAACATAATTGAAAACATCAAATGTAAGCAATACTATCATCGGAAATACAAAAAAACCAAGCGTACTTATTACTTTGAACAATTTAAATGGCTGCGATATCTAATTAAAACCGATATTAAAACTCAATATAATATTTATTTGAGTAAGGTTGAAGAAGGAATCCGGGAGAATCCGAAGGAGCTGTTTAATTATATACACTCAAAAAATGGATCATCTAGGATACCTGATACGATTAAAGTTGAAAATGGGGTTACACAGGATCCGCAATGTATTGTTGATGAATTTGCATTTTTTTTCTCAGATACGTATAACAACCGTAAACAATTTAATTTGAATGATGCGTTTGTAAGCCGCCCTCAAATAAAAATATCAGATCTTACGGAGAATGAAGTGTTACAATGCTTAAAAAACATGAAAAAATATAAAACAGCAGGTGAGGATCAACTTTCAAATTATTTAATTAGGGATTGTGCACATGTATTTGCAAGTCCTCTGACTATACTATATAATCTCTCTTTAAGTACATCGTCATTTCCCGATATTTGGAATATAGGTAAGGTTTGCCCTGTTCTTAAAGCGGGGATCCAACAAATGTGAAAAATTACAGACCTGTTACAACATTAGACAACTTTGCTTAAGTTTTTGAGCAGCTTATTTACTCTAGTATATACAGGGTATTTTTTTTATCGTGGGCCATTAGATTTTATATGCTAAAAATTATACCTTGTATTAATGTATATTTTATCAAAAAATTTTGAAGGAAATTTTAGTTAGTAATATAAATCAATTATTTTTCTACATGATGCGCTAGTCAGAATAATTTAAACATGTTTTATTCCATTAAAAAATGAAATTATTTAAAATAAATAACTGAACAAACATAATCAAAGTACCTTGAATTTCTGAAATGTCAGATTGATTAGTGAATTAATTTCATTTTTTAATGGAATAAAACATGTTTAAGGTAATCTAATTAAGCGCATCATGTGGAAAAGTAATTGATTTATTACTAACTAAAATTTGCTTTAAAATTATATGTTGAAATATGCATTAAAACAAGGTATAATTTTTAACATGTAAAATCCTGTGGCCCACGATAAAAAAAACGTACTGTATAGGGACATAAGGCCACATATTTCCGAATTTCAACATGGATTTATGCAGCAAAGATCCACTGTATCAAATCTAGTGCATATTACTCAATTTATTAGTGAAGCTATTGATTCCCATAAACAAGTAGTCTACTTAGACTTCTCAAAGGCCTTTGACTCCATCAGTCATACAATACTCTTGGCTAAATTAAATGCTTTTGGACTTTCTAATAATCTAACCGCATCTTATTTAGCGGATAGGTATCAATATGTTACATATAATGGTTTTCAATCTCATGCATATCATGTTTCCTCTGGGTCTCCCCAGGGTTCGAACTTAGGCCCACTACTGTTCACAATGTACATAAACGATCTTGAATCATTAACCTGTGATGTGCTTGCATACGCAGACGATCTCAAAATTATTGGTAACATTAAATGTCAAGATGATGCAACCATACTTCAACAAAACCTTGACCGTATTCAGCAGTGGTGCTCACTAAATTCTCTAAACCTGAACGAAAACAAATGCAAAATTATGATGTACGCGCGTAAAACGAATCCTATAATGGTTGAATATCAATTAAATGAGATAGTGCTAGAAAGGACTTATGAAATAAGAGATCTTGGTATTACGTTTGATAGTATATTAAATTTTTCGTCGCATATAAATAGTATCTGTTCACATGCCTTCAAGACCCTAGGATTTATTTTGCGTAACTGTAGAGAATTCTTGAATCCTGCATCTATTAATATTTCATATTACTCCCTAGTTAGATCGAAACTTGAATATGCAGCTCTGATTTGGCACTCTTATTTTGAGTGCCATAAAAAGTCTCTGGAAATGTACAAAGGAGATTCTTAAAATATATTTATAAACTTAAAATGGGCACATATCTGATTCTAAATAAAGAACATAGTGATCTACTCTTAATAAATGGGGTCAGTAGCCTTGAAAGTAGATGTATCCATACCAGCACCTTATATTTGTTAAAAACCATACATAATCAAATAGATTCTCCTTACATATTATCAAAAATAAACTTCCTTGTTCCAAATTACAGCTCTCGCTCCCAATCGCCTTTTTATAATAGCAATCATCGATCAACTACCATGCAAAAGGCCCCTAGACATTATATGTTAAGTAAGGTGACTTACTTCCATAACCGATCGCCCCCATACCATCACTCCGCATGTAAGAGCTGTATGGCGTTCCACTGCAAACTGTAAATTTCCTCGTTCTCCTTGGCGACGTCTAACCATTTTACGACCATCGTGGGCACACAAACAAAATCTCAATTCATCGCTAAAGATAACCTGCCTCCATTGATCGACCCATTGTAGTCTCTCATTGCACCATTCCGGACGGCACCTCTTATGTCGAGAAGGGCAAACAAAGAAAAGGACAGTACGACTTGAGACCAAATGATCGAATTCTCCGGTAAACTGATCAAACGGAGATTCCTTGGTTAGGTGTAAACCTCTCCAGATGTCTCCACTGGCTCTTGTCGTTGAAAATCGATCCCAGACAGTGACGAGCCGAAGAGCTCGATCTTCATGTTCTGTAGTGTTTCTAGGGCGCCCAGGTCATAATCTCTGCCATTGTTCCTGTCCCTCGGTCCATCTACGTCAACATCGAGATATTGTACTGACACTTCTGCCAATTCGTTGGGCAATATCATGATTTGACAAACCTTCTCTGAGCCCGACTACTCTACCTCGTTCAAAATCGCTTAATTGTTGAAATACGCCACGCTGACGAACTCGGGGCATCTTTTGATTTAAATGGGGAACCAATTAACTGATTTGCACGATAAAATAATGTCACTTCTCAGTTAATTTAACAAAATAACAATAAAATCTCTTTAATTTGATGATTTTTTGTTGGAATTTGAATCATTTCTTAGTGTAGATTATTTACGTATTATCTGAAATTTTCATAAATGTTGAGCGACGAATTCTTGGTGTTCTTTTACTTATGGTGGCCAGTATATATCATGATATATATTCTGATATATATCCGATGATATATATTTTCCGAACCTTGGATAGGACCCTATATTAGGATATAGCTGAAATTTTAAATTCATGACAGACATTATCTTAAAAATTATGCAAGAATAGCTTTATGTCTGACCTCCTTAGAAGACAGGTATATACAAAGCTAGAAAATATGTCTTCCTATGGTCAGCAACATCAACAATTTCCTAAATATTAAGTGTATAATCTTTAAATATACAATAGAATAATCACAAACATGTAAAAAAAAGCAGAACAAAGTATGAAAAATATATTGAAAAAAGATAAGTTAAAAGATCATAAAAAATATCAAATTCGGCAAATTATTTGAAACCCTTAATAATTATAGAAAAAAATGAGTATGTAGTAATTAATTGTTCGTTTGTCCACACTCATCTACGACTTGATCCCAGTTGAATCCGGAATCACCTTCAATCAACTGCATACAATAATCGGTGCTGACGCAACTGAAGAGCTTGCAAAAAGGCGCGTATTCCCGAATTGTCGCCACGTCCGCAACAATGATGAGTTTGTGCTTCGCTCGAGTTACCGCCACTGTTAATCTTCTCTTGTCTTCCAGAATTTCAAACTAAAAGTGAAAATAACAAATGAATACAATACACACATATTTTATCAAATAGTATTATTATGGTGTGTGTCAAAGTTAAAGAGTTTTATTTTGCAAATAATACACTTTTTCTGCGTTGTTTATTCATGTATAAAGCAAAATATTTAAATCCCTCCACTGTACTCTGGCCTACTTAAGCATATACTTCCTATAAAATTGTGATGATAGTAATAATAATAATAGATTTATTTCCCAACAGAAAAAAATATTCCAATTACAGGGAAAAAATATACATTGACATTAGTAAACTAAAATATGATGATGAGTAGAGTCCGGATTTATATTTTTTTACGTGTTTTATTTGCTCTTTCATATGGAACTGGCGAATTGTATCTATACGTTTCTCTCGGAAATAAATCAAAATACCAAGTTTTATTTCGCATATAACTTAATATTTCAAGGTTTTGTCACATTAAACTTATTTGAGCATATATCTACATATAACTACATGTAAAGTTAATATTTCCATTAATTGTAATTGATTTTGTTGTTATTAGCTTTTATTGCTCATTTTTGCATCTTAATAACTACAATCAAGAATTTAGAAATGGCTCAAATGCCTTTGATTGAGACTTTTAACATTATTGAAGAACTGTACGAAAATTTAAAATTAGTGCCCTCACTATTGCAAACATTTGATGCGTATTATATCGAAATTCGGGATACGAAAAAAATTAAAATGATTTATGGAATTTTGAAAGGCGAGACTGAGGAGACATAATAAATTTTAACATGAACCCCATGTCATTTAACTTTACCTAAAATGAAAATCATAATCAAATTTTGGTTCGACATTGTAATTCCAATAAATAAATCATCATCAGTTGTTATTCATATATTTTTTTTATTTTGCAACATTATTTTTAATTAAACCGCATATAAAATCTATATTTGAATCATTTTGCTGCATTTATTAGCTAATTTTCAGCGCATATAAAAAAATTGTAATGACTTTTTAGCGCATATAAAAAAAATTGCCTTTTTCAGCGCATATAAAAAAAATTGCCTTTTTCAGCGCATATAAAAAAATTATAATGCCTTTTTTAGCGCATATAAATCCGGACTTTAATGATTAGTGACCGAATCAAAAATTAAATTAAACCAAATTAAACAAAGTCATGTTATCTCAAATTAAATTAAATTAGAACTAAAGTAAGATTGAAACAACTTAAATTAGACTCAAAACTTTGCATTTGAAAAGTTTAAAGGAATCTCCCAAATATATCAACTCCGTGATGAATCTGATCATCGTAGACAATTATTTTTCTACATGATGCGCTTAATTAGAATAGCTTAAACATGTTTTATTCCATTAGAAAATTCGTTTGATTACTTGCCTCACTAATCAATCTGACACTTCAGAAATTCAAGGTACTTGATTATTTTTGCTCAGTTATTTACATACATTTTTAATGGAATAAAACATGTCTAAGTTATTCTAATTAAGCGCATCACGTAGAAAAATAATTGATTTATTACTTACTAAAATTTGCTTCAAAATTATATGATAAAATAACACAAGGTATAATATTTAGCATGTAAAATCCTATGGCCCACGATAACAAAATATACTGTATAATTCATTCTCCGAGTGCAGTTCACCTATTATTTTGTACAAATCATCAAATTTGTCATTAATTGAAGCAAGAAGCATTTTTATTTCACTACGAAAATCAGTGAATTGCTATTGCTATTCTCTTATTTAACATTTAATAATGGTTTTAATATCCATTTTTACATCTGAATTTTCTATCTCGTCAACCGGGGCTGCCTTTATACCATCATTAAAAGGAACAAATTTGCATTTGTTGCAGCAAAACCATTTTGTGCCGTTTTCTTTTTTCACTTCTTGATAAAATTTCATTTCCGCATCAGCTAGATGGATACAATTTGGATGAAACCATCTATTAAAATGCCACAGAAAATTACCATATTAATAAATGCAGTCGGATATATCAGATGGGTCAATGATAAATTCGATCTGTACAAAAAATGTCCACACTAAAATGTTTTTAACACGGATGTTTTATGAGGAATTGGATTAAAAATCTAACCCAACAATATTTTAAGCACGTCAACCCGCGAAGAATCGATGTCTTTTAGATTTGTAATCTCCAAAATTATAATTAAAACTCGAATAATTAGGTAATTACCTAATTTGTTGAGGAATAATTTCACTCACGAACTATCCATAATGTGCACTATACAGTTATTGTTTCTCACTTATTTAAACTTGTTTATTAAACACAGTAATCATTTTAAGATAGCAAATCTTTTGCGAACACTCGAACACCAATAATATTTAATCAATAATGAACATTACCTTTGATACCGAATGTGGTTTTGTTAAATTCCGAGATTTGGTGCACGAGTACAAAATAACTTCCTTGTCTTGTCCCTGAAATTGATCGACTGTGCTTACATCTACACCAGATCCTTCTAAAATGGAAGATATTTGAGACACTTGCGCTCTGTACGGTGCAATTACACCTATTCCAGATGGTAATAGTCCTCCCTAGAATAAAATTTCGTTATAATCAGTTTTTATGCAGTGCATGTTTATTGTGAATATGAATGGTCTTAACACAACATATACTGTTTTGTAGTCAACTCAATTTAGCTAGATATAGATGTAAGATATTTTTATAAGAATTATACAGGATACGTATGATCTTTAATACCAGATGGAAGTGTTAAGTTATTTAGTCTCAAAAATTCTATAACTAAATTATCTTGCATATTTATCAGTAGTAGTAGTAGGCTCTCATTAAAATATTCTCTTATTTAACATTTAATTTAGTATAGATACAAGCAGAATCAGAGCCCTGCCCGATGGTGTAAATTTTGCACGTAGCAATGAATGTTCAAAACACGGCTCCATTTGACAAGTTATAATTTTCCATGATAATTTAAAAAAACGCAGAATTCTTTAATTATAGGATTAACATAATTTTTGTCAATATTAAATAACCAGACTCTTAACTGTCCTTTTATTTGGTAGTATTGGTATCTATTTCATAATACTATTCTTCAAAATATAAATAAAATACATTTCTTTGTTAACATGTTCACTGCGGCTACGATTTTTGCGTGACTTCATAATAGGCGGTACGGGTCATATAAACCCCGTACAATTTTTTTGAAAATTGTGTTACTGTAAACCGAATGGAGTTAATCGATACATTAATATTAATCTGTGATCGGTACTTTTAATTCCATCAAAGTACGACAAAGTTACAACCTTTGCCCGTAGGGAAGTTCTATAAAATTCTAGTCCACCAAAAACGGAAGTCCACGACGGGACACATATGCCCCTTAAGGCAGTGAAAGTGTTAATATTACACAATTTATTTATTGTGACTATAGTCAGGTGCTAGTCGTTATCAAACTGGAAATAATAAAGTTCATGTTGTTTGAGTCATTTAAGGTAGTTGTAATTAAAATTAAATAAGTACTTCCTTATTTTTTTGTGATATATATTGCTACCGGTTTTGGTTGTAAACCATCATCAGGAATAAATACAAAAATATATTCCGGGCAAGTTTAAAAAAAAAATTAATGAAATAAAATAGAAACAAAATGAAAGTATGGAAATGAGACAGTTTAAAAAAAGGTCACTGAATTCTTCAATGAAAATAACTACAGTGAGTGTAAAAAGTATTTGTACACGGAAAATTTCTTTGAAAAAGTTCTTATTTTTAGAAAATGAACTTCAATTAACAATCTGTTAACCCTCTATTGCATGATTTATTTAGACATAAAAATATAAACTTTTTAAACATTAAATGGTTAAAGCAATAACGCAAAATTATATTTTATATAAAATTTGTTAATCTTTTATTTGGTTTGGTACTGACGTAATTGGATCAGTATTTTTGGCAGCAACACAATTATCAAAGAAATGAAGAAATCGTTTGAGACCTTTAAACTTGTTTAGAGGCATAACATTAGTAATTTGAACCAAATCAATATTCCTATCAATTGCTACATTTCCTTAGAGTTACTTGTATTTACTTGTGTAGTTCTTTCTGTGCGCTGCACACGTTTGCTCTACCAGTTGAGAAATCAAGAAAAAAATTAGTCTTCTAAAAAATTTCCTCGAAAATAAATTTTGTTGCGGATCTCTTACAGTTTTCAAATCTTTTTTTATTTATTTTAGTAATTATTTATTTCGTAAGATAGCAGCACTTTGCACAAAAATTATGTTCCCATTTGGAAACAGTATGCAATAGAGGGTTAATAGTGAATGTAATACATTATATACTTCTCATCAATATTCTAACAAAAAGAATATAAAAAGTTTAATACATCGTCTTTATATTCAACAATAATGAAAACTTGTATCCAGCGAGATGAAAATATTCGTACAGTTGAGAAATTAAGCTTCCAATATCGCTAACACAAGTGTTTAAGTGGAGCTCTTTTATTTATAATTGGAATATGTGTTCCCCTTCTCAGTGTAGTCCTTGAACTACATTCAATACAATCGGTCTTTGTGTTATTTAAACAAAATGGGTAGCAAAAGAAAGAAGACAAGCGAAGAAGGGCGAAAAATTAATTTTAAATTACGTAATCAGTACAAATCTCTTCGAGAAACTGCTTGGTTCATTGGTAGACCTCGATCAACAGTCCAATCAATAATTACCCGTTTTTGTATAAGAAAAACAGTTAAAAATAAACCAAGGAACGACTGACCACATGCCTTCATCGAAACCAACAAATGTTTTATTATTCGTCAAATAAAGCCGGATCCAAAAATGAGTGATCCGAAGATTGTGGACGAACTAAAAAATGTTTCCGCTATCATTGTTAAAAATGTGATCAAAAAGAATGGATATCGTGGCCATGTTACCAGGAAAAAGTTCTGGGTAAATGCGACCAATCGCAGTAAACGATTAGAATTTGCGAAACAACATCTCAATAAAACGGATGAATAGTGGAACACGGTTATTTTCTCAGACAAAGCAAATATAATATTTTTGGATCTGATGACAGACACATGGTGTGGTGGAAAAGAAATATGGAGCTGCAGCCAAAAAATCTTATACCGACAGTTAAACATGGTGGCGTTTCTGTACTTTTTTGAGGGTATATCAGCACTCCAGAAAGTGTACATAGAGATTTTGAAGAAAAATCTCCATGACAACCATGAAAAACAAAAAAAACAAAATATTTTTACACATTCGTGAAGAGAATAAAAAGGGCTACAAATTTAGTAAAATAAAAAAAATGGTTTCTATTTTTAAAAAATGTCCATGGCGTCATACGTGAAAGACTAGTGACGTCGTACTATTTTTAAGACGCTAAAAAGTGCGGAATAAAAAACAAAAATGTACCTGTCCGAGGATTTTTTTCTGGAACTTTCTGGAACTCATTTCATAAATACCAAATTTGTTTCAGTTAAAGACAGGAATTAAACTTTTCTCTCAGGTTTGTTCACTATTTTATTCACAACTGTACGTTTGTTGTTAAAACATTAAAGTCAAATCAAATGAAATTAAATAAACGTCAGTTCATAAAATGTGGGCGGTTTGATTTAAAACAAACTCATAGCAACCATGCAAATACATATTGCAGATTGATATACTAAATATTTTTACGAATTATTAATATTTAACTAAAAAATAAAATATTGTATGCACCATGGGAGATATTCGTATTCTTTACCCTAGGTTGACAGGTTTATAAGTCAACCGAGGGTAAAGAAAAACATTCCAAATCTCCCTTAATGCATAAATATCTATAAAACAAAAATTACACAACTTTTATTGACTTGCCGCTCTTGGGCAATATAGGAAAACAGCCAGGTAGCATTTTTTTTTATGTTAAAATATAGAAGAAAGCAGTAGGTAATAATGGATAAAATAATGGTGTTACTTTATCAAGAAATAATATAAAACTCTTTCTTGCAGTACAGGTAATGCTAATGTGTCAATTATGATGAGTTGTCCACAAAAAGGGGTTAACTCGAAAATTGACTGTATGTATATATTATAAATTAATATATTTCTACAACCAAATATGAATTCTTAAATGTAACAGATGAAACAGTAATGTTTTCCAAACGCATTGATGTAAAAATCAAATTTAGAAAAGATCTAGTCAAAAAGTTCCCATTGCTGGTGTAAATGTCTATATCTCAAAACCACAGTTAACCTCTTCTTGTAGCAACGTCTTTAAATATGTTAACACACAACATAGCCATTCATACAGATATAACGGAAACAGACAATATTATTGTTATAATAACTCACATAATATAACAAAATTTCTGTCAATTCAATAATAAATTATATCAAATGAAAGATGCACTTCCCATGGGATCACCTTTATCTGGATTTCAGCCAGACTATTTTATAAATAAAACCATTGACTTGGCCATACATAAATAACGCTTATCATGACTATATTTTAATCTGGAAGCGCTGTGTTGACAACATTATTTGTATATGGATGTACCTCCAGAAAAATTAAAAGAATTCACCCAATATCTAAATAAGCTACACAAAAACTAAACAGAGAACTACATTGCCTTGACCTCACCATCATCAAAAAAGATATACACTAGAATATAAAATTTATAGAAAACCAACACACAGTACAACCATTATCCCATATGACTCGTATCACCACCACAAACACACATTTGCTTGTTTTCAGTTTTACTGAATTTATTCCATATGTTAGCACTGTATAGGGTGTCCCAGACAACCCGTATCAGGCTTTTTTGAGAAAACCACTAGTTGTAGAGAGGGACAAAAAAATTTAATACAAAAGCCTTATTGAAGAATCGAATGATATTGTTATTCCCAAAAATGGTTGGCATCCCTGAGAGCTTGTCAAGAACTCCAGATTTTGAAATGGCACGATTGGTTAAAAGTGGTATCATTTAAAAAGCCTTTAAAAAACAAGCAACTTTTGTTGGAATAATATCCGATTAAAGTTATTAAATTTCAATTTTATTTGCATTTCAAATGATAGTTAAAAAATATCAGATGTGTTCAAATTGTCTTCCATTCTTTAAACATATTATCGTGCCATTTAAAAAACCTGGAGTTCTTGGCAAGTTCTCAGGGATGTCAATCGTTTTTGGGAATAACAATATCATCACTCGATTCTTTAATACGGCTTTTGTAATCATTTTTTTTTGTCCCAAATAGCCGTTTTCTCAAAAAAGCCTGATACGGGTGGTTTGGGACATACTGTATATCACAAAAAATTAAGGAAGTACTTATTTAACCTTCACAATAAATAAAATTGTTAAAACTGGATCTGCCACTGTGAATGAGGTAATCCAAATAAGCAAATTTGTAATGTATGTACCTTAATTAGAGCTTTCACCAAAACAACAACGACAGCCACTTCGGATGGATTTACACAGGTTAGAACCACTTCCTCTCCCTCCTTCTCAATGGCAGGCCTCTGAATCCAATCTGCTCTGTATTTCTTTTTCCAAACTGGACCAGTATCTAGTATACAAACAGATTTTTTCAAATCTTGATCGAGTACTTGTAAAACCCATTGTTTCTCTTGATACATGACCGTTAAGCTCTGGAAAAACAAACCATTTTTCTCATACAATCAATCTGAAACGCAACAATACTAATCTTTTGAAGTAACAAATGCAATTTAACACAAATTACTTGAGTAAAATTGATAGAAACAGTCACTTATACAAAGTAGCATATAATAATGAATATTCATTGAAAATGGAGGAAATTGAAAATAATAACATGAAAGGAAAAAAGAGTTTCATTTCAACTAGACCCACAATTATCTTGGGGATGATTGTGGCCGTCACTATGTGGTAATTCACAATCTGAATTAAAACATGGTAATTTATCAATTTAGTTTAAAATAAAATTAACTTTAAATTGTTCAAATAAATTATACAAACCTCAAATTTTGATAATAGCAGATTCGCATTCGCTACTGTATCGTTGGCAATGAGAAGCTGCCCTTTGTAGGTGAGATCATTAGCCAAGGATGTTATGACTCTATTCATGCGGTAATTGAAGCTCAACGTCACCATGGATTCCGGAGATTGGAGCCTTTCGAATAAGCTTTGCGATAATCCTCTGGCTCTGCAATATTTATTTTGTCAGCCCGATTTCTATGGGCTAGCTATTTAAATATTCCCATGTGCCAAAGTTTTTATGGATAAACATGTCTATTATTTAGCTTTCATAAATGATGTCACAGGCTTAGGCGAGTAGGGGGTCAACGGAACTGTGACAGTCTGTTTTCTAAAACTAGATCCAAAGGTGCACAAATGTGACACCTTGTGATATGGGGGATTAAAATGTAATGAAAAACCTGTGACATCATTTATGGAAGCCAGCTTACTCTTGAGAATTTGAAATTTCAAAATAATTTAAAATTCAACCGTAAAAATTTTAATGATGAATTTGGTACTCACTGTGCTTCTCGATTTTTCACAACCGGAGGCAACTGATCAGGATCACCTATCAAAATAAACTTCTTCGAGGCATACAGAGATCTAAATACAGAAGTTTGAAGGACTTGCGTGCTCTCGTCCACAATGCAAACGTCCATCAAACGTTTGGATAGGATTGGATGTTTGGAACCTATGCAAGTTACTGCTAAAATATTCTGCAAAATAAACAAAAACTACGTTACTAGTTTTTCCTATTCAAGGAAATGCAAATTTGCTCAACTAAACAGAGTAAAACCCAGCAAGTCAAATGATTTTATACACTTATAAATTATTCTGTTATTAATGTCATCCAGTGGTACATGTGATGTCACTGGTTGTTACGTCATACTCCTGATTTCCAATCGAGCAATCAAAAATAGAAATACTCGGTTAACATCTCCATTAAAATTTATTGACAGTCGTTCACATATACCTGTTGTTATTTCCTTTGCCTTAAACACGAAAAATGCACGGTTAAAAAGTGCACCAGTTCTGTTTGAAGATTTTGAATACAAGGAAAAAATTATTCAAAGAATGAAAGGCGTGTCCTTTGTCCAGAAACACGGTGAAAGTTATAAAATATTCTGGTCTATTTTTGCTCTGTCTTGATAAGAGTACTGACATAACTGGCTCAGCTCGTTTATCAAATTTTATTTATTACTGTGTTAGGAATAATATTAAGAAGAAATGGTCAGCTTAAGAATTAGCAACAACCACAAAAGAAACAGTTATTTGCAACACAATTGTAAATGCACACGCAGAACGACAAATAGATGTTTCCAACACTGATTCTGTAACGACTGATGCAGCAGGATGACTGGAGAGGAAAATGGTTTCGTCATATGATTTAACCAACGAATTGGACATTCAATTATGGGTTTTTGATTACATCATACAGGTTTAATACCAAAAGCCAGTATCCAGTTCTGTAGGAGGCAGATTTGTTTTAGAAAATGGGATGGGAACGTGCAGGCAAAGCTTGTACTTCTTACTATGTGTTGCATAGTTGTGTTAAATGTAAACATAAAAAAAAATGATGTTATGATCGTTGTGACAAAATTGGTCGATTTTATATCTGCACGCCCTTTAGATAAACGAAAATTTTGAGAATTATGAAATGAGGTAAATCAGTGTACAATTTACTTATGTACAACGTTTGGAAAAGTCATGGATAAGTTCTTTTATGATTAAGACTCTTTTTGTTTATTAATGGGCGTCCAATGGCTCATTTTTTTGCAGGGTAGTGCTTACATTTAAATGCTAATCTGTAAGTTGTCATTATCCTGTTTGATGTAATCAAACCATTCGAAGTTAAATTACAAACTATGTTGTTATTTCCATGTTACAAATATTTTTCAAATACAAAAAAATCTTTGCAGAGTTAGAATCTCATGAAAAACTAGACCAAGTTAAATTAACAAAATATTTTTCTGCAGTTATTCAATAATATACGAATTTTCTTCAAAACGCATCAAAATATCCAGACACAAAGTCTGTTTTTTCATCAATTTTTGAGTAGCAAAATTTGAAAGATTCAGTTATGCAATTCATTGATTTTTAATCCAGTTCTATACGGAAAGAAATATTTGGCGATTTGAGAAATGACAGAAATAAAATTGAAAGTGATCGATAGTTGAGCATTTTTCCAAAGAATACAGAGGAGGAAATAATAAATTCTTGAAATCCTTCATCAATTTTCTGATCTACATATGCTTGTGAGTCATTATTTTTGGAAATGAGTTTTTTAAAAGACAACTTTAGAAATAGAATGACTGATGAATCTAGTTAGATCTAGATCTACATCTATTTGTTATCGATTTTTACATGACAAAGTTTTTATGACTTATGTTAACTTTATCTTTATACAATTTAATTGAATTTTCTTAATAAAATTCTGAAATAAGTATTTTTTTTTATCTATTAAAAAGTGTCCGGCACGGCAGCAAATCGATCAACTATTTCTAAATTTTTGGCACGTGTACATAAAAAGGTTCGCCATCACTGGTCTAGGAAATATACGATGTACACAATGAACAGCAGGTTTTGTTAAACTTTTATCCATTATGCATACAAAGTTATAAATTTCATCACATACCGAATTATTGTAAACAAACTCCAATTCCTCTGGAGTCTTGCAGTGCTTTGTGAGAGCGTGTTCTGAGCGGTTTTTGAGTTTTGGATGAATCCTACTTTCCGATCCCAACCTCAAGATATCTATGCCGCGTTCTTGAAGTCTTACACAAACGTTATCGACTGCCGAATGTGTGTGGCTTGTTATCAGAACCGAGTAGTTTAATTCCACCAGGAATTGGACGAGAGCAACTATTGTAGCAGTTTTTCCTGAAACCAAAATATTGTTATTTGGCTTTTGTTTTTTAGGCTATATCTTTTTTAATTGTTGAGATATTTAAGATTTAAAAGAAAATGATCATTTTTAGTTCTTTTCTTAACAACTCAATAATTTTTCTCAGCAGAATTTGAGTAAGTACATAACACTTCATACCTTTGCCTATTTAACCAAATCTCTATCATAAATAATAACAAAGTTACCCATACACCCTCTCTATTTTGTATGGAAAATATCAATATCACTGTGTTTTTTTCATCAACTGATTTTATAAATATTTTTACCTGTTCCTGGCATTCCTTTAATTAGCAAGTAGTCATTCGCAGCCAGCGCCTTGATAACGGCTCTTTGTTGCATCTTGTTCATCGTCTTCAAAATCGGACCGGATTTCTTGCCCACTTCCGATGGTAGAGTCTTCCTGAACGTTGGCTTCACCTTCTCTATAATCAACTTTCTGAGTTGATCGGCCCTTTCCGTGGGTTCCATCAGAATTGATAGGCTTGTTAAGTTGAAGGTATTGATACTATTTGAGTCGTAGGAATCCAAATGAAATTTGCAGTTCGGATACTTTTTGGATAAATCTCTACAAAAACGAAAGTTTTGTTTATTAGAAATCAATTACATTAGCTCCACAGAATAAATTGGTAGTGTAATTTAGAATAAATCTCTGTACAAATACACAATAAAATTTTGTAAGAAATAAAAAATTAGTTCATGGGTGAAATTTAAAGGAGTAATTTATTTAAGGACATGAATACCGGAGGATTTTTATCAGAGGGGAGGCGGTAAAACAACAATTTGGCATTAAGGTTTTTGATATTAATTCTCTAACACGTGATTTGTTTTAGGTGGCTTTTATAAATGCTGTCACAAGTTTTTCTTTGTATTTTATATCCTATAGAACAGAGGTCTCCAAAGTGGTCTATATAGACCCCCAGGGGTCTATTTAACAAAAGTAAGGGTCGATCTAAGCCAGGGGGTCTAATGGGGGTCGATCCGAATCGGAGGGTCGATTGGGAGTCGAAGGAAAAACAAGTGTAAAAAAATGGAAAAAAATGTAAGGAGATATAAACCTCAATTTTCATATTTTCCACTAGTGAACATTTTTAGTGGAAAGGTTTTATTTAAAGGAAATATATGAATATATATTTGGATCCCGCGTTTAGAAAAAATTATTAAACTATTTTAGGTCATCGTCATTTATGTCTTTATGTATAATTTTTTTTTTAACGAATATCATTATTACAGGCAATACAAGCCATAAATATCAATCATTCTTTTTGAAGTCCCAAAGTAGTCAATACACATATTTTTTACACCAGTGGATAGGCTTCGAAATTTAGTACATTTACGAAATTACGCTATCAAGATTTGTTCAGAAGTTATATCCAAAAGACAAAAATATGGCTGATTTTCGAAGGGCGAGTTCACAAAAAAATACTTTTGTGGGGGTCGATGGAGATTTCGAAAAATTATATAGGGGTCGATGATCAAAAAAGTTTGGCGACCCCTGCTATAGAAAGTGCTGAAGCATTATTTTGTACCGATCTCCATTGCACGTGACCCTTGCACGTGCGCAGCAGTTTCGAATAAATGCGATCTATAAATGAATTTATGCCACAGACATTTTTCAAAATAGGCCGGAATCGTACCGGGAACCTTAATATAAAATTTCTGTTAAAATTTTGAATTCGAAACTCATGATCGCAATACTTTCTTGTATTACGTACGGAAAACTATTTTATGATGTCATCATTTTTGGAAAATGTCTGCACACGCTCTATCTCAAAACCAATACAGAATTTGAAATTAAATTTAAAATATAACACTTATTTGACAGTCTGAAGAACTGAAAAGACTTTGGTAAAATACCCGGAAGAGAGTGTTTTTCCCGACATTTTTTTAAATATGAAAAATTTTAGAAAAACATTTAAACAAATACTTAAGATAACGAAGGATTTGATATCTTTTGTTAGTTTTTCATAAATTCCTTGACTATCGAAAAAAAAAAAATTTAAAATAAAAAATTATCATTTTTGGTGTATAATAAAAGATAATGATTCAAACTTACACTAACGATACTTGTAGAGAATATGAATAATATTTTAGATTTCACTGCCTCAATTTCCAGTTCAGATTTTGTTTACAAGCAAAGTGCGTCAGTTATCTTTTGATATGTCAAAAATATGTTATTTCTAAGCAAATTTGGAAATTTTGAAGCAAATTCAGCGGGCGATAATTTTTTTAGAATGTATTTAATCAGGTGGTGCACATTTAACTCACTCAAATTGGAGTTCAGAGTGCTGCCATTTTGTTTACAAGCAAGGTGCGTCAATTATCTTTTGGTATGTCAAAAATATGTTATTTCTAAGCAAATTTGGAAATTTTGAAACAAATTCCGCGGGCGATAATTTTTTTAGAATTTTTTAAATCAGGTAGTGCACATTTCAATAACTCAAATTTGAGTTCATAGTGCTGCCATTTTGTTTACAAGCAAGATGCGCCAATTATATGTTGTTATGTCAAAAATATGTTATTTCTAAGCAAATTTGGAAATTTTGAAACAAATTCCGCGGGAGATAATTTTTTTAGAATTTTTTTAATCAGGTAGTGCACATTTCAATAACTCAAATTTGAGTTCATAGTGCTGCCATTTTGTTTACAAGACAGGTGCGCCAATTATATGTTCTTATGTCAAAAATATGTTATTTCTAAGCAAATTTGGAAATTTTGAAACAAATTCCGCGGGCGAAATTTTTTTTAGAATTTTTTAAATCAGGTAGTGCACATTCCAATAACTCAAATTTGAGTTCATAGTGCTGTAATTTTGTTTACAAGCAAGATGCGACAATTATATGTTATGTCAAAAATATGTTATTTCTAAGCAAATTTGGAAATTTTGAAACAAATTCCGCGGGCAATAAATTTTTTAGAATTTTTTTAATCAGGTAGTGCACATTTCAATAACTCAAATTTGAGTTCATAGTGCTGCCATTTTGTTTACAAGAAAGGTGCATCAATTATCTTTTGGCATGTCAAAAATATGTTATTTCTAAGCAAATTTGAAAATTTTGAAACAAATTCCGCGGGAGATAATTTTTTTAGAATTTTTTTAATCAGGTAGTGCACATTTCAATAACTCAAATTTGAGTTCATAGTGCTGCCATTTTGTTTACAAGACAGGTGCGCCAATTATATGTTCTTATGTCAAAAATATGTTATTTCTAAGCAAATTTGGAAATTTTGAAACAAATTCCGCGGGCGAAAATTTTTTTAGAATTTTTTAAATCAGGTAGTGCAGATTCCAATAACTCAAATTTGAGTTCATAGTGCTGCCATTTTGTTTACAAGCAAGATGCGACAATTATATGTTATGTCAAAAATATGTTATTTCTAAGCAAATTTGGAAATTTTGAAACAAATTCCGCGGCCAATAATTTTTTTAGAATTTTTTTAATCAGGTAGTGCACATTTCAATAACTCAAATTTGAGTTCATAGTGCTGCCATTTTGTTTACAAGCAAGGTGCATCAATTATCTTTTGGCATGTCAAAAATATGTTATTTCTAAGCAAATTTGGAAATTTTGAAACAAATTCCGCGGGCAATAATTTTTTTAGAATTTTTTTAATCAGGTAGTGCACATTTCAATAACTCAAATTTGAGTTCATAGTGCTGCCATTTTGTTTACAAGAAAGGTGCATCAATTATCTTTTGGCATGTCAAAAATATGTTATTTCTAAGCAAATTTAGAAATTTTGAAACAAATTCCGCGGGCGATAATTTTTTTAGAATTTTTTTAATCAGGTAGTGCACATTTCAATAACTTAAATTTGAGTTCATAGTGCTGCCATTTTGTTTACAAGCAAAGTGCGCCAATTATATGTTATGTCAAAAATGTGTTATTTCTAAGCAAATTTGGAAATTTTGAAACAAATTCCGCGGGAGATAATTTTTTTAGAATTTTTTTAATCAGGTAGTGCATATTTCAATAACTCAAATTTGAGTTCATAGTGCTGCCATTTTGTTTACAAGCAAGGTGCGCCAATTATATATTGTTATGTCAAAAATATGTTATTTTTCTAAGCAAATTTTGGAAATTTTGTAACAAATTCCGCGGGAGATAATTTTTTTAGAATTTTTTTAATCAGGTAGTGCACATTTCAATAACTTAAATTTGAGTTCATAGTGCTGCCATTTTGTTTACAAGCAAAGTGCGCCAATTATATGTTATGTCAAAAATGTGTTATTTCTAAGCAAATTTGGAAATTTTGAAGCAAATTCAGGGGCGATAATTAAACAAAAAAAAAATTTAATCAGGTGGTGCACATTTCACTCACTCAAATTATAGTTCATTGTGCTGCTATTTAATTTGTTTACAATTACAAGCAAGGTGTGTCAATTATCTTTTGGTATATCAAAAACATGTTAAAATTGGTGGTGCACATTTCACTCACTCAAATTCGAGTTCAGAGTGCTGCCATTTTGTTTACAAGCAAGGTGCATCAATTATCTTTTGGCATGTCAAAAATATGTTATTTCTAAGCAAATTTGAAAATTTTGAAGCAAATTCCGCGGGCGATAATTGTTTTAGAATTTTTAAATTAGGTGGTGCATATTTCACTCGCTCAAATATGTCATTTCTGGGCAGATTTGGAAAATTTTAAGATATTTCCAAGTTCGATGATATTTTTAGAAATGTTTTAATCACGAGGTGCACATCTCACTCTCAAATTCAAGTTCAGAGTTATGACTTTTTTTCCAGGCCGATTGCGTCGGTTATTTTCATATTGGCCAGTAAGAAATATTTTTCGAAATCCCAATAAATTCTGAAAAAAAAATCGATAAACATGAAATTTATCATAAAAATCCCTTTTATTCCATCAAATCAAAGAAAGTTACGTGGTCACATTTCTTAACAAATTTGCAAAACGAAAATTGCATGTTTACAATAATTTTGCAAAACTTTATTTAGGTTAGGGCGTCAAATTTGTTTTCGCCTGTAGCGGCTTAAACCCTAGCACCGGCGCTGCCTTTGTCCATTTTTTCGAACTCTTAATAACGAAAAATTTTAAAACTCAATTGGTTAAAAAATGCCTTGTATTATAAATTGAGTGCATCTTTTGTGATCAGGATTACAGGAATTTTTAAAGAAAGGCATTGTGTGTCTTGGTTCCATTTTATTTCCGCTTTTCACACATTTATTTTAAACCATTTTGGCTTGAGTCAACATTTTCACCAATGTTTATTTTGTAAGGTGTGAGCCACTGAATTTTATGCCTGAGAGAGAAACATACCAGACATGTCTGTGAGACTAAAGTATTTTTTTAAATTCCACTGAACTAATCTAGTCTTTCATGACGTGAATCGTCATTTTAGAAACAGACTGACAAGTCGAT
Organism: Ocypus olens; assembly: GCA_910593695.2. Classification (NCBI taxonomy): domain Eukaryota; kingdom Metazoa; phylum Arthropoda; class Insecta; order Coleoptera; family Staphylinidae; genus Ocypus; species Ocypus olens. The sequence continues at coordinate 39,562,100 of OU343047.1, forward strand.
ATAATTTGTGTTATAAAATAATGGCTTTCTTGAGCATAGTGGGCATATAACCAATCTTGCAATTTTTGATTTTTTGCAACACCCTTTTTTCGTAGATATTAGTTTCAATAGCCTGTAGGCGAAATGTCCTGATTTTTAATGTGCGACATTCGTAATTTATCTCACAGCAACTCTGAATCAAAATCTTGTGGCTCACATGATATTATGAAAAATACTGACGACTTTTGCAGATCATATACAACACTTGATAATAATGACAGGTCGAAACTATAGCTGTGACAGTATTGTTTATGGTACAAAATAAACAATAAATAGGGGTATATAACATCGAAAGTTGTTTCATTTTAAATTGCCTATTTCTTATTGTAATTCGTAATATTAAGTAAATTTCAATGCTATTAAATGCACCACATATTCATAGCACAAATTAGAATGTATTTATTTGTATTTATATGTACGATGTTTATTATATGTCGTAAAATGGAATCAATTATATGAATGTTGTTTGTTTACAATGTTTGCTATTTCGGCCGTGATTTGTACTTGAAAATACTAAAACTTAAATAAATAAATAATTTGCTTCTGCTTGTATATAAGTTCCGGTTGCCGGCGATCACAATGGCGATTTGTACTCGAACAAAACAACTCAACATCTCTACTCTTGCAGGTTCTGCAAACAGAAATATCCTCACCCATGTAAATGACAACAAAATTCTGCTTGTATAAACAGCGAAAGTACACTAACGATGTAGCTGATTGCAAACATAACCTCCAACCATCCAACAATAAAAAATATGTTTGCATTCCGTTCAAAGGAAAGTTCTCTCTAAAGTAGTTGTCATAGTAGTTCTAAGTATACGCTTAGCACCAGCGTCATAAATATTTCCAGTTCATAAAATTATCCTAGATGACCTTCAACTGTTTATTTAACGGGAATATTTCATTAGGTTTCGCACGAAATCGAACGCAATAATCGGATTATTGATTATCAGTGCAATTGAATAGGTCCAGACGAATAATAGTTGCAATGAGAGAAGGCAGCCATTAGTAGGGATTATCTTGGGAATGCGGTGGAGAAAATCGATACTTAATGGCCACGCGTCCGGTTTGTTAGGAAAGCCGGTTTTAAATTTGGCGCCGTAGGTGGCGCTACGCGTGCGCTTGCGTAGTAGCGAAAACCGAGGTGACGCTCAACGCTGACATCTTGTCTTGCCGCCATCGCGCTGTTCCCCTTCGAGCTTGGTGCAACGGCGTCCCTATAATTTTCCGAAATATTGTGTTAATTACCGCCCAGGATGTCCGCAGACACTACCAACGCGAAGGTGGAGAGCACCACCGAAAAGGCACAAGACGTAAAACCCTTGATGAACCAGAATAATCACGGTAACAACCAGAATCAGAGAGGCGGGTATCGCCGTGGCGGCGGAGGAGGAGGAGGGCCTGCTAACTTCAACAGATTCGGCACCCGGCGTCCCAACACCAATCCGTACCCGAAAAATGAAGACAAGAAGCGTTTCAGGCCGAACAATTTCCAAGGCGATCGCCCCCTTAACGAAGGTAATATTCAAAAAATGCAGGACCGGATCATCAAGGAAAAGCTCAGCGAGATTTCCGGCCCGACCATGGACCTCCCCGTGGTTGACCATTCCGAAAAAAAATTCACAAGCAGGGGCCGGCTTTACATCGGCAACCTCTCTCCCGATGTTACCGATACCGAATTGACCGATATGTTCAAAAAATACGGCGAGGTTAACGAACTCTTCATTAACAAAGACAAGCATTTTGCTTTTATCCGCTTAGATTACCACTTCAACGCTGAGAAAGCTAAGAACGAGCTTAACGGCACCGCACTCCACGGAAAGACCTTGAAAATCCGTTTCGCACCTAATGGCTCCACCATTAAGGTTAAAAATCTAGACGAGTTCGTAACTAACGAATTGCTCCACGCAGCCTTTTCCGTTTTCGGGGAAGTTGAAAGATGCGTCGTTTTCGTTGACGACCGCGGGAAACCGATTGGCGAGGGCATCGTTGAATACGCGCGTAAAAACAGCGCTTTGATGGCGATGCGTAAATGTACGGAGAATTGCTTCTTCCTTACGTCCACTCTCCGCCCAGCTCTGGTTGAAATGTACGAGGCGATAGATGATGTCGATGGGCACACGGAGAAATTCATCAACAAGAAGAACCCCGAGTTGTATAACAGGAGGAGCGTGGGCCCCCGTTTCGCACTGCATGATACCTTCGAGCACGAATACGGGCTCCGTTGGAAGAACCTGTTTGAGATGTTCAACCAGAAAATGGACAACTTGAAGAAGGAGCTGAGCATTGATCAGGACAAGCTGATCGCTCAGATGGAGATCGCTCGTTACGAACACGAGACGGCAATGTTGCGCGAGCAATTGCGTGCCAGGGAGATGGACATGGACAGGCAAAAGAAGGAGTGGGAGATAAGGGAACAGCAGGCGGAGGAGGCCAGGAGGTTGGCCGAGCAGGAGATGCGCCAGCAAGAGCAGGAGATGCAAGCAAAGATGATGCAGCAGGATGAGGAGCTCCGCCGTCGGCAGGAGGAGAACAAGCTATTCATGCAGGCCCAGCAATTGGACAACATGTTGAATCATCAGGAGCAGGTGAGGCTGCTTGAATTACATAAATGGGATTGGTAGCGTGTTTTGCATGTTTTTCAAGAAATTCAACTTTTTTTAGCTTTATTTGTACTCTGAGTTAATAAATAATTGATGTTCAGCTTTTCAATAATTAATGGGGGTTACTTAGTGGTGCATTTTAAATCAAATTGATTATTAATTTTATAAATTAAGCTATTCACTTGAAATTTTTTATGTTATTAATTTTATTTCAAACCACCTACAACCGGTCGAAAGGACATGTATTTCAGGCAAAAAAATATGAAAGATATATATTTTAATATCAAGACATTAATATGAAAACTAATTTTGTTTTCATATTAATGTCTTTTAATTAATACATATATACAGGGTGAGTTTTTCCAATGTTCTCTATGGGGATCTTGGAAATTATAAGATATAGAGAAACGGTTAAATGGGCAAAGAAGTGCAGTTTTACGAGCCCAATAAAATAAAACTACTAGTTTTTAAAAAAGTGAAGGGTAACCAGATATTTTGAAAAATGTGTCAATTTTTCCAAATAAATATATCTCGGTTATTATGACAGATAGAAAAAAACTGTAAAGGACAAAGTTGTAGATAATTTTACGCAGCTTAATAAAATAAATTCAGAAAAATTTTAAAGTTATTATTTTCCGAGATATGACACAAACTTGCATTTTTTTAAATGGAAACCGTAGTTGGTTATGACCTCACTCGAAAGACTATTTTTTTCCTCTTTAATCCGATATCACATATGACACAGTTATTTCTAAAAATAAGTGAGTTACAGTCATTTTTAAGTTTTATTATGAATAAAAAAATAGTTGGCCATGAAAAAGATGAAAGTAAAACATTTGCAGTTGTTTATAACAACAATAAATTATATTATAATTATTATTTTTATAGAGATTAACAAAGTTGACAAAAAACAACATAAAGTGTGATAATTATTTAATTATCAAAATAATAGGATTATTTGATCGAAAGTGCAGTCAGTAATAAATAAACAGTGTGATATTAACTAAGTAAAAGTGCGTTTTATTTAAATAATAATAGGAGACAAATTCAATTTTAAAAATATGTAATTTATGCCATAATATTAATGGTGGACTTTTTGAGCATCTTTTGTAATATTAAAATGTGTCTCCTATTATTATTTAAATAAAACACACTTTTACTTACATTAGTTAATATCACACTGTTTATTTATTAGTAGTGACTACAGTTTCGATAAAAAGATCCTATTATTATTTTGATAATTCAAGAAATATTGTATTTCATGTTGTTTTTTGTCAACTTTGTTTATCTCTATAAAAATAATAACTACAATACTTTATTGTTGTTATAAACAACTGCAAATGTTTCACTTTCATCTTTTTCATGGCATTTTTTTTTTATTTATAATAAAACTTAAAAATGACTAACTCATTTTTAGAAATAGCTATGTCATATGTGATATCGGATTAAAGAGAAAAAAATAGTCTTTCGAATGAGGTCATAGCCAACTATAGTTTCCATTTAAAAAAATGTAAGTTTGTGTCATCTCGGAAAATAATGGCTTTAAAAATTTTCTGAATATATTTTATTAAGCTGCGTAAAATTATCTACACAGTTTTTGTCGATCTGACATAATGACCGAGATATATTTATTTGAAAAAATTGACACTTTACATTTTTCAAAATATCTTGACACTTTTTTGAAAACTTTGAAGGTGTTATTTTATTGGGCTTGTAAAACTGCACTTTGCCCATTTAACCATTTCTCTATCTCTTATGTTTACAAGATCCCCATGGAGAACATCGAAAAAACTCACCCTGTATGTATATAAAAAAAATTCCAATTATGTTTTTTTCAGTTTAAATTAGGAATAATATTTTCCATATTTAAAATACTACCTAATATAAGAAAAAATTATTTACTAGAAAACAATTAGTCTATTTGGCACTAATTTTATATTACTATTTATTTATAAAAAAAACACAAATTTGCGCAACACAAAAATAAAATTTTCGGTTTAATATTCACAGCACAGATTTTTTTTTTGGAGAACACGCAAAGTTGGAAAATGCCTAAGGCTAACCGTTGCAGGTATATTTGTAGCGTTGGGTCCACTTAAAAAAAATGTGATGAATTTTTAAAAAACAAATCATCCGATGATTTTTTTAATTGGTTCAATATTTACATATTGATCATTTATATTATTTAGAATAGTAATGTGAATACTAATGCTACTAAAATAGCCATCAAAAATATGAAATATGCAACGTCAGTCTTGAGAAAACTGGTAATAGCGAGAAGGATGTTGACATTGGCATTTATTTGCGATTGACGAAGAAACGGATGCAAGAGCATTTTTTTTTGCTTTGGCATTAACCATCCAGCCAACGTGATAGAAAAATTAGTACATCTAATCAAATATCGAACTAATACTTTCAGAATTGAGGTGTCGTTTCTACTCGGTAGGTAGTTCACATTGATATGGTATTCCAATTTATAACTTTTTAAATCATTATATAAGGAGAGCATTTTTTGATGTTTCGACAACATACTGCCCAACCAATTTGTAAATCATTTTATGATTAGATTTGTTTGACATAAGCAGGTCGTATTTTTGAGCCTGTAATTTGAACCAACTAACTACCATTATACAGAACAATTTTTATGACAATTCACTTTTAGTTATGAATATTTTATGAGAATGTAATGTTTAATTTACAAGAATTTTTATTTGTATATTGTTTTACATAAAGACTCTCGTTAATTGTGGACTATTGCAAAATTAATTTTAAGGTGTGAACAAAAGGCACTAGCTGACTACCAACTGCCCAAGCACCGAGCATCTTTGCTCCCCCACACTCCATGCATGCCTCTAATCGGAGTGGGAATTGCTCCTTACAGTTTTTCGCAAAATTAAGTTTCTCCATGACCACTGTAGAATTTAAGCATTCTGAAATCAATTTTGATCATAGAACGTACACGTTCTCACTCTTGTTATGGAACAAAACACTATGCGCTTATGCGTTTTGCGTGTAATTCACTCCATAACAAGTAATGGAATAGATATTGTGTTTGGTGTTTTGGTTAAAAATGGATTTCATTCTGTGATTATTTTATAATTGTATTTTGTGTGTACCTAAACATGTGAATGCTAGATAGATTATAATTATTTTCTAAGTAGGAACATATGGGCATAAATTGTACAGTGCTAAAGTTAAGCACAGTTTACTTGGTGCTCCACTGATGGAAGACATATAGCTGTTTGCAAATAATTTTTGTTGACGTAAGCATATAAATTGAAAATATTGACAAGTTTATGTATCAGATCTCTCGGTTATTCTTTGTAGATTAAGTATATTTAAAATCATTTAAATGAATCTTTGCCATGAATGGCCGGCAGCGGGACTTGTTTATAGTTATCATTGATAGGAATCAATAATTTATGCTTAGTGATTAAGTACTTAAGGGGGCAGATACATTACGGCCGCTACATTAACAGGTTTCGATATTTTTAAATTTTGTATACTGAAATGTGTGGAATAAGCTTCAATCTTTCAAGTACATTTGAATATGTTAATATTCATAAGTCCATGTGTCAACTAGAACCTTGCAAAAATCTGTGCTCGCCGACAGACGCGCAATGTATTTCCCCCCTTAATTCTCAACAAGGCATTTAATTTTATTAATCGAAATCAATTTTATATAAATTTGAATAATAATATATTTAAAATAAATTCTAGTTTGATAACAGTAAGCGAGTTTCCAAAACTTAAGCCACAAAAGTAAATATTAATATTATACAGATGTCTTATTAAGGTTTATTT